>JAIEZT010000084.1:10036801-10051924 GCA_019594935.1 Periophthalmus modestus
AGCGCCCCCGTCAAATTTCATTTTCAAAAATTCATAGAAGACAATCGATTTGTCATGGACTTGTCTAAAAAATCACAGGGGCCTTATTTGTGATGGGGCACAATGTGAGAAAGTCACATGACTGTAGATTTTATGGTTTAGGGAGGAAAAAATGGGAGGAAAAAAAATTTCCATTATTATTCTTCTTCTTCTTCTTATTATTTTGGTTGCCGGATTGAAGCCATTTTTGACCCCCTGAACGTTAACGAAAACTCAATTTTATTGGACCCAAAATTCAAGGTTGGTGAAAAATTTATTATTTTGATGGTCAGAAAAATTAACATTTCAAAATGACTCAGTAGCGCCACCTCAAAAAATCAAAATACATTACGGCAATGACAGACCTTTTTCATCGTAGACAATTTAAATTTGGTAGAACCATAGAACATGTCAAGACAAGTAGAAAATGATATTATGACCCCACCCTAAACCCTACAGGAAGTCGGCCATTGTGGGCGGAACCCCATTTTTTTTGAAATTTTAACTCTCACGTTTGGATTTTTTATGGCATGGATTTTAATTCAACAAACTTGCAAATTGGTCAACATGAACTAGAACCTTGTGGAATTATAGCTGACTGTCTTGGATTTTTCTACATCTTAAAATGTGGGCGTGATCATCCTGCAAAGAAAAAAGGCATTTTTTTTAAGTTTTAAATTGCGTGTAACTCAAACATGCAGTGTCCTATTTCCCGGCATTAATATACATTTTGTTCAAAATGTTGATCTGAATCCATAGATATACAATGTACATAAGTCAGACATGACATGACATTGCTCCACAGCGCCCCCTTGAACTTTTGAATGGGACCAAAAAACATTACTTTGTCAAAAAACATTTTGAAATTTGACGCAGACATCTAGCTAAACATCCTGAACAAAAAAATCCAATGAGAACATACCTCTATTTATAAGCATGTTACCGTGGTAATGTCATAAATGTGTCATTGAAATGAATGGGGTTCAGAGTACTGGACTTTGTTGTCGACTAAATAGATGCTCTGCACTAATCCAACTATGACCTAAACTTCAAGGTTGGCGAAAAAATGTGTAATTTGATGTGCAAAAAAATTAATGTTTCAAAATGACTCAATAGCGCCACCTCAAAGTTCAAAATACATTACGGCAATGACAGACCTTTTTCATCGTAGACAAATGAAATTTGGTAGAAACATAGAGAACATGTCAAGACAAGTAAAAAATTATATTATGACCCCACCCTAAACCCTACAGGAAGTCGGCCATTGTGGGCGGAACCCCATTTTTTGGAATTTTAAACGTTCACGTTTGGATTTTTTACGCCGTGGATTTTCATTCAAGAAACTTATAAATTGGTCAAAATGAACTAGACCCATGTGGGATTAAAGATGACTCATTTGGATTTTTCTAAGTCATAAAATGTGGGCGTGGTCAGCCTGCTAATAAAAAAGCAATTTTTTTTACTTTTAAAAAGCGCGTAACTCAAACATGCAGGGTCCTATTTCCCGGCATTAATATACGTTTTGTTCAAAATGTTGAACTGAACGCACGGACATACAATTTATATAAGTCATATTTACATTGCTCCACAGCGCCCCCTTGAACTTGATTTCATGGGAACTATGGGAGCCCAACTCGGAAAAAAGTCGACCTAAAAATCTCAAACTCAGGTCAAAAATAGAACATGTCGGGACATGACAAAAATGATATTATGGCCCCGCCCTAAAATGTACAGGAAGTCGGCCATATTGGATCAAACCCGGGAACAAAAAAAGCGCACACCCTCACATTCAGGACACATCTCCTCGCACAGTTTTCATCACAAACACTTCAAATTTGGCCAAAACCCCTAAACCCATGTGAGATTAAAGATCATCAATTATATTTGAATATGACTTTGGTGTGTGGACATGGTGAATTTTATACAAAATAGAAAATTTTGGAATATTTCAATAAAATATTTCTCTTTGACACATTTTTTGTTGGGAAAACGCTAATACAGTGTTTATGCACATTTGGGAGCTGAACACAATGATATGCAAATCATGGTGTTATCTCACAAATTGACTCTCTAGCGCCCTCTTCAAATTTCATTTTCAAAAATTCATAGAAGACAATCGATTTGTCGTGGACTTGTGAAAAAATTCACAGGGGCCTTATTTGTGATGGGCCACAATGTGAGAAAGTCACATGACTGTAGCTTTTATGGTTTAGGAGAAAAATAATGGTTCAAAAATGAGTTTCCGTTATTCTTCTTCTTCTTTATTATTTTGGTCCAGGCCATTTTTGACCCCCTGAACATTAACGAAAAACTCACTTTTATTGGACCCAAATTGAAGGTTGGTGAAAAATTTTGTTATTTTGAAGTTTGTTAGCAAAAATATTCAAAAATGACACGCTAGCGCCCCCTTACAACCACCATTCATTTTTTGGCAAAGTTTCTCATAGACATGTAAAATTTGGGACATCCACCCACCTTTCAATACTGAACAAAAAAGCCAATGACAACATACCTCTATCTACAACTATGTTACCGTGGTAACGTCATAAATGTGTCATTGAAATGAATGGGGTTCAGAGTACTGGACTTTGTTGTCGACTAAATAGATGCTCTGCACTAATCCAACTGTGACCTAAATGTCAAGGTTGGTGAAAAAATGTGTAATTTGATGTGCAAAAAAATTAATGTTGCAAAATGACTCAATAGCGCCACCTCAAAGTTCAAAATACATTACGGCAATGACAGACCTTTTTCATCATAGAAAAATGAAATTTGGTAGAACCATAGAACATGTCAAGACAAGTAAAAAATTATATTATGACCCCACCCTAAACCCTACAGGAAGTCGGCCATTGTGGGCGGAACCCCCCCATTTTTTTAAATTTAACTCTCACGTTTGGATTTTTTAAGCCATGGATTTTAATTAAAAAAAATTGAAAATTGGACAAAGTGAACTAGACCCCATGTGGGATTAAAAGCCACTCCCTTAAATTTTTCTAAGTGATAAAATGTGGGTGTAGCCAACATGCAAAGAAAAATGGCGTTTTTTCAAGTATTAAATTGCACCTAACGCAAACATGCAGTGTCCTGCTAACCGGCATTAATATACATTTTGGTCACAATGTTCATCTGAACCTAATGATATACAGTTTACATAGATGAGACAATCCATTGCTCCACAGCGCCCCCTGGAAATTTTGAATGTGACTCACAAAATTTACTTTTTTCAAAAACATTTGAAATTTGGCATGGACATCCCTATTCCCATACTGAACAAAAAAGCCAAAGAGCACATACCTCTATTTGTAAGTGTGTTGCCATGGCAACGACCGACATTTCTCATTGAAATACATGGGTTTTGGTTAACTGGGATGAAAAAAAAAAACCTTTGTCATGGACCATCGAAATTTGGTACACATATTCCACTCATCACACTGAACAAAAAAGCCAATGAAGACATACCTCTATTTCCTACCGTGCAGGTGTGAAAATGTCATAAATGCTCTCATTGGAATGAATGGAGTAGTATTACTCAGTCGCTGTTTTTGGTGGGAGGGGCGATGTAAGCGGGAACGAGAGGCGCGAACTCCACGGTCGCGTGAACCCCGCGGTCGCGTGAACCCCGCGGTCGCAAGGGTGGCGAGGGCCTTTATCACTGCTTGCAGTTTTAATTATTATTATTCTTATTATTTTTGCGGCCGCTTTGAACCCACTTTTGACCCCCTGAACATTAACGAAAACTCAATTTTATTGGACCCAAAATTCAAGGTTGGCGAAAAATAATTTATTTTGTAGGTTGTTAGTAAAAATATTCAAAAATGACACGCTAGCGCCCCCTAATACGCTCAATTCATGTTTTGGCAAAGTTTAACTTAGAAAGTTGAAACTTGGCACATCCATCCGTCTTTCAATTCTGAACAAAAAAGCCAATGAGAACATACCTCTATTTGTAACTATGTTACCGTGGTAACGTCATAAATGTATCATTGAAATGAATGGGGTTCAGAGTACTGGACTTTGTTGTCGACTAAATAGATGCTCTGCACTAATCCAACTATGACCCAAATTTCAAGGTTGGTGAAAAAAAGTGTATTTTGATGTGCAAAAAAATTTATGTTTCAAAATGACTCAATAGCGCCACCTCAAAGTCAAAATACATTGCGGCAATGACAGACCTTTTTCATCGTAGACAAATGAAATTTGGTAGAACCATAGAACATGTTAAGACAAGTAAAAAATTATATTATGACCCCACCCTAAACCCGACAGGAAGTCGGCCATTGTGGGCGGAAACCCAATTTTCTGAAATTTTAACGTTCGTGTTTGGATTTTTTTTACGCCGTGTATGTACATTCAAAAAACTTGGAAATTGGTCAAAATAAACTAGACCCATGTGGGATTACAGAAGACTCATTTGGATTTTTCTAAGTCGTAAAATGTGGGTGTGGTCAGCTTGCAAAGAACAAAGCCATTTTTTGAAGTTTTAAATTGCGCGTAACTCAGACATGCAACGTCCTATTTCCCGGCATTAATATACATTTTGTTCAAAATGTTGGTTTGAACGCACAGATATACAATTTACATAAGTCAGATTTTACATTGCTCCACAGCGCCCCCTTGAACTTTGAATGGGACCAAAAAAATTACTTTGACATAAACATTTGAAATTTGGCAGGGGCATGTGGCTTCATATACTGAACAAAAAAGCCAATGAGAACATACCTCAATTTGTAACTATGTTACCGTGGTAACCGTGGAAATGGTAAAAAATGTCTCATTGAAATGAATGGGGTTCAGAGTACTGGACTTTGTTGTCGACTAAATAGATGCTCTGCACTAATCCAACTATGACCCAAAATTCAAGGTTGGTCAAATATTTTGTATTTTCATGTGCAAAAAAATTATGTTGCAAAATGACTCAATAGCGCCACCTCAAAGTTTAAAAATACATTACGGCAATGAGAGACCTTTTTCATCGTAGACAAATGAAATTCGGTAGAACCATAGAACATGTCAAGACAAGTAAAAAATTATATTATGACCCCACCCTAAACTCTACAGGAAGTCGGCCATTGTGTGCGGAACCCCATTTTTTTTGACATTTTAACTCTCACCTTTGCATTTTTTTCCGTCATGGATTTTCATTCAACAAACTTACAAATTGGTCAAAATGAAATAAAAATGTCTTGGATTTTTCAACGTCATAAAATGTGGGCGTGGTCAGCCTGCTAAGAAAAACACAATTTTTTTAAGTTTAAAATTGAGCGTAACTCAAAAATGCAAGGTCCTGCTAACCGGCATTAATATACATTTTGCTCACATTGTTCATCTGAATGTAATGATATACAGTTTACATAACTGAGACAATCCCTTGCTCCACAGCGCCCCCTTGAATTTTTTAATGAAATCCAAAAAAATTTACTTTGTCAAAAACATTTGAAATTTGGCATGGACATCCCTATCTCCATACTGAACACAAACGCCAATGACAACATACCTCTATTTGCAAGTGTGTTGCCATGGCAACGACCGACATTTCTCATTGAAATACATGGGTTTTGGTTAAATAGGATGAAAATTTTACTTTGTCATAAACCATTGAAATTTTGTACATATATTCCACTCATCATACTGAACAAAAAAAAGCCAATGAAGACATACCTCTATTTCCAACCGTGCAGGCGTGAAAATGTCATAAATGCTCTCATTGGAATGAATGGAGTAGTATTACTAAGTCGCTGTTTTTGGTTGGAGGGGGCGATGTAAGTGGGAAACGAGAGGCGCAAACTCCACGGTCGCATGAACCCCGCGGTCGCAAAGGGTGGCGAGGGCCTTTATCACTGCTTGCAGTTTTAATTATTAGGCCCGAGCCGGAGACAACGTCCCGGCGAGGGACTCATTAAAACCGCGTCCGAAACGGGGAAAATGGCAAAAATCAAGTGGTTAACACGCCCCGACATGCCAGTGAGTGGTGTCAAAAATTAGAACTCGCCAAGCTCTAATTGTCACCGAAGACCGCGAAAAAAAATAACGAAAGACGACTCGGTAGCGCCACCTCAAACTTTGATTTTCATGGGGCCTATGGGAGCCCGACTCGGAAAAAAGTCGACGTAAAAATCTGAAACTCGCATCAAAAAATAGAACATGTCGGGACATGACAAAAATGATATTATGGCCCCGCCCTAAAATGTACAGGAAGTCGGCCATATTGGATCAAACCCGGTGATGACAAAAGCGCACACCCTCACATTCAGGACATCTCCTCGCACAGTTTTCATCACAAACACTTCAAATTTGGCCAAAAACCCACTAAACCCATGTGAGATTAAAGATCATCAATTATATTTGAATATGACTTTGGGTGTGGTCATGGTGAATTTTATACAAAATCGCAATTTTTGGAATATTTCAATAAAATATTTCTCGTCTACACATTTTTTGTTGGGAAAACGCTAATACAGCGTTTATGCACATTTGTGAGCTGAACACAATGATATGCAAATCATGGCTTTATCTCACAAAATGACTCTCTAGCGCCCTCTTCAAATTTCATTTTCAAAAATTCGTAGAAGCCAATCGATTTGTCGTGGACTTTGTGAAAAAATTCACAGGGGCCTTATTTGTGATGGGGCACAATGTGAGAAAGTCACATGACTGTAGCTTTTATGGTTTAGGAGAAAAATAATGGGTCGAAAATCAGTTTCCATTATTATTATTCTTCTTCTTCTTTTGGTTGCCGAATTGAAGCCATTTTTGACCCCCTGAACGTTAACGAAAACTCAATTTTATTGGACCCAAAATTCAAGTCTGGTGAAAAATTTATTATTTTGATGGTCAGAAAAATTAACATTTCAAAATGACTCAATAGCGCCACCTCAAAAATCAAAATACATTACGGCAATGACAGACCTTTTTCATTGTAGACAAATGAAATTTGGTAGAACCATAGAACATGTCAAGACAAGTAAAAAATGTGTATTATGACCCCACCCTAAACCCTACAGGAAGTCGGCCATTGTGGGCGGAACCACATTTTTTTTTATTTTTAACTCTCACGTTTGGATTTTTTTACGCCCTGGATTTTTATTCAACAAACTTGAAAATTGGTGAAAAGGAACTAGACCCATGTGGAATTGAAGGCGACTGTCTTGGATTTTTCTAATTCATAAAATGTGGGCGTGGTCAGCTTGCTAAGAAAAAAAGCCATTTTTTTAAGTATTTAATTGTGCGTAACTCAGACATGCAGGATCCTATTTCCCGGCATTAATATACGTTTTGTTCAAAATGTTGAGTTGAACGCATAGACATACAATTTACATAAGTCAAACATTATATTGCTCCACAGCGCCCCCTTGAACTTTTGAATGTGACCAAAAAAATTTCTTTGTCAAAAATATTTGAAATTTGGCATGGACATGTGGCTTCACATATTGAACAAAAAAGCCAATGAGAACATACCTCTATTTGTAACTATGTTACCGTGGTAACCGTGGAAATGGTCAGAAATGTGCCATTGAAATGAATGGGGTTCAGAGTACTGGACTTTGTTGTCGACTAAATAGATGCTCTGCACTAATCCAACTATGACCCAAAATTGAAGGTTGGCGAAAAACTTGATATTTTAATGTCTAAAAAATTAATGTTTCAAAATGACTCAATAGCGCCACCTCAAATTTTCAAATACATTACGGCAATGAGAGACCTTTTTCATCGTAGACAAATGAAATTTGGTAGAACCATAGAACATGTCAAGATAAGCAAAAAAATATATTATGACCCCACCCCTAAACCCTACAGGAGTCGGCCATTGTGGGCGGAACCCCATTTTTTTGAAAATTTTAACTCTCACGTTTGGAATTTTTACGCCAGTGATTTTAATTCAACAAACTTGCAAATTGGTCAAAATTAACTAGGCCCATGTGGGATTAAAGCCGACTCACTTGGATTTTTCTACGTGATAAATGTGTGGTGTGGCCAACACGCAAAAGAAAAACTGTGTTTTTTTTTCAAGTATTAAATTGTACTAACCCAAACATGCAGTGTCCTGTTATCCGGCATTAATATACATTTTGGTCACAATGTTCATCTGAACCTAATGAAATACAATTTTTACATAACTGAGACAATCCATTGCTCCACAGCGCCCCCTGGAAATTTTGAATGGGGCCCAAAAAATTTTACTTTTTCAAGAACATTTGAAATTTGGCCTGGACATCCCTATCCCCATACTGAACAAAAAAGCCAATTATAACATACCTCTATTAGGAGGTGTGTTGCCATGGCAACAACCGACATTTCTCATTGAAATACATGGGTTTTGGTTAACTGGGATGAAAAAAAATACTTTGTCATAGACCATTCAAATTTGGCACACATATTCCACTCATCATACTGAACAAAAAAGTCAGACATACCTCTATTTCCAACCGTGCAGGTGTGAAAATGTCATAAATGCTCTCATTGGAATGAATGGAGTAGTATTACTCAGTCGCTGTTTTTGGTGGGAGGGGCGATGTAAGAGGAAACGAGAGGCGCGAACTCCGCGGTGGCGTGTGCCCCGCGGTCACAAGGGTGGCGAGGGCCTTTATCACTGCTTGCAGTTTTAATTATTATTATTATTATTTTCCTCGCGACTACGAAGCCATTTTTGACCCCCTGAACGTTAACGAAAACTCAATTTTATTGGACCCAAAATTCAAGGTTGGCGAAAAATAATTTTTATTTGAGCTTGTCAGGACAAATATTCAAAAATGACACGCTAGCGCCCCCTACAACCCCCATTCATTTTTTGGCAAAGTTTCTCATAGACAGTTGAAATTTGGTAGATCCATCCATCTTTCCATCCTGAACAAAAAAGCCAATGAGAACATACCTCTATCTGCAACTATGTTACCGTGTAAACGTCATAAATGTGTCATTGAAATGAATGGGGTTCAGAGTACTGGACTTTGTTTTAGACTAAATAGATGCTCTGCACTAATCCAACTATGACCTAAAACTCAAAATAGATGAAAGATTTATATTATTTTAATGTTGAAAAAAATTAACATTTCAAAATGACTCAATAGCGCCACCTCAAAAATCAAAATACATTACGTCAATGACAGACAGACCTTTTCCATCGTAGATCAATGAAATTTGGTAGAACTATATAACATGTCAAGACAAGTAAAAAAAAATATATTATGACCCCACCCTAAAACCCTACAGGAAGTCGGCCATGTGGGACGACGAACCCGATTTTTTTCAATATTTTAACTCTCACGTTTGAATTTTTCACGCCCTGGATTTTCACTCAGGAAACTTGGAAATTTGGTCAAAGTGAACTAGACCCATGTGGAATAATAGACAACTCTCTTGGATTTTTCTACATCATAAAATGTGGGCGTGGTCAGCCTGCCAAAAAAAAAAGCCATTTTTTTGAAGTTTTAAAATGCGCGTAACTCAGACATGCAGGGTCCTATTTCCCGGCATTAATATACGTTTTGTTCAAAATGTTGATTTGAACGCACCGACATACAATTTACATAAGTCAGACTTTACATTGCTCCACAGCGCCCCCTTGAACATTTGAATGGGACAAAAAAAATTTGTTTGTCATAAACATTTTGAAATTGGCATGAGCATGTGTTTGACATACTGAACAAAAAAGCCAATGAGAACATACCTCTATCTACAACTATGTTACCGTGGTAACGTCATAAATGTGTCATTGAAATGAATGGGGTTCAGAGTACTGGACTTTGTTGTCGACTAAATAGATGCTGCTCTGCACTAATCCAACTGTGACCTAAACTTCAAGGTTGGCGAAAAAATGTGTAATTTGATGTGCAAAAAAATTAATGTTTCAAAATGACTCACCCCTCAAAGTTCAAAATACATTACGGCAATGACAGACCTTTTTCATCGTAGACAAATGAAATTTGGTAGAACCATAGAACATGTCAAGACAAGTAACAAATTATATTATGACCCCACCCTAAACCCTACAGGAAGTCGGCCATTGTGGGCGGAACCCCCATTTTTTTGAAAATTTTAACTGTCACGTTTGGATTTTTTACGCCATGGATTTTAATTCAACAAACTTGAAAATTATACAAATGAACTACACCCCATGTGGGATAAAGAGACGACTCACTTGGATTTTTTCTACGTCTATAAAAATGTGGGTGTGGCCAACATGCGAAAAAAACTGCGTTTTTTTCAAGTATTAAACTGCACCTAACTCAAACATGCAGTGTCCTGTTGACCGGCATTAATATACATTTTGGTCACAGTGTTCATCTGAATCTAATGATATACAGTTTACATAACTGAGACATTACATTGCTCCACAGCGCCCCCTTGAAATTTTGAATGGGACCCAAAAACTTTTACTTTTTCAAAAACATTTGAAATTTGGCATGGACATCCCTATCCCCATCCTGAACACAAAAGCTAAAAATAACATACCTCTATTTGTAGTGTGTTGCCATGGCAACGACCGACATTTCTCATTGAAATACATGGGTTTTTGGTTAAACTGGGGTGAAAAAAAAACCTTTGTCATAGACCATCGAAATTTGGTACACATATTCCACTTATCATACTGAACAAAAAAGCCAATGAAGGCATACCTCTATTTCCAACCGTGCAGGTGTGAAAATGTCATAATGCTCTCATTGGAATGAATGGAGTAGTATTACTCAGTCGCTGTTTTTGGTGGGAGGGGCGATGTAAGCGGGGAACAAGAAGCGCGAACTCCGCGGTCGCGTGAACCCCGTTGGTCGCAAGGGTGGCGAGGGCCTTTATCACTGCTTGCAGTTTTAAATTATTAGGCCCGAGCCGGAGACAACGTCCCGGCGAGGGACTCATTAAACCGCGTCCGAAATGGGGAAAATGGCAAAAATCAAGTGGTTAACACGCCCCGACATGCCAGTGAGTGGTTGTCAAAAATTAGAACTCGCCAAGCTCTAATTGTCACCGAAGACCGCGGAAAAAAAAAAAAAAAAAAACGAAAGACGACTCGGTAGCGCCACCTCAAACTTTGATTTTCATTGGGCCAATGGGAGCCCGACTCGGAAAAAAGTCGACTGAAAAATCTGAGACTCGCATCAAAAAATAGAACATGTCGGGACATGACAAAAATGATATTATGGCCCCGCCCTAAAATGTACAGGAAGTCGGCCATATTGGATCAAACCCGGTGATGACAAAAGCGCACACCCTCACATTCAGGACATCTCCTCGCACAGTTTTCATCACAAACACTTCAAATTTGGCCAAAACCCACTAAACCCATGTGAGATTAAAGATCATCAATTATATTTGAATATGACTTTGGATTGTGGGGTCATGGGGAATTTTATTACAAAATCGCAATTTTTGGAATATTTCAAAAATATTTCTCGTTCACACATTTTTGTTGTTGGAAAACGCTAAATACAGCGTTTATGCACATTTGTGAGCTGAACACAATGATATGCAAATCATGGCTTTATCTCAGAAAATGGCTCTCTAGCGCCCTCTTCAAATTTCATTTTCAAAAATTCGTAGAAGACAATCGATTGTCGTGGACTTGTGAAAAAATTCACAGAGGCCTATTTGTGATGGGGCACAATGTGAGAAAGTCACATGTGTAGCTTTTATGGTTTTAGCAGAAAAATAATGGGTCGAAAAAAAAATTTCCATTATTATTATTATTCTTATTATTTTTGCGGCCGCTTTGAACCCACTTTTGACCCCCTGAACATTAACGAAAACTCAATTTTATTGGACCCAAAATTCAAGGTTGGCGAAAAATAATTTATTTTGTAGGTTGTTTAGTAAAAATATTCAAAAATGACACGCTAGCGCCCCCTAATACGCTCAATTCATGTTTTGGCAAAGTTTTAAACGTAGAAAGTTTGAAACTTGGCACATCCATCCGTCTTTCAATTCTGAACAAAAAGCCAATGAGAACATACCTCTATTTGTAACTATGTTACCGTGGTAACGTCATAAATGTGTCATTGAAATGAATGGGGTTCAGAGTACTGGACTTTGTTGTCGACTAAATAGATGCTCTGCACTAATCCAACTATGACCTAAAATTCAAGGTTGGTGAAAAAAGTGTATTTTGATGTGTGCAAAAAAAATTATGTTTCAAAATGACTCAATAGCGCCACCTCAAAAATCAAAATACATTGCGGCAATGACAGACCTTTTTCATCGTAAGACAAATTAAATTTGGAAGAAACCATAGAACATGTCAAGACAAGTAAAAAAATATATTATGACCCCACCCTAAACCCTACAGGAAGTCGGTCCATTGTGGGCGGAACCTCATTTTTTTTGAAATTTAAACGTTCACGTTTGGATTTTTTTATACGCTGTGGATGTACATTCAACAAACTTGCAAATTGGTCAAAATGAACTAGACCCATGTGGGATGAGAGCTGACTCATTTGGATTTTTCTAAGTCATAAAATGTGGGCGTGGTCAGCCTGCTAATAAAAAAGCAATTTTTTTAACTTTCAAAAAGCGCGTAACTCAGACATGCAGGGTCCCTATTTCCCGGCATTAATATACGTTTCTTTCAAAATGATGCCTTAAACGGGACGACATACAATTTACATGAGTCAGACATTACATTGCTCCACAGCGCCCCCCTTGAACTTTTGAATAGGATGAAAAATATTACTTTGTCATAAACATTTGAAATTTGGCGGGCACATCTGCCTTGACATACTGAACAAAAAAGCCAATGAGAACATACCTCTATTTGCAACTATGTTACCGTGGTAACGTCATAAATGTGCCATTGAAATGAATGGGGTTCAGAGTACTGGACTTTGTTGTCGACTAAATAGATGCTCTGCACTAATCCAACTATGACCTAAAAATCAAGGTTGGTGAAAAAATTGGTATTTTGATGTGCAAAAAAATTATAATGTTTCAAAATGGACTCTATAGCGCCACCTCAAAGTTCAAAATACATTACGGCAATGAGAGACCTTTTTCATCGTAGACAAATGAAATTTGGTAGAACCATACAACATGTCAACACAAGTAGAAATTATATTATGACCCCACCCTAAACCCTACAGGAAGTCGGCCACTGTGGGCGGAACCCAATTTTTTTTAGAAATTTAACTCTCACGTTTGGATTTTTTTACGCCATGGATTTTCATTGAAGAAACTTGAAAATTTGAGAAAGTGAACTAGAAAAACTAGGCCCATGTGGGATTAAAGTCGACTCACTTGGATTTTTCTAAGTCATAAAATGTGGGGTGTGGCCATCCTGCAAAGGAAAAAATTCTATTTTTTGAAGTATTTATCCGCATGTAACTCAAATATGCAGTGCTCCTGTTTTTCCCGGCATTAATATACATTTTTGTCAAAGCAGTGTTATGTTTGAATGTCATAGATGACAATACATTGACATAGGTCATTGATATTACATTGCTCCACAGAGCGCCCCCCTGGAAATTTTGAATGGGACCCAAAAAAATTTTACTTTTTCAAAACATTTGACATTTGGCATGGACATCCCCTATCTCCATCTGACTGAAAAAAAGCCAATGACACATACCTCTATTGAAAGTGTGTTGCCATGGCAACGACAAGACATTTCTCATTGAAATACATGGGTTTTTTGATTACTGGGATGAAAAATTTACTTTTGTCCCTGACCATTGAAATTTTGGTACACATTATTCCACTCATCATAATGAACAAAAAGCCAATCAAGACATACCTCTATTTCCTACTGTGCAGGTGTGAAAATGTCATAAATGCTCTTCAGTGGAATGAATGGAGTAGATTACTCAGTTGCTGATTTTGGGTGGAGGGGCGATGTAAGCGGGGAACGAGAAGCGGGAACTCCGCGGTCGCGTGAAAACTCCGCAGTCCCGCGTGAACTCCGCGGGTCGCGTGAACCCCGCGGTCGCACCCCCAGGGTGCGAGGGCCTTTATCACTGCTTGCCGTTTTAAGTTATTATTCTTATTATTTGGCGGCCAGCTTTGAAGCCACTTTTGAGAAACACCCCTGAAACGTTAACGAAAACTCAATTTTATTGGACCCAAAATTTCAAGTCTGGCGTAAAAAAATTTATTTTGTAGGTTTGTTAGTAAAAATATTCAAATAATAGACAACTCTTAGCGCCCCTAATATGCTCAATTCATGGTTTTGGCCAAAGTTTAACTTTAGAAAGTTGACACTTTGGCAACATCCAGCCCGTCTTTCAAATTGTAACCAAAAAAGCCACTGAGAACAATCCCTCTATTTTGTAACTATGTTACCGTGGTAACGTCATACATGTGCCCAGGGAAATGAATGGGAGTTCAGAGTTCTGGAGCTTTGTTGTCGACTAATAGATTCTCTGCACTAATCCAACTATTACCCAAAATTCAAGGTTGGCGAAAAAATGTGAGGATTTTGATGTGCAAAAAAATTAACATTTCAAAATTACTCGTACGCCACACCCTCAAGTTCAAAATACTTACGTCAATGACGACCTTTTTCACGTGGACAAATGAAATTTGGAGAACCATAGAACATGTCACACAAGTCAAAAATTATATTATTACCCCACCCTAACCCCTACATGAAAGTCGGGCCATTCGTGGGTGAAGCCCAGTTGTTTGGGAAAATTTTAACTCTCACTTTGAATTTTTTTTACGCAATGGATTTCATTCGAGAACCTTGGAAATTGGTCACATGAAATAGACCCAGGTGGGCTTATGTGATCCTGTCTTGAATTTTTTTTATGTTTAAAATGTTGGGCGTGGTCAGGCCTGCTATAAAAAAGACCCCTTTTTGTGAAAAATTTTTAAATTGCGCTATGGAGGGGTAAAAAAACACAAAAAAATGCAGGGTCCTATTTCCCGGCCTAATATACGTTTGTTCAAAAGGTTCCCTGGGAAACTGCAAACACCAGACAATTTACATCATAAGTCAGACATTACATTGCGCCACAGCGCCCCCTTGAACATTTGAATGCTACTGAAAAAAATTTACTTTGTCATAACATTTGATTTGACATGCACATCTGGCTTTATATACTTGAACACAAAGCCCATAAGAACATACCTCTATCACAACTATGTTACCTGTGGTAACATTCATAAAATGTGTCATTGAAA
>JAIEZT010000084.1:10052024-10114524 GCA_019594935.1 Periophthalmus modestus
AAAGCGCACACCTTCACATTCAGGACATCTCCTCGCACGCCGTCTTCAAATTCGCACCAGTTTCATCACAAACACTTCAAATTTGGCAAAAAACCCAGTAAACCCTGTGAGATTAAAGATCATCAATTATATTTGAATATGACTTTGGGTGTGGTCATGGTGAATTTTAATACAAAATTGCAATTTTGGAATATTTCTATAAAATATTTCTCTTTCACACATTTTTTGTTGTGGGAAAACGCTAATACAGCGTTTATGCACATTTGTGAGGTGAACCCAATGATATGCAAATCATGGCTTTATCTCACAAAATGACTCTCTAGCGCCCTCTTCAAATTTCATTTTCAAAAATTCGTAGAAGACAATCGATTTGTCGTGGACTTGTGAAAAAATTCACAGGGGCCTTATTTGTGATGGGGCACAATGTGAGAAAGTCACATGACTGTAGCTTTTATGGTTTAGCAGAAAAATAATGGGTCGAAAAAAAATTTCCATTATTAGGCCCGAGCCGGAGACAACGTCCCGGCGAGGGACTCATTAAACCGCGTCCGAAAACGGGAAAATGGCAAAAAATCAAGTGGTTAACACGCCCCGACATGCCAGTGAGTGGTGTCAAAATTAGAACTCGCCAAGCTCTAATTGTCACCGAAGACCGCGAAAAAAAATAACGAAAGACGACTCGGTAGCGCCACCTCAAACTTTGATTTTCATGGGGCCAATGGGAGCCCGACTCGGAAAAAAAGTGAATCTAAAAAATCTGAAAGTCGCATCAAAAAAATAGAACATGTCGGGACATGACAAAAATGATATTATGGCCCGCGCCTAAAATGTACAGGAAGTCGGCCATATTGGATCAAACCTGGGTGATGACAAAAGCGCACACCCTCACATTCAGGACATCCCTCGCGCACAGTTTTCATCACAAACACTTCAAATTTGGCCAAAACCCACTAAACCCATGTGAGATTAAAGATCATCAATTATATTTGAATATGACTTTGGGTGTGGTCATGGTGAATTTTATACAAAATAGCAATTTTTGGAATATTTCAATAAAATATTTCTCGTCTACACATTTTTTGTTGGGAAAACGCTAATACAGCGTTTATGCCACATTTGTGAGCTGAACACACATGATATGCAAATCATGGCTTTATCTCACAAAATGACTCTCTAGCGCCCCCGTCAAATTTCATTTTCAAAAATTCATAGAAGACAATCGATTTGTCATGGACTTGTCTAAAAAATCACAGGGGCCTTATTTGTGATGGGGCACAATGTGAGAAAGTCACATGACTGTAGATTTTTATGGTTTAGGAGGAAAAAAAAAATGGGAGGAAAAAAAAATTTCCATTATTATTTCTTCTTCTCTTATTATTTTGGTTGCCGGATTGAAGCCATTTTTGACCCCCTGAACGTTAACGAAAACTCAATTTTATTGGACCCAAAATTCAAGGTTGGTGAAAAATTTATTATTTTGATGGTCAGAAAAAAATTAACATTTCAAAATGACTCAGTAGCGCCACCTCAAAAATCAAAATACATTACGGCAATGACAGACCTTTTTCATCGTAGACAATTTAAATTTGGTAGAACCCATAGAACATGTCAAGACAAGTAGAAAATGATATTATGACCCCACCCTAAACCCTACAGGAAGTCGGCCATTGTGGGCGGAACCCCCATTTTTTGAAATTTTAACTCTCACGTTTGGACATTTTTATGGCATGGATTTTAATTCAACAAACTTGCAAATTGGTCAACATGAACTAGAACCTTGTGGAATTATAGCTGACTGTCTTGGATTTTTCTACATCTTAAAATGTGGGCGTGATCATCCTGCAAAGAAAAAAGGCATTTTTTAAGTTTTAAATTGCGTGTAACTCAAACATGCAGTGTCCTATTTCCCGGCATTAATATACATTTTGTTCAAAATGTTGATCTGAATCCATAGATATACAATGTACATAAGTCAGACATGACATTGCTCCACAGCGCCCCCTTGAACTTTTGAATGGGACCAAAAAACATTACTTTGTCAAAAACATTTGAAATTTGACGCAGACATACTCTAGCTAAACATCCTGAACAAAAAAATCAATGAGAACATACCTCTATTTATAAGCATGTTACCGTGGTAATGTCATAAATGTGTCATTGAAATGAATGGGGTTCAGAGTACTGGACTTTGTTGTCGACTAAATAGATGCTCTGCACTAATCCAACTATAGACCTAAACTTCAAGGTTGGCGAAAAAATGTGTAATTTGATGTGCAAAAAATTAATGTTTCAAAATGACTCAATAGCGCCACCCTCAAAGTTCAAAATACATTACGGCAATGACAGACCTTTTTCATCGTAGACAAATGAAATTTGGTAGAACCATAGAACATGTCAAGACAAGTAAAAAAATTATATTATGACCCCACCCTAAACCCTACAGGAAGTCGGCCATTGTGGGCGGAACCCCATTTTTTGGAAATTTTAACGTTCACGTTTGGATTTTTTACGCCGTGGGATTTTCATTCAAGAAACTTATAAATTGGTCAAAATGAACTAGACCCATGTGGGATTAAAGATGACTCATTTGGATTTTTCTAAGTCATAAAATGTGGGCGTGGTCAGCCTGCTAATAAAAAAGCAATTTTTTTTACTTTTAAAAAAGCGCGTAACTCAAACATGCAGGGTCCTATTTCCCGCATTAATATACGTTTTGTTCAAAATGTTGAACTGAACGCACGGACATACAATTTATATAAGTCAGATATTACATTGCTCCACAGCGCCCCCTTGAACTTGATTTTCATGGGAACTATGGGAGCCCAACTCGGAAAAAAGTCGACCTAAAAATCTCAAACTCAGGTCAAAAAATAGAACATGTCGGGACATGACAAAAATGATATTATGGCCCCGCCCTAAAATGTACAGGAAGTCGGCCATATTGGATCAAACCCGGGAACGACAAAAGCGCACACCCTCACATTCAGGACATCTCCTCGCACAGTTTTTCATCACAAACACTTCAAATTTGGCCAAAACCCACTAAACCCATGTGAGATTAAAGATCATCAATTATATTTGAATATGACTTTGGGTGTGGACATGGTGAATTTTATACAAAATAGAAAATTTTGGAATATTTCAATAAAATATTTCTCTTTGACACATTTTTTTGTTGTGGAAAACGCTAATACAGTGTTTATGCACATTTGGGAGCTGAACACAATGATATGCAAATCATGGTGTTATCTCACAAATTGACTCTCTAGCGCCCTCTTCAAATTTCATTTTCAAAAATTCATAGAAGACAATCGATTTGTCGTGGACTTGTGAAAAAAATTCACAGGGGCCTTATTTGTGATGGGCCACAATGTGAGAAAGTCACATGACTGTAGCTTTTATGGTTTAGGAGAAAAATAATGGTTCAAAAATGAGTTTCCTTATTCTTCTTCTTCTTTATTATTTTGGTCCAGGCCATTTTTGACCCCCCTGAACATTAACGAAAACTCACTTTTATTGGACCCAAATTGAAGGTTGGTGAAAAATTTGTTATTTTGAAGTTTGTTAGCAAAAATATTCAAAAATGACACGCTAGCGCCCCCTTACAACCACCATTCATTTTTGGCAAAGTTTCTCATAGACATGTAAAATTTGGGACATCCACCCACCTTTCAATACTGAACAAAAAAGCCAATGACAACATACCTCTATCTACAACTATGTTACCGTGGTAACGTCATAAATGTGTCATTGAAATGAATGGGGTTCAGAGTACTGGACTTTTGTTGTCGACTAAATAGATGCTCTGCACTAATCCAACTGTGACCTAAATGTCAAGGTTGGTGAAAAAAATGTGTAATTTGATGTGCAAAAAAAATAATGTTGCAAAATGACTCAATAGCGCCACCTCAAAGTTCAAAATACATTACGGCAATGACAGACCTTTTTCATCATAGAAAAATGAAATTTGGTAGAACCATAGAACATGTCAAGACAAGTAAAAAAATTATATTATGACCCCACCCTAAACCCTACAGGAAGTCGGCCATTGTGGGCGGACCCCATTTTTTTTTAAATTTTAACTCTCACGTTTGGATTTTTTAAGCCATGGATTTTAATTTAAAAAAAATTGAAAATTGGACAAAGTGAACTAGACCCATGTGGGATTAAAAGCCACTCCCTAAATTTTTCTAAGTGATAAAATGTGGGTGTAGCCAACATGCAAAGAAAAATGGCGTTTTTTCAAGTATTAAATTGCACCTAACGCAAACATGCAGTGTCCTGCTAACCGGCATTAATATACATTTTGGTCACAATGTTCATCTGAACCTAATGATATACAGTTTACATAGATGAGACAATCCATTGCTCCACAGCGCCCCCTGGAAATTTTGAATGTGACTCACAAAATTTTACTTTTTCAAAAACATTTGAAATTTGGCATGGACATCCCTATTCCCATACTGAACAAAAAAGCCAAAGAGCACATACCTCTATTTGTAAGTGTGTTGCCATGGCAACGACCGACATTTCTCATTGAAATACATGGGTTTTGGTTAACTGGGATGAAAAAAAAAAAACCTTTGTCATGGACCATCGAAAATTTGGTACACATATTCCACTCATCACACTGAACAAAAAAGCCAATGAAGACATACCTCTATTTCCTACCGTGCAGGTGTGAAAATGTCATAAATGCTCTCATTGGAATGAATGGAGTAGTATTACTCAGTCGCTGTTTTTGGTGGGAGGGGCGATGTAAGCGGGAACGAGAGGCGCGAACTCCACACGGTCGCGTGAACCCCGCGGTCGCGTGAACCCGCGGTCGCAAGGGTGGCGAGGGCCTTTATCACTGCTTGCAGTTTTAATTATTATTATTCTTATTATTTTTGCGGCCGCTTTGAACCCACTTTTGACCCCCTGAACATTAACGAAAACTCAATTTTATTGACCCAAAATTCAAGGTTGGCGAAAAATAATTTATTTTGTAGGTTGTTAGTAAAAATATTCAAAAATGACACGCTAGCGCCCCCTAATACGCTCAATTCATGTTTTGGCAAAGTTTAACTTAGAAAGTTGAAACTTGGCACATCCATCCGTCTTTCAATTCTGAACAAAAAAGCCAATGAGAACATACCTCTATTTGTAACTATGTTACCGTGGTAACGTCATAAATGTATCATTGAAATGAATGGGGTTCAGAGTACTGGACTTTGTTGTCGACTAAAATAGATGCTCTGCACTAATCCAACTATGACCCAAAATTCAAGGTTGGTGAAAAAAAGTGTATTTTGATGTGCAAAAAAATTTATGTTTCAAAATGACTCAATAGCGCCACCTCAAAGTTCAAAATACATTGCGGCAATGACAGACCTTTTTCATCGTAGACAAATGAAATTTGGTAGAACCATAGAACATGTTAAGACAAGTAAAAAATTATATTATGACCCCACCCTAAACCCGACAGGAAGTCGGCCATTGTGTGGGCGGAAACCCAATTTTCTGAAATTTTAACGTTCGTGTTTGGATTTTTTACGCCGTGTATGTACATTCAAAAAACTTGGAAATTGGTCAAAATAAACTAGACCCATGTGGGATTACAGAAGACTCATTTGGATTTTTCTAAAGTCGTAAAATGTGGGTGTGGTCAGCTTGCAAAGAACAAAGCCATTTTTTGAAGTTTTAAATTGCGCGTAACTCAGACATGCAACGTCCTATTTCCCGGCATTAATATACATTTTGTTCAAATGTTGGTTTGAACGCACAGATATACAATTTACATAAGTCAGATTTTACATTGCTCCACAGCGCCCCCTTGAACTTTTGAATGGGACCAAAAAAATTACTTTGACATAAACATTTGAAATTTGGCAGGGGCATGTGGCTTCATATACTGAAAAAAAAAAGCAATGAGAACATACCTCAATTTGTAACTATGTTACCGTGGTAACCGTGGAAATGGTAAAAAATGTCTCATTGAAATGAATGGGGTTCAGAGTACTGGACTTTGTTGTCGACTAAATAGATGCTCTGCACTAATCCAACTATGACCCAAAATTCAAGGTTGGTCAAATATTTTGTATTTTCATGTGCAAAAAAATTTATGTTGCAAAATGACTCAATAGCGCCACCTCAAAGTTTAAAATACATTACGGCAATGAGAGACCTTTTTCATCGTAGACAAATGAAATTCGGTAGAACCATAGAACATGTCAAGACAAGTAAAAAAAATTATATTATGACCCCACCCTAAACTCTACAGGAAGTCGGCCATTGTGTGCGGAACCCCATTTTTTTGACATTTTAACTCTCACCTTTGCATTTTTTCCGTCATGGATTTTCATTCAACAAACTTACAAATTGGTCAAAATGAAATAAAAATGTCTTGGATTTTTCAACGTCATAAAATGTGGGCGTGGTCAGCCTGCTAAGAAAAAACACATTTTTTTAAGTTTAAAATTGAGCGTAACTCAAAAATGCAAGGTCCTGCTAACCGGCATTAATATACATTTTGCTCACATTGTTCATCTGAATGTAATGATATACAGTTTACATAACTGAGACAATCCCTTGCTCCACAGCGCCCCCTTGAATTTTTTAATGAAATCCAAAAAAATTTACTTTGTCAAAAACATTTGAAATTTGGCATGGACATCCCTATCTCCATACTGAACACAAACGCCAATGACAACATACCTCTATTTGCAAGTGTGTTGCCATGGCAACGACCGACATTTCTCATTGAAATACATGGGTTTTGGTTAAATAGGATGAAAATTTTACTTTGTCATAAAACCATTGAAATTTTGTACATATATTCCACTCATCATACTGAACAAAAAAGCCAATGAAGACATACCTCTATTTCCAACCGTGCAGGCGTGAAAATGTCATAAATGCTCTCATTGGAATGAATGGAGTAGTATTACTAAGTCGCTGTTTTTGGTTGGAGGGGCGATGTAAGTGGGAACGAGAGGCGCAAACTCCACGGTCGCATGAACCCCGCGGTCGCAAGGGTGGCGAGGGCCTTTATCACTGCTTGCAGTTTTAATTATATTAGCCCGAGCCGGAGACAACGTCCCGGCGAGGGACTCATTAAAACCCGCGTCCGAAAACGGGGAAAATGGCAAAAATCAAGGTTAACACGCCCCGACATGCCAGTGAGTGGTGTCAAAAATTAGAACTCGCCAAGCTCTAATTGTCACCGAAGACCGCGAAAAAAAATAACGAAAGACGACTCGGTAGCGCCACCTCAAACTTTGATTTTCATGGGCCTATGGGGAGCCCGACTCGGAAAAAAGTCGACGTAAAAAATCTGAAACTCGCATCAAAAAAATAGAACATGTCGGGACATGACAAAAATGATATTATGGCCCCGCCCTAAAATGTACAGGAAGTCGGCCATATTGGATCAAACCCGGTGATGACAAAAGCGCACACCCTCACATTCAGGACATCTCCTCGCACAGTTTTCATCACAAACACTTCAAATTTGGCCAAAACCCACTAAACCCATGTGAGATTAAAGATCATCAATTATATTTGAATATGACTTTGGGTGTGGTCATGGTGAATTTTATACAAAATCGCAATTTTTGGAATATTTCAATAAAATATTTCTCGTCTACACATTTTTTTTGTTGGGAAAACGCTAATACAGCGTTTATGCACATTTGTGAGCTGAACACAATGATGATATGCAAATCATGGCTTTATCTCACAAAATGACTCTCTAGCGCCCTCTTCAAATTTCATTTTCAAAAATTCGTAGAAGCCAATCGATTTGTCGTGGACTTGTGAAAAAATTCACAGGGGCCTTATTTTGTGATGGGGCACAATGTGAGAAAGTCACATGACTGTAGCTTTTATGGTTTAGGAGAAAAATAATGGGTCGAAAAATCAGTTTCCATTATTATTATTCTTCTTCTTCTTTTGGTTGCCGAATTGAAGCCATTTTTGACCCCCTGAACGTTAACGAAAACTCAATTTTATTGGACCCAAAATTCAAGTCTGGTGAAAAATTTATTATTTTGATGGTCAGAAAAATTAACATTTCAAAATGACTCAATAGCGCCACCTCAAAAAAAAATCAAAATACATTACGGCAATGACAGACCTTTTTCATTGTAGACAAATGAAATTTGGTAGAACCATAGAACATGTCAAGACAAGTAAAAAATTGTATTATGACCCCACCCTAAACCCTACAGGAAGTCGGCCATTGTGGGCGGAACCACATTTTTTTTTATTTTTAACTCTCACGTTTGGATTTTTTACGCCCTGGATTTTTATTCAACAAAACTTGAAAATTGGTGAAAAGGAACTAGACCCATGTGGAATTGAAGGCGACTGTCTTGGATTTTTCTAATTCATAAAATGTGGGCGTGGTCAGCTTGCTAAGAAAAAAGCCATTTTTTTAAGCATTAAATTGTGCGTAACTCAGACATGCAGGATCCTATTTCCCGGCATTAATATACGTTTGTTCAAAATGTTGAGTTGAACGCATAGACATACAATTTACATAAGTCAAACATTATATTGCTCCACAGCGCCCCCTTGAACTTTTGAATGTGACCAAAAAAATTTCTTTGTCAAAAATATTTGAAATTTGGCATGGACATGTGGCTTCACATATTGAACAAAAAAGCCAATGAGAACATACCTCTATTTGTAACTATGTTACCGTGGTAACCGTGGAAATGGTCAGAAATGTGCCATTGAAATGAATGGGGTTCAGAGTACTGGACTTTGTTGTCGACTAAATAGATGCTCTGCACTAATCCAACTATGACCCAAAATTGAAGGTTGGCGAAAAAAATTGATATTTTAATGTCTAAAAAAAAATTAATGTTTCAAAATGACTCAATAGCGCCACCTCAAATTTCAAAATACATTACGGCAATGAGAGACCTTTTTCATCGTAGACAAATGAAATTTGGTAGAACCATAGAACATGTCAAGATAAGCAAAAAAATATATTATGACCCCACCCTAAACCCTACAGGAAGTCGGCCATTGTGGGCGGAACCCCATTTTTTTGAAATTTTAACTCTCACGTTTGAATTTTTTACGCCAGTGATTTTAATTCAACAAACTTGCAAATTGGTCAAAATTAACTAGGCCCATGTGGGATTAAAGCCGACTCACTTGGATTTTTTCTACGTGATAAAATGTGGGTGTGGCCAACACGCAAAGAAAAACTGTGTTTTTTCAAGTATTAAATTGTACGTAACCCAAACATGCAGTGTCCTGTTATCCGGCATTAATATACATTTTGGTCACAATGTTCATCTGAACCTAATGAAATACAATTTTACATAACTGAGACAATCCATTGCTCCACAGCGCCCCCTGGAAATTTTGAATGGGGCCCAAAAAATTTTACTTTTTCAAGAACATTTGAAATTTGGCCTGGACATCCCTATCCCCATACTGAACAAAAAAGCCAATTATAACATACCTCTATTAGGAGGTGTGTTGCCATGGCAACAACCGACATTTCTCATTGAAATACATGGGTTTTGGTTACTGGGATGAAAAAAAAAAAAAATACTTTGTCATAGACCATTCAAATTTGGCACACATATTCCACTCATCATACTGAACAAAAAAGTCAGACATACCTCTATTTCCAACCGTGCAGGTGTGAAAATGTCATAAATGCTCTCATTGGAATGAATGGAGTAGTATTACTCAGTCGTGTGTTTTGGTGGGGGGGGGGCGATGTAAGAGGAAACGAGAGGCGCGCGAACTCCGCGGTGGCGTGTGCCCCGCGGTCACAAGGGTGGCGAGGGGCCTTTATCACTGCTTGCAGTTTTAATTATTATTATTATTATTTCCTCGCGACTACGAAGCCATTTTTGACCCCCTGAACGTTAACGAAAACTCAATTTTATTGGACCCAAAATTCAAGGTTGGCGAAAAAATAATTTTTATTTGAGCTTGTCAGGACAAATATTCAAAAATGACACGCTAGCGCCCCCTAACAACCCCCATTCATTTTTTGGCAAAGTTTCTCATAGACAGTTGAAATTTGGTAGATCCATCCATCTTTCCATCCTGAACAAAAAAGCCAATGAGAACATACCTCTATCTGCAACTATGTTACCGTGGTAACGTCATAAATGTGTCATTGAAATGAATGGGGTTCAGAGTACTGGACTTTGTTTTAGACTAAATAGATGCTCTGCACTAATCCAACTATGACCTAAAACTCAAAATAGATGAAAGATTTATTATTTTAATGTTGAAAAAAATTACATTTCAAAATGACTCAATAGCGCCACCTCAAAAATCAAAATACATTACGTCAATGACAGACCTTTTCCATCGTAGATCAATGAAATTTGGTAGAACTATATAATATAACATGTCAAGACAAGTAAAAAAATATATTATGACCCCACCCTAAACCCTACAGGAAGTCGGCCATTGTGGGACGAACCCGATTTTTTCAATATTTTAACTCTCACGTTTGAATTTTTCACGCCCTGGATTTTCACTCAGGAAACTTGGAAATTGGTCAAAGTGAACTAGACCCATGTGGAATAATAATAGACAACTCTCTTGGATTTTTCTACATCATAAAATGTGGGCGTGGGTCAGCCTGCCAAGAAAAAAGCCATTTTTTGAAGTTTTAAAATGCGCGTAACTCAGACATGCAGGGTCCTATTTCCCGGCATTAATATACGTTTTGTTCAAAATGTTGATTTGAACGCACCGACATACAATTTACATAAGTCAGACTTTACATTGCTCCACAGCGCCCCCTTGAACATTTGAATGGGACAAAAAAATTTTGTTTGTCATAAACATTTGAAATTTGGCATGAGCATGTGGTTTGACATACTGAACAAAAAAGCCAATGAGAACATACCTCTATCTACAACTATGTTACCGTGGTAACGTCATAAATGTGTCATTGAAATGAATGGGGTTCAGAGTACTGGACTTTGTTGTCGACTAAATAGATGCTCTGCACTAATCCAACTGTGACCTAAACTTCAAGGTTGGCGAAAAAATGTGTAATTTGACTCAATAGCGCCACCTCAAAGTTCAAAATACATTACGGCAATGACAGACCTTTTTTCATCGTAGACAAATGAAATTTGGTAGAACCATAGAACATGTCAAGACAAGTAACAAATTATATTATGACCCCACCCTAAACCCTACAGGAAGTCGGCCATTGTGGGCGGAACCCCATTTTTTTGGAATTTTAACTGTCACGTTTGGATTTTTTACGCCATGGATTTTAATTCAACAAACTTGAAAATTATACAAAATGAACTACACCCATGTGGGATTAAAGACGACTCACTTGGATTTTTCTACGTCATAAAATGTGGGTGTGGCCAACATGCGAAGAAAAAACTGCGTTTTTTCAAGTATTAAACTGCACCTAACTCAAACACATGCAGTGTCCTGTTGACCGGCATTAATATACATTTTGGTCACAGTGTTCATCTGAATCTAATGATATACAGTTTACATAACTGAGACATTACATTGCTCCACAGCGCCCCCTTGAAATTTTGAATGGGACCCAAAAACTTTTACTTTTTCAAAAACATTTGAAATTTGGCATGGACATCCCTATCCCCATCCTGAACACAAAAAGCTAAAAATAACATACCTCTATTTGTAAGTGTGTTGCCATGGCAACGACCGACATTTCTCATTGAAATACATGGGTTTGGTTAACTGGGGTGAAAAAAAAAACCTTTGTCATAGACCATCGAAATTTGGTACACATATTCCACTTATCATACTGAACAAAAAAGCCAATGAAGGCATACCTCTATTTCCAACCGTGCAGGTGTGAAAATGTCATAAATGCTCTCATTGGAATGAATGGAGTAGTATTACTCAGTCGCTGTTTTTTGGGGGGAGGGGCGATGTAAGCGGGAACAAGAAGCGCGAACTCCGCGGTCGCGTGAACCCCGTGGTCGCAAGGGTGGCGAGGGGCCTTTATCACTGCTTGCAGTTTTAATTATTAGGCCCGAGCCGGAGACAACGTCCCGGCGAGGGACTCATTAAAACCGCGTCCGAAATGGGGAAAATGGCAAAAATCAAGTGGTTAACACGCCCCGACATGCCAGTGAGTGGTGTCAAAAATTAGAACTCGCCAAGCTCTAATTGTCACCGAAGACCGCGGAAAAAAAAAAAAAACGAAAGACGACTCGGTAGCGCCACCTCAAACTTTGATTTTCATTGGGCCAATGGGAGCCCGACTCGGAAAAAAAAGTCGACTGAAAAATCTGAGACTCGCATCAAAAAATAGAACATGTCGGGACATGACAAAAATGATATTATGGCCCCGCCCTAAAATGTACAGGAAGTCGGCCATATTGGATCAAACCCGGTGATGACAAAAGCGCACACCCTCACATTCAGGACATCTCCTCGCACAGTTTTCATCACAAACACTTCAAATTTGGCCAAAACCCACTAAACCCATGTGAGATTAAAAGATCATCAATTATATTTGAATATGACTTTGGATGTGGTCATGGGGAATTTTATACAAAATCGCAATTTTTGGAATATTTCAATAAAATATTTCTCGTTCACACATTTTTTGTTGGGAAAACGCTAATACAGCGTTTATGCACATTTGTGAGCTGAACACAATGATATGCAAATCATGGCTTTATCTCAGAAAATGGCTCTCTAGCGCCCTCTTCAAATTTCATTTTCAAAAATTCGTAGAAGACAATCGATTTGTCGTGGACTTGTGAAAAAATTCACAGAGGCCTTATTTGTGATGGGGCACAATGTGAGAAAGTCACATGACTGTAGCTTTTATGGTTTAGCAGAAAAATAATGGGTCGAAAAAAAATTTCCATTATTATTATTATTCTTATTATTTTTGCGGCCGCTTTGAACCCACTTTTGACCCCCTGAACATTAACGAAAACTCAATTTTATTGGACCCAAAATTCAAGGTTGGCGAAAAATAATTTATATTGTAGGTTGTTAGTAAAAATATTCAAAAATGACACGCTAGCGCCCCCTAATACGCTCAATTCATGTTTTGGCAAAGTTTAACGTAGAAAGTTGAAACTTGGCACATCCATCCGTCTTTCAATTCTGAACAAAAAAGCCCAATGAGAACATACCTCTATTTGTAACTATGTTACCGTGGTAACGTCATAAATGTGTCATTGAAATGAATGGGGTTCAGAGTACTGGACTTTGTTGTCGACTCTAATAGATGCTCTGCACTAATCCAACTATGACCTAAAATTCAAGGTTGGTGAAAAAAAAGTGTATTTTGATGTGCAAAAAAATTAATGTTTCAAAATGACTCAATAGCGCCACCTCAAAAATCAAAATACATTGCGGGCAATGACAGACCTTTTTCATCGTAGACAAATTAAATTTTGGAAAGAACCATAGAACATGTCAAGACAAGTAAAAAAATATATTATGACCCCACCCTAAACCCTACAGGAAGTCGGTCATTGTGGGCGGAACCTCATTTTTTTGAAATTTAAAAAACGTTCACGTTTGGATTTTTTACGCTGTGGATGTACATTCAACAAACTTGCAAATTGGTCAAAATGAACTAGACCCATGTGGGATGAGAGCTGACTCATTTGGATTTTTCTAAGTCATAAAATGTGGGCGTGGTCAGCCTGCTAATAAAAAAGCAATTTTTTTAACTTTCAAAAAGCGCGTAACTCAGACATGCAGGGTCCTATTTCCCGGCATTAATATACGTTTCTTTCAAAATGATGCCTTAAACGGGACGACATACAATTACATGAGTCAGACATTACATTGCTCCACAGCGCCCCTTGAACTTTTTGAATAGGATTGAAAAATATTACTTTGTCATAAACATTTGAAATTTGGCGGGCACATCTGCCTTGACATACTGAACAAAAAAGCCAATGAGAACATACCTCTATTTGCAACTATGTTACCGTGGTAACGTCATAAATGTGCCATTGAAATGAATGGGGTTCAGAGTACTGGACTTTGTTGTCGACTAAATAGATGCTCTGCACTAATCCAACTATGACCTAAAATTCAAGGTTGGTGAAAAAATTGGTATTTTGATGTGAAAAAAAAATAATGTTTCAAAATGACTCTATAGCGCCACCTCAAAGTTCAAAATACATTACGGCAATGAGAGACCTTTTTCACCGTAGACAAATGAAATTTGGTAGAACCATACAACATGTCAACAGAAGTAGAAAATTATATTATGACCCCACCCTAAACCCTACAGGAAGTCGGCCACTGTGGGCGGAACCCAATTTTTTTTAGATTTTAACTCTCACGTTTGGATTTTTTATGCCATGGATTTTCATTGAAGAAACGTGAAAATTTGAGAAAGTGAACTAGGCCCATGTGGGATTAAAGTCGACTCACTTGGATTTTTCTAAGTCATAAAATGTGGGTGTGGCCATCCTGCAAAGAAAAATTCTATTTTTTGAAGTATTTAGTCGCATGTAACTCAAATATACAGTGCTCTGTTTCCCGGCATTAATATACATTTTGCCCAAAATTATGTTCTGAACGCATAGATATACAATTTACATATGTGTCATATTACATTGCTCCACAGCGCCCCCTGGAAATTTTGAATGGGACCCAAAAAAATTTTACTTTTTCAAAAACATTTGACATTTCGCATGGACATCCCTATCTCCATACTGAACTAAAAAGCCAATGACAACATACCTCTATTTGAAAGTGTGTTGCCATGGCAACGACAGACATTTCTCATTGAAATACATGGGTTTTGATTAACTGGGATGAAAAAATTTACTTTGTCCCTGACCATTGAAATTTGGTACACATATTCCACTCATCATAATGAACAAAAAAGCCAATCAAGACATACCTCTATTTCCTACTGTGCGGGTGTGAAAATGTCATAAATGCTTTCAGTGGAATGAATGGAGTAGTATTACTCAGTTGCTGATTTTGGTGGGAGGGGCGATGTAAGCGGGAACGAGAAGCGTGAACTCCGCGGTCGCGTGAACTCCGCAGTCGCGTGAACTCCGCGGTCGCGTGAACCCCGCGGTCGCAAGGGTGGCGAGGGCCTTTATCACTGCTTGCAGTTTTAATTATTATTCTTATTATTTTTGCGGCCGCTTTGAAGCCACTTTTGACCCCCTGAACGTTAACGAAAACTCAATTTTATTGGACCCAAAATTCAAGGCTGGCGAAAAAAAATTTATTTTGTAGGTTGTTAGTAAAAATATTCAAAAATGACACGCTAGCGCCCCCTAATATGCTCAATTCATGTTTTGGCAAAGTTTAACTTAGAAAGTTGAAACTTGGCACATCCATCCGTCTTTCAATTCTGAACAAAAAAGCCAATGAGAACATACCTCTATTTGTAACTATGTTACCCGGTAACGTCATACATGTGCCATTGAAATGAATGGGGTTCAGAGTTCTGGACTTTGTTGTCGACTAAATAGATGCTCTGCACTAATCCAACTATGACCCAAAATTCAAGGTTGGGCGAAAAAATGTGTATTTTGATGTGCAAAAAAATTAACATTTCAAAATAACTCAGTAGCGCCACCTCAAAGTTCAAAATACATTACGTCAATGACAGACCTTTTTCATCGTGGACAAATGAAATTTGGTAGAACCATAGAACATGTCAAGACAAGTAAAAAATTATATTATGACCCCACCCTAAACCCTACAGGAAGTCGGCCATTGTGGGCGGAACCCCATTTTTTTGAACTTTTAACTCTCACGTTTGCATTTTTTACGCCATGGATTTTCATTCAAGAAACTTTGAAATTGGTCAAAATGCAGTAGATACACTAGGGATTAAAGGTGACTTCCTTGGATTTTTTTTACATCATAAAATGTGTGGGTGTGGCCAGCCTGCAAAGAAAAAAACAATTTTTTGAAGTTTTTAATTGCTAATAATTGAGATATGCAGGGTCTTATTTCCCGGCATTAATATACGTTTTGTTCAAAATGATGACTTGAACGCATAGATATACAATTTGCATAAGTCAGACATTACATTGCGCCACAGCGCCCCCTTGAACTTTTGAATAGGACGAACAAAATTACTTTGTCAAAAATATTTGAAATTTGACATGGACATCTGCCTTAACATACTGAACAAAAAAGCCAATGAGAACATACCTCTATCTTCAACTATGTTACCGTGCTAACGTAATAATTGTGTCATGAAAATGAATGGGGTTCAGAGTACTGGACTTTGTTGTCGACTAAATAGATGCTCTGCACTAATCCAACTATGACCTGAAATTCAAGGATGGTGAAAAAGTTGGTATTTTGATGTATAAAAAAATTAATGTTGCAAAATGCCTCAGTAGCGCCACCTCAGATTTCAAAATACATTACGCCAATGACAGACCTTTTTCATCGTAGACAAATGAAATTTGGTACAAACATAGAACATGTCAAGACAAGTAAAAAATTATATTATGACCCCACCCTAAACCCTACAGGAAGTCGGCCATTGTGGGCGGAAGGCCTTTTTTTTTTTAAATTTAAACTCTCACGTTTGGATTTTTTGCGCTGTGGATTTTCATTCAAGAAACTTGAAAATTGGTAAAAAAAAGAACTACACCCATGTGGGATGAACATGGACTGTCTTGAATTTTTTTCAGTCATAAAATGTGGGCGTGGCCAGCATGCGAAGAAAAATTGCATTTTTAAAAGTATTTAATTGCATGTAACTCAAATATGCATTTGTCTATTTCCCGGCATTAATATACATTTTACTCAAGATGATGTTGAGATCGCATAGATATACATTTTACACAGGTCAAATATTACATTGCTCCACATCGCCCCCTGGAATTTTTTTATGGGACCCAACAAATTTTACTTTGTCAAAAACATTTGAAATTTGGCATGGACATCCCTATCCCCATCCTAAACAAAAAAGCCAAAGAGAACATACCTCTATTTGCAAGTGTGTTACCATGGCAACGACCGACATTTCTCATTGAAATGCATGGGTTTTTGGTTAACAGGGATGAAAAAAAATTACTTTGTCATAGACCATTAAAATTTGGTACACGTATTCCACTTATCATACTGAACAAAAAAGCCAACGAAGACATACCTCTATTTCCAACCGTGCAGGCGTGAAAATGTCATAAATGCTCTCATTGGAATGAATGGAGTAGTATTACTCAGTCGCTGTTTTTGGTGGGAGGGGCGATGTAAGCGGGAACGAAAGGCGCGAACTCCGCGGTGGCGTGTGCCCCGCGGTCGCAAGGGTGGCGAGGGCCTTTATCACTGCTTGCAGTTTTAATTATTATTATTATTATTATCATCATTATTATTATTACTATTATTATTATTATCATCATTATTATCATTATTAGTATTATCATTATTATTATTATTATTATCATCATTATTATCATTATTATTATTATTATTATTATTATCATTATTATTATCATTATTATCATTATTATTATTTTTATTAATATTAATATTATTACTATTATTACTATTATTACTTATAATAATCTGACTGTGCAATAGATATGAGCAGCTTTTGTAGAACCATTTACCTTCGTTACATTTGAAATCAAAATCTTATCTCTTCGACCTGGACCTGATTTTGTGTCTCTTGACAAATGAAGACACCCCTCTCTCTCTCTCTCTCTCTCTGTCTCTTTATCTCTGTTTTCTGGCTCCAGGTGAAGTTTAATTAAAAAGTTGAGTAAGATGTTTTGCGCAAACTGAGTCACTTAAACCAGTCGCTCTTGGGACCAATTTAAATGAACGCACTGTGAATGCATCTGACGCCGGGACGCTGCTGGTCGAGACTCAGCCGTGCCTAATTCGGATCACAACATTTCCGCCAGCTCTGGAACTTCACCTCTGCTGAATCCCAAACACTCCCATAATGCAATTCAGTGGGAAGCAGCCCGTGTGGAAGCTCATTGGAAATTCCTGTAGACCCGCTCAAACAATTCAACCCGAAGCAGCTCTAAATGTTTTTACGATGGAAGAGGATGGCCACCAACAAAGTTTAAGTAAAAAACACTCTTGTAATTTCATTATTTGGTGATTTCTGCATCAAAAAAGTCAGAAATTGGCACTAAAACTCTTGCAGTGTTGCCGTGGTCTGACTGACTTGTTATTCAATAGAGAGATTCATTGATCTGTGCTAATATATGCGTCTTCCACAGGGTGTGCTGAGCCAGGTGATATCTCAGTCTCTTTCAAGCTCTCCAAAAGCTCTCCGAATTACACTGCTCCTTCTGCTGAGGTGTTGGTGTGAAGAGGCAGCCTGTCAGTTAGGCCTGATTTCAGCTCGTCTTACTTATCCCCCTCACGTAATCGATTAAAAACATGGCTACCACTGCAGGGTCAAAGTTTTATTCTTAAAGGTTCACTGTTCCGATGGAGTTGTGAGTGAATTATAGTGAGGAGTTGACGTAAAGGTGAGTCATTTGCGTTGGGTAATGTGAGGTAGATTAAGGGTAGTGGGGTCACTTTGTCATTTTGTAGTTGTTCGAAAAGATGTTAATTATAAAAAGGGAAAATGGCAACAGTTCAGGTCAATTTAAGTCAAGGACGACGTCACATACTCAAATGCGATTAGTGAAGCAGAGCCATTTTAGTCGTATTCGGGAGCAGAGCGGACCGAGAGTTCTGGTGTGAAGAAAACGCACCGAATTTGAACAGAAGGGCGACTGTAGGCCTCTAACCCACGCCCAAACAAGCGCAAAACAACAGCAGTGTCAACTCACTCGAGCCAGTCTCCAAACTGACCAGTGACCGACCAATAGAACCTTGACGTGAACTTGTCGGCATAGCAACCGAGTGGCTCTGTGCACAAGGGTGTCCAAACAGAGGGACAGTCGGCTCCAGCATTTCTGCCATAATGTAATGTCTATGAGGTTTTTGTCAAAGGAAAACTTCACTTCTGCTTTTACAGAGTTACGTCTTTGTGTGTTGAGCTAATGCTAATAGTAATGGTAATTTCGGAGCCTAATCAATGTTTAAACAATGTCACTGACAGAAATAATCTACACCTGTCCTGACAACGAATATTATTGTTACGTTACATTAAGGTTTTCATGGAAATTAGCATTAGCATTAGCATTAGCATTGACACACAAAGACGTACGTTTGAAGTTTTCCTCACATTTATAAAGTATTTAACATGTTGTCAGTGACATCCACCTGCTGCTCCTTGTCCCCTGTTTGACCCTAACCCCCTGACCTCTGACCCAGCTCCCTGTTCACTGTCTGATCTGTCAGGATTTACTGATTTTAGCACAACTCTAGCACAACGGAGACAAAAACAACGAAAGGTGTCAACTCTGAACTAAACACAAAATATCAGATCATTACAACAAATAAACATGTTTTTTAATATAATTTTTTAACAAATTATATTTTATTGTTAATTTATATCTTGCATATTATGAGATATATATTTAAAGATAATGAAAGCCAAAGAGCAAAACTGGTTTATATCATTTAATTTCCTCTGTATCTGGGAATCCTGTTCATTTCAATGGAGAATTTGAGAAACGTTTCAAAGCTAAAATCTGATATAAAGTCGTTTGATTTGTGTAAAACGTTCAGCGATCATGTGACCAACATGTCGACACTGCAGAGAGTCTCTGGAGGCTTTAAAACGGCTTTGAAATCCATATAGAACATTTATTATCACGATCAGCCCCATGCAAAACAAAACAACCTGAATGACAAAGGCAGTGTTTAAGGCAACTTCACAAATAAGTAAAAAAAAAAAAAGTAAAAATAAAAAAAAATAAGAAAAGTTTTGGCTTGAAAGTAACTTTACACTGGGCTAAATCATCATCCATTAAGATCCCGGACGAGCTCGGCTAAGGTCAGGGAGGTGACAAAAAACAGATGGAGAAATGGTAAAACAAAGTAATTTAATGAACAGGATTGTAAAAGGCAAAGTAACAAAGATGGTCTGAAACATTCAAGCAAATGTTTAAGCAAAATATCCTAAACTAAGAGTGATTAACGACTAAATGAGACACAGACAAAAAAGGTGAAGAATCTGCTTAAAGACGGCTGCAGGTGAGACACAGGCGGGAAACACACAGAAAACATAAAACAGATACGAACAAATGAAAGAACTTAAGGCTCGGGGCTGTAACGACGGGTATTGTGGCAGAGTGGTTAGGCCGGGCTTTCAGACTAGAGGTTTTTGAGTTCATTTCTGTCGTTAACTTCTTCAACCCTCATTAGACTTAACCATGTTGATTTTTCATACATTTGCATCACTAAGTATTTATCTTTGGCTCGCGGGGATGTTCAACTGACAGACTTCTTGATTGTGAAAGAGGAGGACTAATTGCATCGTATTAAATATTTGACAGTCAGATTGATTACTTTAACTAATTTGCGTGCTTTGCCGTGTATTTCGTATTACACCAAGACCAACTCCCATGATGCTTTGCGGTCAGAAGTCAATTTTGTGTTTTTTAAGTGTTTTTGCACGTGCGTCTCTTTTTCAGCTGTAGCACTTGACATTTGAAGTGAACTGAACTCCACATTTAAATATGCCACTGCAATCAAAGCTCTCATTAACATAGCAAAGGTACAGAGTAAACACAGGCCTTTTAACGACGCCTTTAACCCCCAAATCCTGCAGTTTTCTCCCCTGACAGCCCCCCCCCAGTCCCCCGTCTGCAGCCATGTTTGCGGTTTGGGGATTAAAGTCGAGCGATGTCATCTCCTGCGCTGACGGTTTACATCGAGGCAGACAGAGTTAGCGTTAGCGTATTTAACTCATGGGCGAAGGTGCCGGTGAATGACTGAAAAGCCGGTAAGGCCTAGAGCAGTGAGTGAGCAGTGAACATATGCGACGATGACACTCTACGTGAGTTTCCACATCTCGAGAATCGCAGTAATTCTCACTTAAAGTTTAAATCTGTCTCGAAAACAAAACCGTCTTGCTGAGGTGATGCTTGCGTCAGTGTAAATGTTGGAAGTGCCGCCTGCGTGGTTATGTCTGAGTGAGACTTGCATCGTCTTACTGAGGTACTAAAAATCATCGGACCAACGGACCTAACTCCAATAAATGAAGACTGTTGTTGTGTCCTTGGGCAAGACTGGTAGGGGGCGCTCGTGAGCCCAGGGATTCTTCCAACTCCCTGCAGAATAGTGACAGCAAACTACAATTTAGAGTTAGCAAATCAACTTTAGCAATTCGTTCACTTTTTTTTCATGTCTGGCTCTACTTTTTAAATGGAGGAAGATTACATATTAAAGCTCAAGCAGTTTTCTAAACTGGACATTCGGTCAAAGCAGGAGGTTATAATTAAAGGAAGACCAATGCTAAAGCAGAGCTTAAATGGTTTGCTCCAGACTACGGGACGAAAGACTCGCTCTTTTCAAACAGAGCGGTACGAAACAGTAAGAAATGTAATGACCTCAATCCATTGAAAATTGGGGAACCAGAAGAAGGATAAAAAAAACAATACAAAACCAGCTTTTTATTTCATACTATTAGAGCTATTTCACATGGACTTCGGAACTTTTCATTTTGAATTTTTTTCTTTTTATTCTAGCCCCAAGTCACTTACCGGGAGAGAAATTGATCCGTGGCCAAATTTACTCGCCAACACCTGGTTATAAATCTGATTGTGACGACATCAGTGCCTCATCGGCCATGAACCTCACCGCACGTCACTGGGAAGGACCAATGTTCTTCTGTGTTTTTAAGTGAATAAAACACATTCATAATGGAAAAAAACATGCTGGAAAAGTGACCACAGTGCATAGTGCAGGTTAAAAACCCATTAGAAACAATACATGTGAGTCTATTTTTGGCAAAAAAAAGTTACAGACTGGGGCTTTAAATTGAAGTACTGCATAATTACTCTAAACAAAATAATAGGATTTTATAGACTTTATAGAAGATTGGGCATTTACCCCCAAACACACAAAGATCTGAACTTAAGCCAGACTTAACTTCCCCTTATCCTGTGTGTAATCTGTATCTAAACAGTTATAAGTTTTCATTTGTCTCATTGTGTTTTTGGGTGTCTGATGTTTGACTTTAAGATCCTCGTCTGTTTTATCAAATCAGTGTTTTTTTGTGAAACTGTTCAGATGACATCACCACATGCTATAGTCCAATATTATGCCATACAAACAGGGAAGAGTGAAAGTTAATCATGTTAAAATGTTTTCTTTTGTTATAATATGGCAGGTTCATGGGTCCAGTCACTGATAGAAAAACCCAGGTCAATGTTTGTGAATTTTACCGTTTAGATTTTTCTTATGAGAACAAACACAATGATGTTTTAAAATCAAACCTGTTCTGCCAAATGGACGTTTCAGAGCTTTTAACCATGTTCTAGTTGTTTCTTCTCATTGAGCCTCTGAAGTTGTATTTGGAGTGATTCATGTTGGAGTAATGTTTAATTTCTTATTTTCAAAACGGCATTTTGCTGATCTACCCCCGTTTAACCTCCACCGGTACACGCCCACTGTGACACGCCCACTGTGACACACGCACTATGACATACACGCCCACTGTGATGTACGCACTACCTTCTCCAGTTTTATTTTCTTAATCGGTGCCACTCATAGGATTCAGCATGCTTGCTAGTTTGATGTGCAAGCTATCCATGGGGGTGCCAACAGCATGTAAATTATAACATAATGATCCACAGGTGTCAGAGATTAGAACTATAGACACTTAAGAACAATAGGGCTGATTTAATAGAAAAAAAATTGCTCTGGGACTATGACATCACTACATCTTAGAATGTAAAACTGACAATACTTTTCCAACTGCAGGAACAAGCAAACAAACACACAAAAAAAAAACAAAAAAAAAAATTTGCAACTAACATCATCCCCCAAAGCTGATGTAAGCCCCAGCATGTATTGTGGTAGTGTTACTATAGGCTTTTATAGAGTAAAGGTGAACATATACAGTTGTAGTCTGCTGTGTAAATGACATTACATGAAACCTTCCCTTTCACATCTAAAATACGTTTTCATTTAATAAAAACCAACCTTTGTATCATGAGCTCAAACAGAACTCGTCTCCTCATGTGTTTGGCAGATGAAAAATCGCTCCATCTGCACAATCGCCGTCTACACATTGATTTGAACATATTCTCCTCAAACAAAAACTGAACAGAAAAAAAATAAAATGAATGATATGTTTTTGTGTTTTCATTGCCGAGCTAGAAACTATATATTTGGGGGATGAACTGCGAATCCGACGAGCACTTTCTTTTGTAGCTTTGGGAGCGATTCAAAAGTGATACACAAGGACCTCACACATATTCAGACAAGAGAATGTGTGAAGCAGATGTGATATTCATAAAAATAAATGAACTCTTGAAGATAAAGTCATTTGTCACAATCATAGGTTTTAAGATTGAACTAAAAAAGCACTTAAAGAGCCCCTAGAACTGTCTACTTAGGTTCTAAGCTCCAATGGTTCTGTCTCTGTGTCTATGAATGTGTGAGTCTGTGTGTTTGTCTCTGTGTGGAAGTTTGTGGTAGTTTCTAATGCATGTATATTTTTTGCGTTTCAACCACAGACTGTACTGTTTAAAAAACTGGACTGAGTGAGTGTGACGTCACCCACAGCGCTCGGCTCCAGTCAAATGAAGCTCATCGAGGCAGTTATAGGGACCAACCTGGAGCCAAGTTCCACATATGAAATTCTGACCATATCATAGCAACCAAAGAGCCAATCTGGAGCGAGGCTGTTGAAAGTAACGCCCCTTCCCACCCGCACCGCTGGTTTAGCAGCGAGCAGACGCTTAGCAAGGCTGTCAATCACATCTGCTGCTTGTGCTAGTGGGAATGACCTTAGGGAAATAAGGCGTCTGATTTGTCTGTTATTATTGTTCATATCTTGAGTTACAGACACAATAGTGAAATAAAAAAAAAAAAAAAACAGGATCATGTAGAGACAGTTAACATTTTAAGACCTAAATGACGATTCTGACAGCAGCTGTTACAGAGAGAGGGGCCACAGTTTTTCAATAGAAAATGAACTGGAGCCGAGTCAATGGAGCCGGAAGTGCACCCATGATCACTTCCCATTTGGAATGCTAGCAGGTTAGCTATGTCCATTTACATGTACAGTGTATGGTTTCAAATGTACATGGAATCAGTTTCAAGAATCAGTTTTTTATCAGTTTTATCAGTGGGAAAGGCCTCTAAATCTTCTTCTGCGGTGAAGAAGCTCGTTCTGTCAGCGGCACAACACGACTGTGAGGCAAATTTAATTACTTTTTTTATTAGATACGTAATTTTATTCAACAACTTTGTGTAAAAGAGCAGCCGCCTTAAGCTCTGCTTCTCTGCAGTCTGCTCCTCACCAGCCTGCTCCTCTCTCTTGGGGGGGGGGGGGGGGGGGGGGGGGATTGTTTGCTCCTCTCTGTTCTGGGGAGTGCTGCTCTCTGGTCTACAGTCTGGGGGGTCTGCTCCTCTCTGGTCTGGGGGGTCTGGGGGGTTCATTCCTTTCCAGTCTGGGGGGACTGCTCCTCTCTGGTCTGGGGTTTGCTCCTCTCTGCTCCTCTCTGGTCTGGGGAGTCTGCTTCTCTCCAGTCTGGGGAGTTTGCTCCTCTCTGGTCTGGGGGGTTTATTCCTCTCCGGTCTGGGGGATCTGCTCCTCTCTGGTCTGGGGGCATTGCTCCTATCCAGTCTGGGGGGTTTATACCTCTCCAGTCTGGGAGGTTTGCTCCTCTCTGATCTGGGGCGTTTATTCCTGTCCAGTCTGAGGGGTCTGCTTCTCTCTGGTCTGGGGGGTTGCTCCTCTCTGGTCTGGAGGGTTTATTCGTCTCCAGTTTGAGGGGTCTGCTCTCTCTGGTCTGGGAGGTTGCTCCTCTCGTGGGGGCTTTGCTTGTGCATACATTTCACCGACTCCTGGATAATGGGAGTGTTTCTCCTGCCTCCGTGCCTCCTTCTCATGTCCTTGCCGCAGGCTAAAGCTCAGCGGTGGATTTAGAGTCACATTTTGCTCCTGGTGATTTCATTGCACCTCCAAAAGCTCCGAGCAAGAAATCACATCATTTAGCTGTTTATTCTGTTTAATTATTATTTTTGTTTTGAATGTCACGAAAACAATGTCACCAGTGCTCATGCTAATGGGCGACAGTGGCTCAGTCTGTACAGTGTTTGCCCAGTGATCTGAAGGTTGGTGGTTCAAATCCTGCTCTTGATAGGTCTCTGTGTACACTGATGGAGATGGGTGAGTGGTCCCTTGATGGAAAGTGCTGTATAAAAATGTGGCTATGACCATCTATCTGACCTTTAGTGGTGCAACCTGTTTTTCTCCGTGAAGTTTAATGCAATACTATGGAATAATTCAGGAAAAGGAGTAAGATGTCCTGTTTTTTTGGGTAAGGTATAAGGGATCCCACTCAGCTTTCAATAAAAATATAAAATTAATACAGATTAGACGCATAATAAGGGCCTATTCTCCCTGTTCCGAACCAGCAGACAAGATGTGAATGCCATTAATGTGAGAATTCGAATTTTTTCCAGTTAGCCGGAACACCTTGATCCAAACAGTCTTCAAAAATGTTTAAATTGCCAAAGATAAATTCTTAATATTTTGACTTTTTATGACAATGAGTTCCCATGTTCCTTCATTGCCACAGAAAGCAGAGTGTGTACTTCCTGCACACATTTGTCTCAGTGTCCTCTTTAGTTTAGAGCTAACTTCACCTGTGACAGCGGAAAAGGCATCAGTTATCTTACACATTCATCTTATGGACAGTTCTTGGACCAGAATTTGGAAAAAACTTAAACCAAACTTCCTGCTCCGCTGCTGGACTCTTGGGCGGGCACAGCTCCGACCTTCAGAGAGCTGTTTGGGTCTGACCCCCGAGCGACCCCTGAGCGACCCCCACGTGGCGTCGAGTCCGGTCGTGTCGAGGCACGACACAGCGGCTCAGAGGAGTCCAGAAGTGTCCACACAGGGAGATGAACTGCTGTCACTAATCTCTTAATACCTCAAGGTGACCCAAACTACCACAGCTACTTCACTATTTAGAATTTTGATGTGATTTTTTAAAAAGTTGTGTGAATAGACCACATAAAACTGTCCCAAATGTTCCTTAAGACTCTTCAGTAGCCTTTTCTTATTCATTATGATTCTGTTTTTTTTTTTTTGGCGACTTCACTTCTCCAATAATTTAGAAAGCTGGACACTTCTATCGTTTTAGTATTGGACATAAACTGTACACATTATTTTGTCTTTACAATTTGGTCTACACAATTTAAAGCCACATTATGTAACTTTTTTAGGTTTTTGCTTGTATTTATGGAGCTAAAAGTCTTGATAAACATCTGTTCTTACTCTGAGCGGGCTTGCATCTCCACAAACCTGACTCTTATTTGGCCTGGAGGAGGGCTTCTTTCTGCTTGCCTCCATGGAAATGTTGTTCCTTTGGCTGTAATATTCCACTTATATTTCCAGTATTTTTTTAACTTACATTTCCTCGTACGCTGCACCTTTATGAACCCATATGCGATCTCTGGCGCCCCCTGCAGTTGACTCTTGCGAACCTCTGCCTTAAGCAACACAAGTTATAAATGCTCTTTTATGTAATGACGAAGGGATCCAGCTTTTTCAGTTCTGATATTGATTCCTAAACTATGGCTTTAAGTTTTTTGCAGATACCTGATATCAACCGATACCATCAAAAAATAAATATGACAAAACTGATCCAAATGTGTTATGTAACTTTTTACACCAACTGAGCTCCTTGGGCAAGTAGCTCAGTTGGTAGAGTGTCCACTGAATCAAAGGTTGGTGGTTTTAATCCCCTTTTTGACATAAACATCATTGGTTGGCAGTGTGGTTACAGCTCCCACAGATTAATGCTCTCTTTGTGTCCTTGGGCAAGACTCTTAACCTCTCAGGTAACGACACAATAGGTTTGTGTAAATACAAGTTCAAACATTATGAGACTTTTAGGGCCAACTATGGACATGGGCTGATCAAATAGGATATTGACTGAACCGATATTTGGGTGTCGCTCACTGTACCAGTTTGGGACCAGTGCATCTCTAGCATTGACCCTGGACTGAACGTGAGTCTGGACACAGCATCGTCGCCACTGCAACGTTTGTCTAATGCCTTTTGAATCTCTCTCTGAACACTTCGAATTGAATACATTCTCTGGAAATTCCGTCTCCGGCAAAGTACCACGATCCCAGCAAGTCATTTTCCAAATCCCTTTACTTTTATAATTGGACTCACATGTCAAAGGTGAAAAAAACTGCAGTTTGCTGAAGAGAAAAAGAGCAGGCTGTAAACTCGTGCGTGTGATGGATGTGCGTCTGCCGGCTGCTGTCAGGGCCTCTCCACTTTTGACATTTTGATGAAAACTCCGGTGTCGTAAAAAACATCGCAGCCATAAAAAACCTCAAATGGCACATATCTTTGTCTGCTTTTGTCACAGATTGCTGACCGCTGACTGCAAACACAATAAAATAACGGCTCGTGAATATGTTTTCCCTAAATCACTGTGGATGCGTTGCCTGACTGATATCTGCTGTAGATGTGTCAGTTTGAGTGAGCTTCTCCACTCCGTCGCTCGGCCGTCAATAGAAATGGATGACTGTTATCAGGAGAGCGCTCAGAGGTAGTCACTATGCGACGCACCATATGCACGCCATCTTGATTCTAACTTAGCGCTTTGAAAATACAACCAACAGGCCTATTTATGTTTTTCCATTTCAACACGCTCGCCTTTTGATACACAAGCCATCCGCGGCACAATGTCGGCTTTGTAAAAATATTTCTCCCTTGACAAGAGATATGGAGCAGGCAGCGAAGGCTTTTTCCCTCCACTCAAGAGAGTAACCTAAAAACTGATAAACAAATCAAGTTGAGCCCTTCACGAGACTCTGAGAAGCAATTTCGATTTGAGAAGGAACACGGGCCATCTTTTGCTATGTCTATTCTCAGATGGGAGTGGAGCTTCGAGGGAAAAATGGTATCGTACGGGTTTGTGAGTATGTATAATTTGTGTATGTCTTTTGAGAAGAAAAACCCATCTGTTATTTTCCGAATGCCAGACCCTTGATATATAGCAGTAAATAGGACAGCTCTTTATAACTCAGGAACTTATCTTTGCTATGTTTTATTTTACCTGTACTTCTGAGTAAAGCTCTATCATAAATGCCCCTTGCCCAGTTTCATAGTCACTGGAATAGAGAAGAAATACATAAATATAACGGCCCTCTAGCTTGGTGTTTGGCTAACTATGATGTGACAAAGGCGACAGGGGCTCAGTTGGTAGCGTGTTTGTCCACTGATCCAAAGGGTGGTGGTTCAAATCCTGTTCCTGATGTAAGCATTGGTTTAACAGTCAGATCGTCTGACCCACAGGTTGGGTTATTTTTTCTATTATTAGTTTATTTGAATAGGGACAATGCACATTAATCAACATTTCTATACAGTTAGTTTACAACTGCAGTCCCTATGGCAAGATGTAAAATGCCACCACACATAAAATACAAAGTTAGTATAAATAGTTTGGTTAAAATGTTCTAAAAGTTGGTGCAGGTAAGCAGGAAATTTGTAAAACACTGTGACAAAGACAGACAAAATCTACAGACATAACAAACAATTTCACATTTGGTGATCACAGGCTTGATTCAGAAGTAACCATTTTTTTTTAGTTAGGTCAGGTGTGGCATTATCATTGCATTAAAAAATAAATTTGCAGCTTCTTGGTTTAGATTATGCCTAATATGTCTAAAGGTACACTTATTTCACAAATTAGTCCTTATATAAGCTCGAAAAGGAGCGGGAAGAAGAAACGTATTAAATCCCGCCCCTATCTTCCTAATAGAAGATAGGGGCGGGATTTAATCCATGTGCATCCCTGATTGGCTAATCCACCTGTCAATCACAGCCATCTGAACTCTGAGAGACTGAACAGTGGCCACACCCAGCGCTGTAAAAGTGTGTATTCTGCATCCCAGGCAAAAAAACGATCGTGAAAAAGCGCTCATTGTCGTTGTAGTTACTGCCTTGAGACAGCAGAGGGACTGAGCGCTTACCCTCTAGCGGCTCATTTAAACTGAACTCAAATCTTTAATTCGGCGCTTTGACAGTAGCAATTAACAGTGACTTTTTAAAATTCAGCTGAAATCTCATGGCACTTTATAAAACTCTCATTCTACTAAAATATTCCTTCAGTATATTTGTTTACACACTCTCAAGATACCAAACATAAACCCAAAAAAAAAAAAAAAAAAAAAAAATCATTACAAGGGCAGAATTAATACTTTTTCCCAAGCTGTTTCTCCGAATCCACAAAAATGACATAATGGGTTTGAATCGAGACCAAGGGCACTATTAAAGGTCAACTCTAATGTTTTTCAAATCATGTTCGCCATTTTGCTAAAAGCACATTTGCATTTTAAAAGATGTGAAGTTGTTGTAGCAGAACACAAGACGAGGGCTGCGTTTTGCGACTGTTCTGTGTGTGTGTTTGTGCTCAACAGCCTGTGACCACAGCCCAGCTCACGCTAATCCAAACGAGCCCAGATAACGCATTCCTCCGCTCATTACAGACTCCTGACAGTGCATTAATAGGAGCGGAACGATGCAGGAAAAATATCGAATCGTGATTTTTCTGACTGGCTTCGCGATAGATTTGCGATTTAATAACAGGGTCACTTTTTAAACACGTCGAGAAGAATTGACATAAAGACCTGACAAACTAATTACAAGAATCACATTTCAGAACGTGTTTCTACAGATGACCCCAGCGAAACACAGGAAGGGCATCAGACGCACAGGGAGGTTTCAGAACATGTTTGTACAGATCTAAACTACAGGCTTAGCAGTTTTTATGCAGAATAAGACAGGAGATTTTGTTGTTTGTGGAGGAAATTACAGTACTTCAAAATTGTCAGCTTTTGTGACTTGCTAATTGCGTCCTTTCAAATTGTCTCTGTGTTCAACAGGATCCAGAGAGTCCCATCTGAGGGACACTCGGCTCGACCATTTCCGCTGTAATGTGACGTAATGTTTTTGCTGAGTTAAGCTAAAATCACTAAATACTGACAGATCAGACAGTGGACAGAGAGCTGCAGGTGGGTTAGGGGTCAGGGGTCAGAGGTTAAGGGGTTAGGATCAGACAGTGGACAGGGAGCTGCAGGTGGGTTAGGGGTCGGGGGTCAGAGGTTAAGGGGTTAGGGTCAGACAGTGGACAGGGAGCTGCAGGTGGATGTCACTGACAACATGTTAAACACGTTACAAATGTGCAGAAAACTTCACTGGAGGACACTTCTGCTTTTAGAAAGGTATGTTTTTATGTCGAGGCTAATGCTAATGCTAATGCTCATGCAAATGCTAATGCTAACTGCTATTAGAATATTAAATGTAACATAACGACAAATTTAAATTTGTTTTAAGGACAACTCAGCTTGTTTTAGGTGTAGATAATTTCATTCAGTGGCGTTACAGACTCGGAAATGAACACTAGCATTAGCTCTGACACAAAGATGTAGCTTCTAAACGCAGAACTATTGTGTACGTGTGTTAATTTTATTTGTGTAGTGTTTAACATGTTGTCAGTGACATCCATCTGCAGCTCCTTGTCCACTGTCTGACCCCAACCCCTAACCCCTGACCCTGGCCCCTGACCGCTAACCCACTAGCAGCTCTGTACCAGATTTAGTCAAGCCAACGCTCCTTCTGATTGGCCGGACACTGTTGTGCACAGAGCCAGTTGCAAGTCCGAATAGATTTTGAATATTCTCACAAGTTTTTGGGGAAGTTCTCCTTATAAAACCTTTTTAAACCTTTTTTTCAGGTGAGAACATCACGGCTGTTGGTTCACAGTAATTAAGTACAGATATCAGGCAGATTGTGATGGCGGTGCCAAGGAGTTAAGTGCATCCAGATTCTGTCTCTACAGCTGCCAACCTGCCTTTAATTTGAGATGCTGGATCTGTCTGTCAGGTCAGTGGAGCTTTGGTGACACCAACTTTGTAATACAATGTTGTGTTGGGAATTTGTTCTTTCATTGTCGGATTTTTAAACTTTTTACCTGAACAGCTTTTAGAAGTAGTTTTAAGTCCATCTTTAAAACCTTTGCTGCCTCTGGTTCGATGTCCCTTTGGAGTTTTTAATGGACCAGACCTGAGATGAGAGTAGAGTGTGAAACAGAGGTGAAGAGCAGTGGAGACAATCAGCAAATTGTTGGGGTCGGACATCGAAATGCTAAGGGTGGTAAGTAGTAGCCTTAGACTTTTGATGGTGAAGCGTTTATCCACTGATCCGAAGGTTGGCGGTGCGATTCCAGCTCCTACAGATGGATACTGCCATTGTGTCCTTGGGCATGACACTTAATCCACCTCACCCCCAGTGTCTGTGTACACTGGTGTATGAATCTGTGTGTGAATGGGTGAGTGGTTCCTTGAAGTAAAAGCGCTTTGAGCCTTGAAGGTGGAAAAGCACTGTATAAAAATGTGACCATTAACCATGTATGTATTACTTTTATTTAAAGAGCCTGTATCAGATTTTTTTCCCCATGTATTTGAGTAAAATAAGTCTCGCCCAAGTATAGTTGTATTGTATAAGCAGCTCTTGAGCTCAATATATGTCAGTTGCATGCTGTGTACATCTAATTATAAAGTTTTCTTGCCTTTTGTCTGATAATAAGGAAGAGCACGTTAGCATGGTAGTTGTTAGCTTTAACGTGACTCGAAATCTTTTAAAATTCAGTAGTTTTGTTTCCACACTTTTAGACTCACAGAAAAAAAAATCAGGTACAGCGTATTTGTAACCAGAGGAAAAATTCCTAAATAAGTCCCAAAGATTTGCTTAACCACGTCCTTCAGTGGACCATAAAAATATAGAGGAAATTGTCTGTTGAGTTCATTCAGGATGTGGCCGGTTGTCAAGGGTTACCATCCATACACCCATAGCAGGGGTTGATGTGCGTGGATATGATTAAGGGTGATGAGGAAAAAAAATATACTGCTCACATATATATTATTTGTTTTTATTCATGTGACCATAAAAATACAGAGGAAAAATATGTTTAAGTTCATTCACCCAGTCAAGGCCACTTAATAAATGGTTTTAAACAAAAGTCATAGCAAGTTATATATAGGGCTGAGTCAAGAAAAAAAAAATTTACTGACACAGTAATTTTTTTTTATAGATGTCATGTGATGTTTATCTTTTTCAGTTACCAAATGAAAAATATCTTTAATTTCCTGAACCCAGTCAAGACACACTTAATAAATGCCATCAAGAAACAAAAGTACAAAAAATTTCTATCCCAAACTCATTTTCAGAAGCTTTTATCAGATCTGAGCGTTCATGGTTGTGTTTGGGAAAATGATCATCACAAAAAGGTGACACAACTATCACATATTAGCAAGCACTGCCAGCTAGCTTGTGAGTGTAGTATTTTATGTGCAAGAGACGTGTTTAACAGCACAAATCAGCAGCTCTCCTCTTGTTAATCCAGCTAAGTCAGTTCTTTCTGGTCAGACTGTGTTGAAATAAAGCTCAGATTAAAGTTTAACAAAGCCTCAGACAGAGCAGTGCCCACAGTTAGCATCACAGGCCCAAGGAATGTTGATGACATCAGCTGCAAAATATCGTTATGAATCTCGATCTTGATTAAAATGTAATTAATTGCACAGTCCCACAATATTAACAAAAAGGAAATCAAAATGGCCGTTATCTTTTTCTTTGACGTTGAACAGGAAGTGAACAGGAAGCAGTTCTCTTTATATTTAAGGTCATAAGATGTGTGGCGTACCAGATTTAATATGGCTCTGAGCAGGTATTAACTTGTGTGTATACATCTATAATATTATTCAGCCAGTGAACATTTCATATTGGCTGTATCTCGCATTATTGGTATTCTCCCTGCGCTGCCAGATGGATCGCAAAACTTACAATGAATGCACTGTATGTAACAAATGTGCTCTTTGAATCTTGCCAAGGGACTCGTTTTCTGGAAACCAAATTACAACCCAAAATTAATACAGGCTTGATTTGCATGCGAATCTTACAACATAATATTCTTTTTCCATTTGGCTGGAAAAAAACTACTCAGTTATCATGCTCGGCTCGCTGGAATTACCTGCGGAGAATTCATATCTGCTGATTTGGAAAATTGGAAATGTGGGCTTCTCACTGGAGGCAAGGAATCATTGATGTAGTGACATCAATATGGTCACAATTAGCACAAGGATTGCTACAGATTTTTACATCGGAATGCCATTTTCTGGATCATTGTGTTTACTGTCTCACACGCTGACAAGTTGAGCAAATATGCCAGACTCGAAAACTCCCATTTCTAGCATGTGATTACATTGGGGCTTTGGGGTTCTTGTATTGAGAGACCGTGGGACTGGAGTCAATGTACTCGAAACTGGAGTCAGTGAACTGTTGGGTCTCTTGGAAGGCTCCTATTGTCATCCGCTCCTTAGTTCATAGACTCAGACTTGCCACTTGCCACCACTGTCACGGTGACAGAGTTGGGACTGCAGAGGGCCTATGTTCAGAGTTTTGAGGAGGAGCTGATTTTGGGAGTGCAAGCTGGCAGGATCAGAACGATGTGTTTGATTTTCATTCTCATCTATCCCCCAAAAGGCAAAGGCAAGGCAGGCACAACGCAGCAGATGTAGAGGGGAGCTACAGTTACATTGTGCACAAACCAAGTGGGGGGTATGTTAGGCAGTCATTTTGAAGTAGACTATAGTGATGCTGCCACTATCTGCCCCATAACAATGTAAGAGCTGGAGGATTGATTTTATAGAAGACCAGGACTCAAGAGAGCTGGAGTTTTAGGAACAAGCACAGCCCTGACTTAAGTTTGACTGCTGCACAGAATACTACGCCCCATGGGGGATTGGAGAGGTACTGAGCAAGTGTTGTAAGGTCGGTACTATAGAGGATTTTAATGTTAGACAGCCAGAGTAAGTTCTAGAGACAGTTCTGACACAAAAGAGGATGTAGAATTTTGAATATACGTAAAAAAACCCAGAATTATTTCAAGATTTGACGTAATCTCTAATTTTTAAATATTTTAGTTGCTATTCGAACTTGCAGTAGTTACACCCAAAAAAGAATTTGGCTGAAACAACCGGCTTATGTGAACTTATTGGTTTGATCGATTTGGTTTGATCTATTTATTTATGATTTAGTACAATATTTTAGAGTAAATGAATAAATAATTTTGGCCCCAAAACAGAGCCTTGGGGGATAGCGCATATGACATTTTATGTGCTAGAAAACGCAACGCAAAAATTATAACTAAGAGAAAACAAAATGCTTTTTATTACTATACTCATATAATAAGTGGTATATATTGTATTGTGGGTGACAGTGGCTCAGTTGGTAGAGTGTTCGCCCACTGATTCGAAGGTTCGATTGACGTAAACATCATTGGCTGTGTCGACAGATGAATGCCGTCATTGTGTCCTTGGGCAAGACACTTAAACCCACCTCGCCTCCAGCGTCTGCGTACACTGGTGTTTGAATGTGTGTGTGAATAGATGAGTGGTTCCTTGATGTAAAGTGCTTTGAGTGTCTTGGGGAAAGTGGAAAGTGCAATTTCTAGTGACAGGTGAAACTTGAGGAGAGCGACGCCATCCAGCTCAAAGAGATTAATAGTACTTCTTATGGGAAGCATGTTGTCAACCAGTTTCAACTTCTTTGCATCAGTCATAGAAAGGCTTTTATTACAACGGGAACACAGTCTCTTTATGTAAATGAGATGTACCGTACAGACATCATCACATAGGAGGAGATGAGAGCTGCTGCGATGCCTTCTACATTCATTTCCCATAACAATTCTTGACATTCAGGAATTCTCATAATCATTTGGTTTTATATCCTGCCTTCTAGTCTTTATTACTATTCTATTGTTCACATAGTCCCAACTGTAACTGCAGCGTCTATGGGAGAAGTCAACAGAGACCCATTACATCTGATAATGACTTTTGTCCAATAACCTCTGAAGATTATGAGGCTGTTTTACACGACCGGCCTCCACATAATGTCCACACAGCTCCTGCCAAAGTATTTAAAGAGCGTTTTTATCTACAACGCGATGACATCTGAGTGCTCAAACTGCCACGGGGAGAGCCAAAGCAGGGCACGTCTATGGTCAAATTGTCATAGTAAATGGTCAGATTTTTATGTAGCGCTTTTGCACCTTCAAGGCACTCGAAGCACTTTCCATCAACTCCATCCATCTATTCACATGCACAATCGTACATCAGCGTACGAAGACACCGGGAGCGAGGTGGGTTAAGTGTCTTGCCCAAGGATACAATGTTTTTCATAAGCTAGTATCTATAAGGTCTTCATTGCCCAGCTTATGAATATAGATGTCATAGTTTGCTGTATAAATACAATTACAATATTTCATTTGTCACAAGGTTAAGATTCTGTTGTGTATCCATAGACATGTCTACAGATGAATGCTGTCATTGTGCATACTGAATCTGCTTTTGAACCGTCCTTCAAAGCTGCTGGGGCAATATTTTCCTTATTATGCATGTCTCAGGTTGATGGGAGAACCAAAGAAACCCCCGAAAGACATGGAAGAACATGCAAACACTGCACTGAACAGCACCAAAAAACAAAAAAAACAAAAAACAAAACAAAACAGGACCTTCTTGCTATGAGACAATTTTCTCCCAAAATTATAAACTCAAATTACATTTTAGTTTCACAAAGAAAAGGAAAACCAGGCTGGTTTAGACTGTATTATAAAACCAGCAATTTGTGTCAAAATTAGCTGCACCTAAGTGTAAAACATTTTCTTGATTGCAAGCCCAGAATGAAAACCCTGATACTGCGCTAAACATGCATTTGGGCTGAGAGTGTGGCTGTGCTAAAGCTATGCACGTGTCCAGAAATATATGCTGGTGAATACTGGTAATGTGTCAAATGGTTTGTGAGAGCTGGGAATGAGTTAGATAGATTTTAATACCTAATTCTTCCTTTCACTGTTTGGAAATCAGATACTCCATCTTCAACTTAACAATGTCATATAACAACGGGCCTCCTTAAGGTCAAAGGTCAAACTTTAATCATACTTTTGGCTTCTTTATTAGAGCAGCACTGTGGTTTCTCATTGATCTGTTGTCAAGGGCACATGGAAACGCTTCCTGTGAGGGGACAAAGCACACAGCTTGCTTCACAATGGAGGCCTTTATACTTTCCCAGCATGCACCTGTCCATTGACGTCCTGAACACAGCGTGATGGAAGAAGCCACCTGAAGTGGAAGCAACTACACCTTAAGAAAGGAAGTTGGAAATTGAAAAGTTTTTTATTTGTATGGAACAACCACAGTTCTCTTGTCAGTTTAGTTTTTATTTAGAATTCACGTTTTTAATATATATAACACTGAGGACACCGTATTATAACTCTCGCTATGAATAAGAGATTTGTGTTTGTCTGAAGATTTCGTGCAGTATGGACAGTGCTCTCTGCAGCGGGTCAAATGCAGATCAAATTAATTTCCTTTGGGAGGAAAGTACCTTACAGACCCTATAACTGAATATCTCGATGCTGCAGTTTTAGTAACGTTTTATTACTGTTTTTTAGTTGTGAAAACATCTTCTAACCTTTTCAACATGGCCTCGCTAATATTCACATATTTTAATGAACTTCAAATTATTTTCAACCTTGGTTCATAAAGTTTTTTGCATCTGATCCCGTCTCCGAATAAATAAACGGTTAAATGAGGTGCAGTATATTCTGATAAGTGAAGCAAATCTCTAACAGAGGTCAGGCTCCCAACACGACATCGCCGACAATTTCACAGTCACACGATTGCCTACATTACCCATAACGCTCCTCTCTGCCCTGTGTCATTTTGTGCTCTACACCTCTATTTGTCTAAGTGAGTGATATTATGCTGCAGCACATGTCACACCGAGCACTGATTTCAAATAGTCAACGTCTTTGCTGGTGTGATGAGGATGTTCAGATAGCGGCGCTGACAGGCCCCCATCAGTGATTACAGAAAGCGTTGAAAGGTTGACAGCCAAAACACACAATTATATCAACCAGCCCGTGGCCCCTCTGTCAGGTCTGAAGAGCCCCCAGGCCAAAGCTCTGAGAGTCTCCAGCAGAGGATCAACCAGGATGGAAGCAGTGATTCAATTTAAGGCTAAAGTGTTTGCATATGTATGAATAATTCTACATTTTACTTTCAAAAAGGCAAATCATAAGGTTCAGTGCAGATGTACGAGCAGCGCATTTATGCAGGAAGCCTCGGATTTTGTCTGTGTCTCATCAATTTTTTATAACATTTAGATTTGCAGAGATGGGTAATACTCTTACATTTATTTAAGAGCAGTTTGAAAATAATTGCACCTCTTGGATTAGTTTCCAGATACTTTTACTCCTACTTCAGTAATGTTTAGTTTGCATTGAACATACTTTTACTATGGATCAGACCTGGGCGACTGAGGGATTACACAGACAAAACTCAAATCTGTAACTGGACAAAAGAGTTTTTAGCGTGAAGACGTTTGGCTGCTCGTCCAACTTGTTTCTTCAGTTCTGGTCAGATTACTGCTGGACACTGCCTTATATCCCTTTGAAGGAGGAGTTCACTACACTGAAAAAGGTGTGTTAGCTTCAGTTCAGTCTATAGATTACATTTGTTTTGTCTGGTCCTGCTCCTTCAGATATAATTTTGTTTGTTTGTGGTCTATCGTTTGAATTTTGACAGAGTATATGACCTATTAATTGATTTCTTCTTTCAATAGTAATTTAAAATGAGTAAGAGCAAGACATTTAAGAGTATTGTTACTTATTTGAGGGAGTTACTGCTGCTCTATACCCCACCCAGAGCCCTGAGGTCAGAGGTCAGCTGACTCAAGGTTCTGTCACCTCTGGTTTCGAGCCTGGCTTTTTCTGTGGCAGGGCCCAGACTATAGCACAGCGCCCTCTGCTGTCAGAACCTTTCAGTCTTTAATGCGGTTTAAGACTAGCCTGAAAACCCACCTATCTTCCTGGAATTTAACTCTAGACAGGATATACAGGTGGTTTTATTGTTCTCGTGTTATCTGTTTTTATACATATATATATTTTTTTACTTTTATGTGAAGCACTTTAGTCAGCTCAAGTGCTTTTAAATGTGCTATAAAAATGAACTTGAATTCAAATTAAGTTTAATGTGTAAGTTAATGGACCACTACTTTTAACTTCTGTGATATTTTGAAGTAACATTACTCACCCACTCAGCCACTGTGCCCAGAATAATAATACAATTCCTACTTTACCCATGTGTAGATTTCATACTTTATATTTGCAGATCTGTTTTGGCTCATCTTCCCACAACCTGGAGCTGGTTTCTTCGTAATGTTGAACGACTGCTTTGAATCTCGTCTTTCTTCTCCAATTGTGTCACGTATCGCTTGGAATTTAAACCTTTATATTTCCACATTTCCGACCGTTTTTCCCGTTTTTTCCCATTTGTTCGTCGGCCTATAATGCTGTCAGTTACACAGCTCTGGAAGCTCCTTGTTTGGCCCTTATGTCTCATTTAAAACGTGATCCGCACCTCCATAAGTAATTGGAGGACTAGTTAGCTCGCTGAGTGTGTGCCAAAGCAACCGTCTCACACTGCACTCCCACTCCCACCAATTAATTATGACCTGAGGAGCCCAGAGCCCACTCACTGACTCATATGCCTTGTTTCCCTGTTAGACTGATACATTCTGGTGTTACGCTCCACCAACTGCTACTCCTATGACGACCGTGAGATTTGCCCAGAATGAAACGGAAAATTGTGTTTGTTAGCTTTGGTTGGGTGGTTTGGTTGGAGGTGTTGGACGTTTAGGGTCAGGTCGCCGGTCTACGAAGATAGACAAAGACTTAAAGGGAAGATATTACGCAGACTTGACTTTTAAGAGCTATTAACCGTGATATAATTGTTCTAATGTACCCAGTAAAAGTTGTATTTAGAGCCATTCAGACATGTTCGTGTAATCTTCATTCTCTCGCACTTTGTTTTCCAGTTTTATTTTCTTAAACAGTGGTACAGCTGCTCGATAGTGTGATCATCAGCTATCCATAGGAGGAGGGCAGGTCGTTTTGGATCAATATTACGATTTAAAATGTCTAAAATACAACATAATGATCCATGAGTGTCATAGATTAAAATTATAGAGCACACAAGCACATAATGTCGTATTTAATTATTATTAGTCTGTCTGCATCTCCAAAGCTCAAAATGCCCTTCCTAACATAACTTTTCCTTTTGTCTAAGCCCTGTCATAATCTGTGTTGGGAGTTTTTGATAAAGTAATCATCCACAGAGAGAGCAATACATAAAAATAAATAGAAATGATGGCACTGGAGTGAAAGGCCTTTGGCAAATATGAATGTGTGTGAAGATAAAGACGGGTTATGCCGCTTTGCAGCATTTCAAACAGCACAAAACTCAAATCCATTTGGCCAAATAATCGTTTTTCTATTGAATTTAAATGAAGCTTTGCACTTTCACACATTAACCCCTTTTACCTGGGTGAGGACGATGCTGTTTGTGTTTGGGGGGAGGACAGGAGGCACGTTTGATAGCAGATCTTTACCTTGTTTTCATCATGTTTCCTAAGAGTAATTGTATGTTAAAACAACATATCAAGCCATGTCTCTGTAATTATGGGTTCCTTTGTGGCTAAAATCAGGCTGTCTGCTGCGGTGTGAACATCAGCACGTTCATTATTGGTGCTGTCGTGTTTCAGGCTCTGAATGGGCTACACCGTGTTTGAAATGTTTTATGCTCTATTGATCGAATTCTCATTTGATTTGTTTAAGTGGAAATGCCAAGATGCTTTGATTTGTTTAGTCAAATGAGATCAATCTGTGCAATAGTCACGTTTGAGGTGTTATTTTTGTACTAAATGTTGGACAAAAAGTAAACTCCAGGGCCTAAACATGGCTGCCCAAGTGAATGTGAATTTTCATGATTTTACTTGCCAGAAATGAAATGTTATCTCTCAGTTCATAACTTATTTGCCATTCATTTTCCACTTATTGCAAGCAGTTTTGTTGCACATGTTCACTTCAGCCTAACCACTATCTGTTCCCAGGGCTCTGCTGGTGCGGTGTGGCCCATGTGCAGCAGTGCTCTTCTCCCACACGAGCACAAGGAGCGTGCCCTCGCCCACGTGACCGCTGTGACCAAGAGCGAACCAGAGAGCTAGAGCGGACCAGAAAGAGCCAATATTTGAAAAGCAGTTTTTGAGACAACTGAAGGATTTTGACCTGAGGAAAAAGTTGATGATCCGAGTAAAGGTAAAAATTAGCACAATATGCGAGTTCCTGTCAGCCGGACACAAGCAGTTTGAGTTACATTGCTGATTTTTTTCCTTGTAGTACTAATGAGTGGCCACTAATCCAACTCTCTGATCTAACCTGCAATAACTCACCCAATTATTTTAATAAATCCACGACAAAATGTTTAAATCTAAACTGACCTACTTTCGGAGATAAAGTATTTTTGATGAATAGATTGACATGTTGATTCTCATTGTGAATAAATTACAAGAGATACAAGCTTTACTTTGACAATATTACATTACATTTGTGTTTCATGCGCCTCTCTTTCAGATCCATCACTCTTTGTGGTGTAATAGCTCCCCCAAATTATTAGTTTTTTACAATTGAATTATTTTTGATTACTACTTTGTTTTTGTATTTCTGCTTGAGTAATAATATTCTGAAGTAACGCTACACTCACTTCAGTTAATGTTTTGGCTGCCTCTTCTCCTGACTTGTTGCCTGGGACCAAGGACACACACTTCTTCATTACTGTCTTAAGATGTGAGTCTTGCACTGGTGAATCTCCCTGTTTTCAAATGGGTGTGATTGACAGGTGGATTAGCCAATCAGGGACAAGCATAGTTCGTTTTTATCGGAAATAATAAAGGAAAAAAATACTACATGCTGGATTTCTGTAGAATCAATGAGTGAAACCTAAACTGTGTTAATCTGACAGGAGAGAAATGTGATTTTATTTGTAAATCTGAGGTGACCAATGAGCTCCTTCATTTCATGTGTCACTGAAAAAAAACAAAACTGATCTGATTGTATAATCATGTTTGACCAGGTTTAAGACACAACCACAGACTGAATAAAGAAGTGGACTAAGTGAGTGTGACATCACCCGCAGCGTTTGGCTCCAGTCAAATGAAGCTCATCGAGGCCAGAGCAGTTATAGGCACAATTTGGAGCTGAGTTCCAAATTTGGAATCCTGACAGCGAGTATCTTAGCACCAAAGAGCCAATTCGGAGCAGGGCTGTTGAAGGTAACGCCCCTTCTCGCTCGCACCGCTGGTTTAGAAGGTCTCGGGGGAAGAAGGCACTTAATTTGTCTGTCATTAATGTTCATATGTTACAAAATAGCAAAATAAAAACCTCAGGATCATGTAGAGCTGGTTAATGTGAACATTTGACGAGTCTGACAGCAGCAGTTACAAAGAAAGGGGCCACAGTTTTTCAGTAGAAAATGAATTGGAGCCAGTTGATGGAGCCAGAAGCGTGCCCAAGTTAATTTTCTATTTGGAATACAGCAGCTAGCAGGTTAGCTACATTCTATGGAGGATATGGAGTGATACCAGTCTGGACTTGCCAGGCTACCTGACTTGTTAAAATATACATCAAACCATAAAGTAGAGCAATAACCAACTCCATTTGGTCATGAGAATTTAAAACAAACGGATTTGAACTAGACCAGGCACATAACACATACACGGCTGAAGTGGTCAGCTGTGTAACGCCGTAATGCTCTTAGAAGTACTCGTCAGTTCTGATTTATTTTGTCTTCTCTCCCTTTTGTTGGAACGTTAATTAATCTTTTATAATACCCCCAAATACAAAAGGCCTTTCTCCTCCAATAATAATCTGCAGCTGTAACAAGGTTGGTGCATTTGTTATGAGCAGACCCAAATTCAGCGCTCCCTCTCATTTTGGGGATTCTTCACCGCGCCTCGCTAGCCTATCCTCAGCAGTTTCATTATCCCGCTAACATATTTCTGCTACAATATGCCGCCTTATTTAATGAAAACTCCATGGCTGTAATGGCAGGGGATTAGAGCTGAATCCACATAGGAACTTTGCTGATAAGTGCAAACATAAAAGAAGCGGAGTTTTTACAGTGTATGAGCTGAGGGCCGGAGCTGCATCAGGGGAGGAGCCAATGGGGAGTCATTTCATGAAAAAAATCTATAAAAGTAAAATGTGACAATGTAATGGCTTTTGTAAGTGAATAGGGAAGTAGTGTAAAAGCTAGCATGAAACTGGGAGAAAATACTGTCATCTACTTTACATTTTTGATGAATTATGCAAGCCTTATAAGCCAAGGTTTATTTTGAAAGCACATTCAGAGTACAACGATTAAACACAGCCCCAATGTAATAGCCAAGGTAAAAATCAGATTCATTAAATATAAAAAAAAGTATAAAACAATAAAAAAACTAAGAAAAACATTTTTACAAACTCATTTTCATTCTCTAAATCCGAGGCCATTATTCTCAACCAGACAAAGGTGGCGCTCTCTGCTGGTGGGAGAGTCGTGCATCAAGTGGAGGAGCTGAAATATCTCAGGGTCTTGTTCATGAGTGAGGGGAGTATGGAGTAAGATTAACAGGCAGATTGGTTCAGCATCTGCAGTGATGCAGTTGCTGTATCAGACTGATGTGGTGAAGAAGGAGCTGAGTCCAAAGGCAAAGCTCTCCATTTACCCTCACCTATGGTCCTGGTGTAGTCCTGGTTTAGTCCTGCATTAGACATGATTTAGTCTTGGTTTGGATCTCTATTCCTCCTCCTCTCTATTCCTTCCTATGAGCTCAGTCACACAGGAGGAGCCACCTCAGCTGCTCCTCCATGTGAAGAGGCTCGGGTGTCTGTTCCAGATGCCTTCTTCATGTCCCACTCGGAGGAGGCGCCGAGGAAGACTCAGGACATGATGGAGGGACCAGGCCTCTCGGCTGGCCTGGGAATGCCTCAGGATCCCCCTCAAAGAGCTGGAGGAAGTGTGTGGAAGGGGAAGTCTGGGCCTCCCTGCTCAGACCTGCTGCCTCTGTGACCTGGCCCCAGATAAAGCAGAAGAAAATGGATGGATAAGGGACAGAAGTTGAAGTGATTTGCTAAAGAACACAACAGAAGTAGGTAGTGGTGGTGATATTACATACATTTTTTTAAAATATTACATTTGTAATATTTTAAACAGTAAATAACACAGGTAATATACTACTAGGTAATACTTAAACACCACTCCCCCCTGTATAAAACAATGTGGTTTCTCTAGTCTGGTAAAACTGAACAATGTAATGACCTTTATAGATGGATACAGTGAGTGCTAACATGGAACAGGAAGAAGAAACTTTTAATTTAGCTGACAACATTTTTGATAATTAATTATGCGAGCCGCCTGATAATGCAAGGTTTACTTTGAAAGCAATTTCCAAGTACAGAAATGAATCAGCCCCGAATGTAAAAACCAAGGTAAATATTACATTAATTAAGTGTAAAATGGTAAGACTAAATTGCAAAGCATAAAGAAAAAGATTTTGACAAACTCATTCACATTTGAAAAGAGGTTCAACTGACTTGCTCAAGAACACAACAAAATGCAATGTACAATACATTATAGTGTTTTTCTGTTTATCTGAGTCTTCTAAAACCGTAGACTGTATATATAAATGGACATAGCTAACCCGCTAGTCGGCCTGTTCCAAATAGAAAGTGAGCATGGGTGAGCTTCCGGCTCCATCGGCTCTGGCTCCTATTCACTTTCTATTGAAATTTTATATTGTGGCCCCTCTCTCTGTTACTACTGCTGTCAGACTCGTCATTTTTGATCTTAAAATGTTCGTATTAACCCGCTCTACATGATCCTGGTGTGTTTATTTCACATTTGTGTCCGTATATCAGGGTATGGACATTAATAACAGACAAATCAGGCTCCTTCTTTCCCCGAGGTCACTCCCACTAGCTTAAGCAACAGGTTTGATTGACAGCGTTGTAAACATCCCCCTCCCTACTAAACTAGCGGTGTGGGCGGGGAGGGGCGTTACCTTCAACAGCCTCGCTCCAGATTGGCTCTTTGGTTGCTATGACACTCCTGGTCCGAATTCTTAACATGGACTTGGCCCCTATGACTGCTCTAGTCTCGATCAGCTTAATTTGGAGCTGAACGCTGTGGGTGACGTCACGTTCACTTAGTCCACTTCTTTATACTGTCTGTGTGTAGAACTGAACAACGTAATGACTGTTGCAAGTGGATAGGGAAGTACAGTGAGTGCTGGCATGAAATGGAAGGAAGAAAAGTTTTAATTCATTTTTAATAATTAATTATACGATCCTGATAATGCAAGGTTTACTTTGAAAGCTATTTCCAAGTACAGAAATGAATCACTGCTCAAATGTAAAAAACAAGGTAAAGATATATTAATTAAATATAAAATGGCAAGACAAGATTACAAAGCAAAGAAAAACATTTATGCAGCTAAATTATTACAAACTCTGAGCTGAAGTAACTTGCTCAAGGACACAACAAAAGACGATGCTGCTAATGAGAATTGAACTCCAACCTTCCAGCTACTTTACAGTACACTTACTCAAGTAACATGAGTAATATTAATCACATGTTGTAATATTTTAAAAGGTAAAAGTTTGTCCCGTATCCCATAAACCCTAGCAGCTCTCTATTTACCCAGAAGCCTTTTAAATCTGAACGGTGAAATGGCTCCTGAGAATCCAATGTCAGCATGAACTCGACATGTTCACTGTGACCTGAAGATGGCGCCGTTCTGAGTAAAGACGCTCTGACCCAAAAAATTACACCGTCTCTGGCCAAAACAACTGCGCTTATGTAATTATATCCACTTTACCATCGATTTTTGAAAAGTTCATCTCCAAATCTGAACAGATGATTGATTTGTTTAGTAGGAGAAACACCTGGAATTTCCTGTAGTCCATATTCTTACCCACAATGCACCTTTTTATCTGGACTATAACATACTGCATTGTTATTGTACAAAGTAATTAACTCAGCTGTTTGTGAAAATTCTATTACTTCCAAATAATGTCCCAAAAATGAATGAAAGTTGGCCTGTTATCTGCATTTTTAATTAAACCTTTTTTTATTGAGATACATGAGCGCAATTAGGAAACGCAATTTAATAAACAGAAGCTACAAATGAAGTAGAACATTACTGGATTATTACAGGAGCGTGTAGAGCCTGACTGTAAGAGCATTTTTCATATATTTAGTTAGGGTAGCGAGGAAATGAACGCACCAAAATGAACTGGTGAACTTTGGCGATAGAGCAACAGAGCGGGAGCCGTTGTTTGTGCCGGAAGAAGACGTATTTGATATTTTTACGGCTTCCATCTGGAGCGCAGTGTGTTCATCTGAAAGTACGAGTGTTGACACAGATGTCAGGATGCAGGGATTACACTCGGATTCTTCTGTTATTATTAGTCTATGTGTCGTAAAGCAGAGTGACAGTACAGGGCGTGAGTTTAAAGGGCAGCAGGGGGCGGTGTGGAGCGTATGTTGAGCTGCACGTGTCGATGTGTTTGAGTGTTTAAACCTAAAGTGACCAGGAGGAAGCTAGTGTCAGGATAAGACTGAAACGGCTTTTCAGGTGGTGCCATGTTCTAAATAGGAAGTCAGCATGGGAGCACTTCCGGCTTCATCGACCCTGGCTCCAATTCTCTTTCTATTGAAAAAACTGTGGCCCCTCTCTCTGTAACTGCTGCTGTCAGACTCGTCATTTTGGTCTTGAATTGTTCGTATAGACCCGCTCTACATGATCCTTGAGTTTTTTATTTCACAATTGGGTTCATAAATCAAGATATAAACATTAATAACAGTCAAATCAGGCACCTTCTTTCGCTGAGGACGTTCTCGGTAGCACTAGAGAACAAGTTTGATTGACGGCATTGCTAAGCGCTCGCTCCATGCTAAACCAGCGACAGCCTCATTTTGGATTGGCTCTTTGGTTGCTATGATACTCGCGCTCGGAATTCGAAATATGAAACTCCAAATTGTCCGCTATAACTGCTAGCCTCAAAGAGCTTCATTTGACTGGAGTCGAACGCTGCGGGTACACTCACTCACTTAGTCCACTTTAGTCCCAAACTGGGATCTGCTTCCTGTGTCTTTTCAAAACACATAATAGATAAAATTGCTTATATTACAAAAAATAACAAACTTATTTCAATTTGTAGCTTACACACACACAAGTTTGAAGTCAGCTGTGTGGGTCAGTTAATATCTTTTGACAAATTCCAGATAAAGATCGGCATTGTGTGTGTTTCCGGATGCCGTCTCCGTGAATATTTGCAGTGCTGAAAGTGCAAAGCTCACAAAGATAAACCCCCAACAAAGCATCTGTACGACCGCACACACCCCTCGCTGTTACTCACTCAAGCCGCCGCAGATCAGACGCCATTTTTTTTTTTCCAACAGAAGTGCTGATAAAAGCAGAGAGCGGGCCTGTTTTTGTAAGCACTCGGGAGATGGATGAGTACAATACAAAAACCCAACGCGTTCACCACTGACTAATGAAAAACAAATGGATTCATTGAGATAAATTGTGTATTAGCACTCGCTGCCGGAGTTGGTTGGAAATTTAGAAAGTTCAGTGCCATTTCTGTTGTACAAAATGAATGAACTCATAAGTTTAATTTGTGCAGAGACTTTTGTCGTTCCTCCGCCGCTATGCTAACTCCAACGCTCTATCCTTGTCACAGAGTCAGACTTTTTAAAGGTCCTATATTACACAAAACTGACTCTTGTAGCTTTAAACCATGTTCTAATGTTGTTCCCTCCTCAAAAACATACCTCGAGTTGTGTTTTGTTTCATTCACACATGTTTAAATAACTCTTTCTTTATTAATCTGTCTACATCTCCAAAGCTCAAAACGCTCTGTTCCACCTTATGATGTCATGAAGTGGTAGTTTTCAAGTTAACAGCTCTTTTTACCTTTAGTTCAGTACAGATTGGCAATTTTGGGTCTGAAATGATCCAAATGATTCTAGTGAAGGTGTATGGAGTTTAAAAACACAGTGGAGCACTTCCTGTATTATCACATGATGACATCACAAGGTGGAACACAGTGTTTTCTGTTTGAGAGAAGAACTTAGTCTAAATATGCAGGGTTTGTTAAACAACTCCAGGTCTGTTTGTGATAAGGAAACATTAGAACAGAGATCAGAGAGCAGCGTGATACGGGCTCTTTAAAGCAAATGTAAGTTTATTACTTGTGACCAACGTTCTGTAGCTCTATTTTTGAATCTTGAACAGGTAAAGGTCATGATTGTTCCGTAGTCTCCCTCACGTCCTGGTGTGTGCAGTATGGATGACCTTTAGCTCCTTAAAACAGTCCAGTCCGATTGTTTCTGCTCAGTCTCACTTTAAGAGACGGAAAACGAGACGAGGGGCAAAAGAAGAAAACAATTTTGGTTTTGTTTCCGAACACGATGAAAGACCTTTTTAAACAGACAAACAAATATATTCTAAATGCAAATTCAAAACGCAATTTGAAAGAAAAGAGTTTTTGTGTAGAATTCAGGAAATAAATAGAAATAAATATATAAATCACCCACGTACTTAAAAAAAAAAGTGTAGCTTGCCTTCATCAGGTGTGAGAAAATCAGCCCCTTTCACTGTCTCCACAGACTTTCAATACAAAGTGAACTGGAGCCAGAGTCAATGGAGCCGGACCCGCCCCCATGATCACCACGTCACGCTACCCTGTTGTTTGCTTAACCATTAACATATACAAAACCGGTCGCTGCTCCTGATTGTTGGGCCGGTTTCAACGATTCCCCTGGGTCGGCTCTGGGTCGTGGTTGGCGCGTTGCTCCCCCACGCCACCAATCCACGGCCTGTACCCTCCAGAGCCGCCCGGAATATACATACAGTCTACGGATGTCTTTTATACAAACTCAGGTACCACCCCCCATCAGATCTTAACCAATCAAAGCGATCGCATTCTCATCATCATCAGTAACTGTCAGAACACTGTCAGAACACAGGCGAGTCCCGGTCCTGTCGTCTGATGAAGCTTTTCTTCTCACTGATTTATCGTTTCAGTTTTCACGTCCCACATCTGTAAGTCCACAATGTGATGTGACATGAACGACTCTTCTTAGCGGCTAAAACCGGATCTAATTTTTTAAGAGAACCCTATCTTTTCCAACATTTAATGCGTTTTTACAGTTATTAACGCTTGAACCAACACAAGAAGCAGCTCAAAAGCAGAGCAGGCAACACGAGTGAGAGACTTGCACACAAAAGAATATGTTTGGGATCATTCGATTTCGACAAAGGGTAAACTCACTCCCACTCTCAGTTTGAACCATCATCACCTTGCTGGTCCGTGGTTATTTTGTATTTAAAATGAGGCTTCTGTACCACAGTAAAGAGCGATTTTGAGCGGCTGAAATGCGCCAAAACATTCGTATCCCGAGAGCCGAAAATCCCATCCTTCCGCTAAAGATGAGTCGAGACTCTTCTAAAAGTCAATCACCTCAAATATCCTGTCCCTTTTGTTTCTTATATTTCTGTTTAATGCCCTTCAGACTGAGAAGCGTCAGAGGATGAGGCAGAAACACATCATTCACGCACTGTAAAAGGCATTTTGTTAAGATAATAATATAGAAGTAAGTGTTAGGAGCATTTTCTTGTCAAATCGTGTGTGTCGTCGGGTCCAACCAAGCAGAAAAAGAGCCGTAACTATTCCACACCATTTATTATCTGCCGTATGTGGCTTTCTGTAAGTTTGACCGTCACGGTTCATCAGAGTGAGAGACGGGACTAAGTGAGCTCTTCAAACTGAAACTTCCAGGTATAAAAATGATGCTCCTCTTACTGACACTTATTACATATAACTCCACACCTCAACGCCGATGTGCTCTGAACTTTAAATGTCCTATATTACACAAAATGGACTCTTGTGAGCATTAAGCCATGTTATAATGTTGTTACCTCCTCAAAAACATACCTGGAGTTGTGTTTTGTTTCATTCACACACGCCTGAGTAACCCCTCTACATCTCCAAAGCTCAAAACACTCTGTTCCACCTTGTGATGTCATGAAGTGTTAGTTTTGAATTTAATGGTCACATATTCATATTTCATTGCTTTTACACCACATCACCCACTCACACACACATTCACACACCACTGGACGCAGACACTAGAGGCGAGGTGGGTTAAGTGTCTTGCCCAAGGACACAGCATGCCTGTTCATCTGTTCCACCTTGTGATGTCATGAAGTGGTACTTTTCAAGTTTAGCAGCTCCTTTTACCTTTAGTTCAGTAGAGATTGGAGATTCCAGGGTTGAAAATATCCAAATGATTCTAGTGAAGGTGCATGGATTTTAAAAACACAGTATTACCACATGACATCACAAGGTGGAACATAGTATTTTGAGTTTGAGACAAGGACTCTGTCTGTTTGTGATGAGGAAACAACATTAGAACATAAAAATAGTGTAATATGGGCCCTTTAAATGCAAACTGCAGTGATGTTCTGTATTTGCCTGATCTTATCCCCTCTCTGCGCTAATGTAAATGCTAACTTTACTTTTCCTGTACAAAAGGTGCAACTGTGGTATTTTTGGATCAAATTTGACTCACATAAAGCAGGTGAAACGATTTGCAGCTATGTTTATCCTAATCTAACTGTTCTGACACACAGAAATGCTCTTGTTCTGTGACTTTCATAATGACAGGCTCAACGTGGTTCGGATCTATACCTCAATTATATAAATTACAGTCATTCACCGCGAGACGTGAGCGTTTTGTCAGCTGAGCCTGTGAGGAGTGTTTGACCCTGCTCCCTCTCTGTTTACGCTATTAAAATAGTCGTTATTTTGTAAAAAGGGACTCGACACACATCACATCTATGGGCGTAAATCATCTGCCTCTATCTTTAAACCAGCGGGACGGGTGTCAGAATCTCCTGGAACAGTGCAATCGGGTGTAACATCACAGGAGCCCCCCGCGTACTGCCGCTCCTCCACTTCCAAGTGTGTGTCAGACGCGCCAAAAGACAGCTTGACAACGGCGTTTTCATCTGCGCCACTCAGCTCAGCCTTCAGAAAGAGGCCTGAGGAGATGGGAGGGGATGGGAGGGGATGGGAGGAGATGGGAGCGATAGCGCGGCTCTCCTGGTGCCCACAGTTAAACATAGCGTGCTCAGATCGGAGTTTGGCACCTGGGGAGGAGGTCGCCGTGGATGACAGTGACGAGCGGGCCCAGACACCAGACGAGCTGTCAGAGCCGCTTACGGTCGCGTCATTAAAAAAGGAGTGAAAAAAAAATTAAAGGAATAAAGCGGGCTCCAATGGGACGGGTACGGAGCGGCGGTACGGCCAGGGAAGACGACGGAGCTCCAACATGGATGATGTGAAAGTAAGGCAAGGCGAGGTAAGGTTATTTGTATTGTAAAATTGGAACACAAAGTAATTCAAATATATGGATAAGAAAGACATTAAGATATCTTTACAACAAATAAAAACATACATAATCATCATAAAATTAACATTAAAAGAGACAAGGCAGAATAAAAACCTTTCAGTCATATGCACAGCTAAACAGAACCATGGATTCGACCACTCAACCAATGATGTTTATGTCAAAAGTGGGATTTGACCCGCCAACCTTCAGATCAGTGGATGAACGCTCTACCAACTGAGCCACTGTGGCCCATTGTGATGCATTCATTCTATATGTGCTGTTCTTATATTTTGATCAAGATGGAGATTTAAGCATTTCTAATCGTCAACTTGTAACTTTTTAACACAGGTTTGCAGTAAAAGTGTTTTGGGTTTTCTCTTCATTCTGTTTTATGTGACTGAGGATTTTGTGCCTTGTTTAAGTGGATGTCAATATAGTCACAAAAAAATAAATAAAAATTGGTTGATAAATGCAAGCAAATTATTTTATTGGCATGTCACCCAGCTATATACTGTACCTACTATAGGCAAAATACACATATACTCTACCTACTGCTGTGTTTCAGACAACATCACTATAGACATCAGTATAAATATCACTATAGGCATCACTATAGACATCACTACAGACATCACTATAGACATCACTATAGACATCACTATAGACATCAGTATAAATATCACTATAGGCATCACTATAGACATCACTATAGACATCACTATAGACATCACTATAGACATCACTATAGACATCAGTATAAATATCACTATAGGCATCACTATAGACATCACTATAGACATCACTATAGACATCACTATAGACATCAGTATAAATCACTAGTCACTATAGGCATCACTATAGACATCACTATAGACATCATTATAGACATCACTATAGACATCACTATAGATATCACTATAGGCATCACTATAGACATCATTATAGACATCACTATAGACCACACTATATCACTATATCACTATAGGCATCACTATAGACATCATTATAGACATCACTATAGACATCACTATAGATATCACTATAGGCATCACTATAGACATCACTATAGACATCATTATAGACATCACTATAGACATCACTATAGATATCACTATAGGCATCATTATAGACATCACTATAGACCAATATTTAATACATTTGTGGGGGCAGCTAAAATGAATATTGTTGAAACACAGATTTCTGTTGTAACACAGTTAAGTCTTGCGTTGAGTCACTTATAGAAATGATTAGGTTCAACATCTGTGAATTTACGTTTTGGATATTTACAGTGTAATCAAAAGGAAAAACTGGCTCTTGCGCCCCCATCTGGAAGTATGACATCATCACACTCTACAATCTGAAAAGCACTAAGCAAAATTTCAAAAAGATAATATCTGCACAGAAGAGTGAGTCACACTAACAAAACGCTAAATAATGAGAATTCGTCCTAAAGAGATTAGCTCTGGATTAGCTCCAGATTAGCTCCCTTCTCCCTTTATAGCCTACAACAACTCCCATTGTACCTTGGAACATTTTTGCATCCTATAAACAGTCTTCTGTTGGCCAAAATTAAACAGCTAATAACGATAATCAGACCATGTCCCGAGTCTCACCTCAAAACACATTTTTCCATCATTGTCTTATGCTAGCTGCTATTATCGCAAAAGAAAAGTATAAAACCTGCCAACTGGACAAAACGTTGTAGGAGTGAAGATGTTTGGCTGCTCATTTAAGCCCCTTCTTCAGTTCTGGTCAGATTACGAGTGGTTCCCGGCCTTTCTCCTGATTGGCTCTTTGGTCGCTATGATACTCATGGTCGAAATTCCTACAACGTGGCTACAAATAGCCTCAACTACTAGCCTGGATGAGCTTCATTTGACTGGAGTCATATGCTGTGGGTGACGTCACGCTCACTTAGTTCACTTCTTTACACAGTCTATGATTCCACCTTGTGATGTCATGAAGTGGTAGTTTTCAAGTTAACAGGTACCTTTTACCTTTAATTCAGTAGAGATTGGCAATTCCGGGTGTATGGAGATTAAAAACATGGTAAAGCACTTCCTGTATTATCACATGACGTCACAAAGTGGATCGTTTTCTGTTTGAGAGAAAACCTCAGCCTAAATATGCAGGGTTTGTGTGTTAAACATGTGTGAATGAAACAAAACACAACTTCAGGTCTGTTTGTGATGAGGAAACATTAGTACAGAGATCAGAAAATAGAGTAACATGGGCCCTTTAAAGATCTCACCAAACGCTGCCCATTTATGTCACTCTATTGTGAGATAAAGCCAGGACATTATACCGATTCCACCACCGCTCTGCTCATGTTGCGCCTCAGTTACAATCTGAGGTCATCTCATTAAGAAACAAAGCATCTATGACTCAAATGGTGGGGGACGCCTCTGCTTGGGGATTGGAACTTTTTTTTCCCTTCTCAATGTTGAACCTGAACGTCACAACTGTCATTTCTACCGCTAACGATTCTTCCGGCATCAATCGCTCGTCATGTGTCAGGGAGGAGGCGTTCAGCTGCTCCCTGCTCCGAGCCTGATCATAAGGATACATATCTTCACATGGGATGAGCCTTTTTTTAGGTGGGGGTGGCGGAGAAGGGGTGGGGCGAGGTTGGATTGATCCCACTTAGAGCCACGGCTGAGCGGAGATGAGAGAGCAGATAGGGAAACGCCGCGCAGGCAGAAGGCAATTTTACAAACTTTGACTTTTCACCATCACCCGTCAGTCAAGAGCAGGGCTGGTGTGGTTCTTAAACTCAAACTTTATTTAGCTAAACTTTGCTTAAAGCTGCTGCCGTGACAACCTTCAATTTCTGCCAAAATTCATGGGACAACTGAGTGAGCCGGTTTGTAGAATTAGTCGCATCTGTTCCACTTGCGCTCATGGTCACTGGCAATGTTTTCACTAAAAGGCAATCAAAATGTTTCAGCGTAAATTATAGACATGTTTTTAGAAGTTTTCAAAAGACCAATTTTGTGTGTTTTGTGATTTGGTTAAACTCAAGCGGAACTTTATATATTTGCTCATAAGTATTTATTTATTTACCAGCCTTAAAGTTTATCCTTGAGTCAGTCCAAATGTATTCTCCTTTAAGATTTTGGGATGTGCTTGATTTGTGCAGTTATACCCTCCAGCGTTGTACTGGCATCAGCGCCAAGTGAAAAATAATCCCACTTTGTGATGGACAGTTTGGACACGAATGCAAATCTCTGCATATGTCAGCGGCGGCTCTGAAAATGAGATCTGGGCCCAAACTGTCCAACATCTGTCTGAATATGTTACAGCTACGGTTCACAAAAAGTTTGACTGTAAAGCAACTCACCAGACAAACAAGGTTTATTCTCAACAGACCATAGACTGGATATATTAATGGACATAGCTAATGCGCTAGTCGCTGCATTCCAAATAGGCAGTGATCATGGGCGCGCTGCCAGCTCCATCGACTCTGGCTCCAATTCACTTTACATTGAAAAACTGTGGCCCCTCTCTCTTTAACTGCTGCTGTCAGACTCATCATTTGGGTCTTAAAATGTTCATATTAACCTGCTCTACATGATCCTGTTTTTTTTTTTTTTTTTTTCTGGGAGGGGCGTCACTTTCAACAGCCTGGCTCCGGATTGGCTCTTAAATTGCCATGACACTCGTGGTCTGATAGAAATGAAATTGTGAAAGACTACGTAATATTATCCATTGTGGACTGATTTGTGTCAGTCAGAATCTGAGGAACTTTTGTTGGTTGATTTTTTTTGGCCTAATGCTCATTTTCAAGAACGATTTTCTGTATTTTAGCTAAAAGAAAATGACAATGTATTACCCTCTTTACTCTTAGCTGGGATCAAATTTGTCAAAAAACAGGGACACCTGGTTTAATCCTGGTTTAGACCTAGTTTTTTTCCTGGTTTAGACCTGACTTAGACCTAGTTTAATCCTGGTTTAGACCTAGTTTGGACCTAGTTTAGATAAGATTTGTCAAAAAAACACCTGGGACATTTCTTGTAGAAACTAGGACAAATCAATGGTTTTGGATAAATTTGCTGGAACAGTGGACACATGACTCAAAATTGGGCCTGTCCCAGGTCAGTAGGGACATCTGGTCACCCTATTTTTGGCAGCATTCGCTAATGTGTGCATTGTGTCACCATGGAAACTGCAGAAATGTTGAGGTCTCCTTTCCACAGCTCTTTCCTGTAACTCCTGTGCTCTTCTCAAGGACCAGTGGCCACAAGAGCTCTTTTATCACCAGCATTTACCAGAGACAGCCTTATAAAACTACAAAACTACACCGTTTTTACTGACAGAAATATAGACCCCTGAAATCAATGGCAAGTGACAAGGATCAATCCATAGAATTGCTAACCTATCAGGAGGGATGTGTGGTTTCTCAAAGCCAAATCACCGCTCCACTCTCATGAGGATTCTTGTCTATATCAGCTCCTCTCATTTGGCCTCAAGAGAAACGTCCATCAATATACTCCCACCAAAGCTGCGTGATGAAAAAAAAGCCCGATCAATTTCAGATATGGCCCGAAGCGAAAAGTTTACTAACAAAAGAGATTTCACGCTCTGTTACAGCCTTTGAGTGCAGAGTGGATTAGCTTAGCGTACTTCACCTTAACCCCGAAAGTCCAGCACAAAAGCTCACTAAACGAATGCCCTACAAATGATTAAGTCATTTAGAGACGAGGATCATGGGTAATCGAGACACTTTACGGACAGTTGGTTTGTAATGTGAAATGGGTCATTCACAGGACGCCAGACCCATAGTGACTTTATGAGCAGACGAGTATAAAAACATGGTTAGCATTTTGGAATGTTTGTGTTTTGGGGATAATTGGTCATGTGTCATCGTGTAGTTTGACGTCTGGGTCGACCTGGAGCAGCAGTGGAACAAATCTTTTTTTTTTTCCTTATTATCCACGTTTTCGGTTGAAACCATAGACTTTATATATAAATGGACATAGCTAACCTGCTAGCCGACGCCCACTCCCTGCTAAACCAGCGGTGTCAATCAAACCTGTTGCTAACGCTAACAGGAGTGACCTCAGGGAAAGAGGGCCCCTGATGTGTCTGTTATTAATCTTCATATCTTGATTGAGCGGGTTAATACGAACATTTTAAGACCAAAATGACGAGTCTGACAGATGGCGGTTACAGAGACAGGGTTTTTCAACAGAGACGATGGTTTTTCAATACAAAGTGAACTGAAGCCAGAGTTGATGGAGCCAGAAAAGCGCCGATGATCACTTCCTATTTGGAATGCGGCGGCTAGCGGGTTAGCTATGCCCATTTATATATAGAGCCTATGACTGGAATACATACATGTACTCAAAATTACAGTACATACTCGTGTAAATGTATTCAGTTACTTTCCAACGCTGCCTATGACCTTTGACCCTTTTCCTCTGTGTCAGTGGAAAAGTCTTCACCGCATTGTTCCTTATACTATAGAAAAAACGTTTTTACAGCACTGGCTCTGTGTCGCTGTGTTCTATAGTGGCGATCCATCAAAGCTCTGTTACAATGAGGACTGACGGAGCCATTTGGGCACTTTGTTTGCCGACAGCGTTTGTTTTCGGAATCTCGTGTTTTCCATAAAAAGTACAACACCAGAGAAACAATACACCATCATGTCCTCTGCATCTCCCGTGCCACGTCTGCTCTGGTTTTGTTCCAACAGAATCTCCCGAAACGTCGGCAGAATGTGACTGCAGTTATATTATACAGTCGTTATAGCCTTAATAAAAAATTTGTCACTTATACAACTTCACAGGAACGTGATGTTTCAGGTGGGAATGCGACGCCTCGGCAACCCACACTTACTGTAAAAAACATGTACTTGATAAAGATACAGACAATGAAAAGAAATGGGCGACAGTAGCTCAGTTGGTAGAGCGTTTGTCCATTGATTTGAAGGTTTCTTAAGTCCCCAAAGCCTCTGTAATTAAAAAAAAAGTATAAATTCATCAAGAGATTCATCTTTAACTTTCTGATTTTTATGCATTTTTACACTGATTAACGCTGAACCAACACAAGAATCAGAACAGAAGCAGGACAGGCAACGGGAGGGAGAGATTTGAGCACAGAAAATATATATATATTTGGCAACGTAACAACAGTTTTAAAATTATTATTATTGTAGTGCAGTGCAGTTTTAGTTTCTGCATCATTTCAAAGAGTAAAGTCTCAGTTTGAATCATTTTAAACACATCTGAGTCTTGGTTGTTTCTCTCTGTGATTAGTTTGCAGTTAAATGAGTTATTGCATTAGGTTCTGTCACACGAATAAATAGAAAAAGCAGCAGTCTTTTGAACGGCTCTTTGAAATAAACAGATGCAAACGATTCGGATCCCATAAAAGAGCCAAAAGTTCCAACACTATTTAAAACTGTACTTCTATTCTTTGTGATTCCAGAGTGAAGCCCGACCCTGAACTGAAGCTTATATTTGTCAAAGAGTTGTTCACTTTCAATGAGCTACTTAAACTACTTTTAACTACTTTTTCTTCAGGACAGTATCCCAGGTGTGTGAGAGTAAAAAGGCCCCCTCGTCCCGGTTTATAGTCCCATGGGCAGGTTTGTTTGTTGTCCTCTGTCTTCATCCCAGTCCAGAATATCATTCCCTCTCTTCATTTTTTTTTTTTATTATTTTCATCAGAAAGAGTGAGTCCATTCAAAACTCCAGAAAGACTCTAAGCTTTAGATTATAGAACCACTTTTAATCATGTCTTTTCAGCGGATTTCGGTCTTGTTCTTCATGTTGACAATAGCAAGCGATTAACCAAATCAGAAATGTAATTATTGTGCGTGAGCATAGAGGACAGCCTGCAGCCTACTTTTCACACTGGTCCCATTCAAGCATAAATTCTCCCATAGCTTAATTTCAGTAATGATGCAATAATCCCTCTTTGCTCTGAACAACAAGTATAAATCCATTGTGAAAGGCGCCCTGGCTTCGCTGGCGGGTTCGCTAGCATAAAACTGGGAGGGTATTCTGTCTTTATTTGCCTACTTATTACAATAGCCCAGATAAATGTTACTGGGCTAAATTGAAAGCAATTGAGTCTGACGCAACACACTGTCTGCCTGTCGTCGCAGGGTTTAACAGATGCCGGGGCGCTGCTACCCATAAAGCACCTGTGCGGCGGCGGTAAAACATGGCGCCGAACCCACAGCTCTAAATAATGAGGACATGAATAGGAGATGCCATTACCTGCTAATCTATATTCAAGGACTTTAGCTGGGAGCGAACGTGAGGCCTCTGCCGCAGTGTTCCTGCTGACGCTGGGTTCTTTATGGAGCGAGACAGAGCTGGTTTTTCCCATTATTTGATATGAGTAAATCAATACTGAGCATACTTAAGGCTTTCACGAGCTGCAAAGTTTAGCTGAAAGGGACAAATGGTAGAAGAATTAGCTGAGTTTAAGACACAAAGGTAGTGCCATTTGAATGTACTTGGATAATTGCACAAGGTTGATCGGACAAAAGAAAGATTGGAACCAGAAAAATAACAAAAAATACATTTGAATAGTTTAAACGACAATGGTGACAGTTGGTAGATATGAACGTTGGCGGTTCAAATCACACTCTCGACGTTAACATCATCGCTCGAGTGGCAGATCCGCTGACCCACAGGTTGCCGGTGCGTTGTTTTATTTTTTTTTTTGAGTGTAGTTTTGAAATTATTTTAAAAAACTGACAGATTTTGTATAAAACTTTCTTTTATATCACAAGGTCTTAGCAAATCATTTTTGTTATGAAATTCTTGATTTTCTAAATGTTTTCAGGCTCGAGCTTCCAACATTTTGTCATGTAACAGTCCATTCAAGGATGTACAAAATCAACACCAGACGTGACTCCCAAATTCAAAGTTTTGGCTCATACCACTATGTGCGATAGGGGTGATAAAGGCTTTTATGCTCTGGTGTGTATGGGCTCTACCGACTTCACAAGCCACAGCAAATGTTCTTGTAATGAACATTTATTTCAAAATTTCTTCTTTTTTTTTTTTTTTTGTCAATTTTCAAAGTATTTTTTTTATTCACAGATCGGTCTTTGCACTGATTTTAAAGTAATTTCCAGTGAATGTGGATGAAGTACTACATTTTGTTACTTAAGTAAAAGTACAGATACAGAGGTAAAGTAAAACCGTCACATTAAAATATCTACTTAAGTAAAAGTATTTTAAGTACGTTTGTAATGTACTTAAAAAGTGAAAGTATTTCACACAGGTGTTTGTTAAAGTGTAAAGTAGAGCAGATATAATATTAATCAGCTTCTTAACATTTTTTATGAATTTTGTGCGTTGATTTTTGTTTTGCTCAAAGTTGAAGCTTGAACTTGAAAACTTTAGTCAGGATGTTTCCACGAACATGGTAAAAAATAACCCCTCAAATCATGTGAAAAGTACTTTTTGCTTTTCAGTCCACTAAAAAAAAAAAAAAAAATGGAATAGAAAGTAGAGATACTGTTCTGAAATGTACTAAAGTAAAAGTAAAAAGTACCCACTGCAAAATGTACTTAAGTAGAGTACAGATACCTAAAAATTCTATTTAAGTACAGTGCTTTAGTTGTACTTCGTTACCTTCCACCACAGTCGAAATTATGAGCTGCTGTGGAGCCAAACCTTACCGGCGTCACATGTTCTTTAAATAGTTCCCGTTCTTTCTCCATATTCAGCGTTTTGTCATGTATTTTTCTGTCTAATCTCTCGTGATATCTCACCCAAATCTGCGTCCATGAACCCTCTCAGTAACGCTCTGTCTCTTTTCACCTCCCTCACTCCTAACATTAATTACCTCAAGTCCAACGAGGTTCATCTGGTCTTTCGATAATTAATTTTAATAGATTATTTTTTTCCAGGCTCACTAGCGCCTCGGAGTGGTCGCATCTGATCAGCTGATTTAAACAGGTTTTGGTTATAGACTGTGTAAAGAAATGGACAAAGTGAGTGTGACGTCGCCCCATATTGGGATTCCAACTGTGAGTATCATAGCAACCAAAGACCCAATCAGGAGTGAGGCTGTTGTAAGTCATGTTAGAGCAGGTTAATATGAACATTTTAAGGCCTAAATGGACAGCAGCAGTTACAAAGAGGGGCGTTTTTCAATAGAATCTGAATTGGAGCAGACGGAGGAGAAGTACGCCCATGCTCGCTACCAATCTGGAACGCTGCGGCTAGCACGTTAGCTATTTCCATTTATATATACATCTACGTCTATAGTTTTGGCGCTGTCTTCCTACCGGTGGAGGCAGGACAACAGTCTGCAGTCTGACTTTTCCAGGACAGTATTCCAGGTGTGTGACAGTAAAAAAGCCCCTTTGTCCTGGTTTAAAGTCCTAAAGACCTTTCGATTTCCTCCTTAAATCCAGCGACGATGTTTCTTGTCCTCTGTACCGATGATGTTTGCTCTGGCCCGGTCCATAATGTGGTTCTCTCTTTTGCAATGGTCAGAAATGGTTGATTTGAGTTGTTCTTGTTCTGCTTTGTGTTTTGTCGCTCGTGTGCACGCAGTGAATTAATTACCTCTGTCTACTCTGCCTCTTGCCCACTCTCTTTCTATCTCTATTTAAGTGTGTGTGTCTCACCCACTCCTTCCTCTGCCTCTCCCCCTTTCATATCTATATCTCTCACCCACTCCCCTTCTCTCTCTCCTTCCTTTATCTCTGTTTAAGTCTGTGTCTCTTGCCCACTCTCTCCTCCTCTCCTAGTTCTAGTTATCTCTCACGCCCACCCCATCCCACTCTCCCCTCTCGCTCCTATTTAAATCCATGCTTCTAACCCACTCCCCTCCTCTCTCTCACTCCCTCTCCTCTTTCTCTCTCTCTCTCTCCCTCTCCTCTTTCTCTCTCTCTCCCTCTCCTCTTTCTCTCTCTCCCCCCCTCCCCTACTGCATGTTTGTACAGTGCTGCTCAATGTGGCGTGACAGAGTAAACGCTGACACCAACACCTGTTCCCTGAAGGTCAGAGCAAACCTACCCCTCTCTCTCTCTTCATCTTGCTCTCCCTCGTTCTCTCCCTCTCTCTTGCCCTCTCTCTCTCTCTCTCTCTCTCTAGATCTCTATCCACATGTTCTTGTGTTAAGACTTCCAGTTTGCAGCGCCTACACCCTCACAAACCCTCCCTCTCTCCCTCTCTTCCTCCCTCCCTTTCTCTCTGTAGATCTCTATCCACATGTTCTCTTGTAAAGACTTCCAGCGCATGTGCCGCAGCCCGTCTCTCTCTTTAGATCCCTCTCCTTTTAAAGACTCCCTGTCCTCCTCCTTCTCTCTCTCTCTCTTTCTCTCTCTGTCTTTCTCGCGCTATCTCTCTCTCCTTCCCTCCTTCTTGCTCTCTGTAGATCTCTATCCACATGTTCTCTTGTTCCATCTCATGTGCCCTCTCTTTCACCCTCTCCCTCCCTCCTTCTCCTTGTCTGTACATCTTTATCCACACGTTCTCCTCTTCCATCTCATGTTCTGTAGTCCCTCACTCACAAAACCTCTCTCTCTCCTTCCCTTTCCCTCTCTCCTTCCCTCCTTCTCTCTCTCTATTCACATGTTCTCCTCTTCCATCTCGTGTGCCCTCGCTCCTTGCCGGTTTAAGGTTCAAATGATGCCATCCGTGCTGCATTATTTTTATGTCCAGACTCTTGTGTGGAGGATTTGTTTGCGTACATCATTAACACATCTCTTGTACACAGCAGACCCGGCCCCCTTAGCGTTAGCGACCTGGCTGCCCACACACATGTCACACCACTGTAATTAGCAGCCTGCAGCTATGCTAACTGTTAACTTGACTGCAGATGCCACCACGAGCTAAGCTATTTATTTATCTCATTATTTGTGGCACACAAACAAACCGCGACCTCTTTGTCACAGGCAGAGCGAGCACGAGCAAAGAGAGAGGACTCTATCACAGCACGAGCAAAGAGAGAGGACTCTATCACAGCACGAGCAAAGAGAGAGGACTCTATCACAGCACGAGCAAAGAGAGAGGACTCTATCACAGCACGAGCAAAGAGAGGACTCTATCACAGCACGAGCAAAGAGAGGACTCTATCACAGCACAGAGAGGACTCTATCACAGACAGAACGAGCACAGAGAGGACTCTATCACAGCACGAGTACAGAGAGGACTCTATCACAGACAGAGTGAGCACGTGCACAGAGAGACTGATATCGAGGAACAACTGTTTTTGATAAAAAACAAATACTACTACTACTATTACTACTACTACTGTTATTACTCTACTACTGCTGCTAAGGCTATATATACAACTATTGTGACTTCTACTTCTAATACTGCTACTACTACTGATAATATTACTCCTCTACTACTACGAGTACTACTACCGGGGGAGTTGACAGCACGAGGGAAACAAAGGGGCACGTTGTCTCAGGCCTGAGGGTCTTAAGGGCCCAGAATGAATATTAGCGGGGGGCCCATGTGAGCCTTCTTGCCCTGGGCCCCCAAAGAGCAAAGAGGACTGCTACTATTACTGCTACTACTACAGTTTACATCATAAAAGCAGAAAAAAAAAAAAAAAAAAGCCTGGAGCCATGCTAACTGTTAGCCTCACTGCAGATGCTAACACAAGCTAAGATATTTGTCTAATTTATAAAAAAATATAAAATGCTGCAAGCCCAAAACTGTAATATTAAAACAATGACATGCAAATTGCGCCGATCTGAAGAGCTCTTTACCAAATCCAAAATACTGACTCAGGTTATTTCAGTTTCCAAAGATATTTTCTCTACAGTGAAAGTCGTTAGACAAGAGTAGAAACCTTTCCATCTGAAGAGAAAGAGTGCAGAAGAAGAGGTCGAAGGACAGATGGAATGATGGAGAGAGGGGAGAGAGGAGGAAAGCGAGTGAAAGAATGAAGAAGAGAGATAGGAGGAGAGAGAGAGGGAGAGGAAAGAGAAAGATAGAGAATGACAGAATGGAGAGGGTAGATAAGTGGAGAGAGAGAAGAAGAGAAGAGCAAGACTGATAATGAAAGAATGTAGAGGATAGATAGGAAGAGAGAGAGAAGGAGAGGAGAGAGAAAGATA
>JAIEZT010000084.1:10119524-10134524 GCA_019594935.1 Periophthalmus modestus
CTTATAAAAGCTGTTGCATTAAAAGACAAAATTATAACAAATATATATGACCATATTAATATGAATTCAGGTTTTATTAATATTAAACAAAGTTGGGAATATGACTTTGGTGTCAAACTGGATGACCGGCAGTGGATCAAAGTATTAAACCATGCTAAACGAATTACTAAATCAAATAAATCTCATGAAGTACAGTATAAAATCATTAATAAAATGCATGTGACCCCTGTAACTCGGAGTAAATATGACATATGTACTGAACTCTGTCTAAAATGCAAAAAGGAAGCTGGAACCTACTTTCATTTAATGTGGTCATGTCCAATTATCCTTTCATTGTGGTCGTCAGTTCTTCAGGAAACTGAAAAATATCTTGGACTAAAACTACCTGTCGACTCTAAGGCTTGTATATTAGATATCAACAACTATACTCGAGAAACAAAAACGCTTAATATTATCATGTATGCTGCACGTCTTTCTATACTCCAGGTGTGGATACAAGAACAACCTCCCTCCCTCACTCTCTGGCATGAAAAACTCTTATCAATTTTGCCCCATGAAAGGCTCTACAATGTCATTGAAGGAAAACTAGACTCTTTTGTTAAGGACTGGCTGCCTCTAAGTGACTTTTTAGGCCCAGAATGACAGACAATAACACATATAGGTATGAACTAAAAAAGTAAATGGGCAATAGATTTCCTGTGGTTTTGTGAATGAATGTGAAGTGGACCAGATTATTGATATTTTATGTCATATAAGGCTCCTACTGGTATGATATTGTCCCCCTTGTGTGTTTCAGTGTTTGTTTGTTTTTTTTTTTCCCCCAAACATATGTGTATGTGCATTTACACGCAAATACATGTACTTGTATGAATATGGGTGTATATGTATGTATGTATGTATATGTACATGTATATGTATATGTATATGTATATGTATATGTATATATGTGTGTCCCCCTGGCTATATATGTGCACATTGTGTATATATATGTGTATGTACATATATATATGTGTGTGTGTGTGTGTGTGTGTGTGTGTGTGTGTGTGTGTGTGTGTGTGTGTATATATATATATATATATATATATATACACGCATGTATATATGTGTATGTGTATTTGTATGTATGTGTGTGTGTGTGTATATATATATATATGTGTATGTGTGTGTGTGCATATATGTATATATATTTCCTTTTCCTTTCTATATTTGTGTTATTATTAGTAGATATGTATTTAGTTTGTTATTGTGAAATATCATGTAAATAAATTGTTAAAAAAACAACAAAAAAAACAAGTGTAATTGAACAGATGCGAGATAGGTAATACTGTGGAACATTCAGGAAAAACAGAACCATCTCCAAGGAGACAAAGGTGGCGATGGATCATAGACTGTGTAAAGAAGTGGATTAAGTGAGTGTGACGTGACCCACAGCGTTCGACTCGAGCTCATGGAGGCTAGAGACACAATATTGAAATAAAAACCCCAGTAAGACCAAATTGAGGAGTTTTTCAATAGAAAGTGAATTGGAGCCAGAGTTGATGGAGCTGCATATGCTCACTTCTTATTTGGAACGCGGTGGCTAGCACGTTAGCTATGTCCATTTCTATATATTTAGACCCCCCACCACCTTAGTGGTGGGGGGTCAAAATATGGAGGAACATGAGTTGATCTGTGATTTAAACTGTATTCTGTTCACCTGCACTTTCCAAATGCTAACTGTGCTGTTTGCTGTTTGCTGTTCTTGCCAGCATCATGTGTAAACAGGGTCAGGCTTTTATGAGAGCGTTCACTTCAGGTTGAACCCCTTCAGTCAGTTTTGTGTGTTTTATGTTTCTATTAAGGTCACAACTGAATAAAATAAAATAAACTAGTACTAACAAACATGACACATTTATGCTAAAAGCTATTTTTTTTAATCCCACAGAAGAGGGGAGCTGGTGGAAGTGTGACAGAAAACGTTATATTGCTCTGCGGTTCTAGGCCAAAAGCAAGGTTGTTATTTAATGTTAGACCAATACATTCTGTTTAAAGGTGCACTATGTGACTTTTCTGTAACTTTTCTTTGCTACAGTATCAAACTGTTCTCTGGCAGGTATTGTGAGCAAAATCACCTCTCCATAGATCTGACCTGTAACTTGTGGGGTCATTTGCTTGTCTCCATGGCATTAAAGTTTAATACTTTGGACCACACTGTGTAAAGTTCTGAAAAAACAATAATAGTAATAGATAAAGTTATATATAGCAATATGGTATAATGTCTGTTTGTTCTGTTAGTGCTAATAGAGAAACCTCTGAGGCGCAGAGATCGGCCATTGTTTCAGAGCCAGAACATAAAGAGCACACTGCACTTATACGAGTGTGCACATGCACAAACTGAGTGTGCACGTGTAAAGAGTGGAGAGAGCTGGTTAGTTCTGTCTCTCCTCTGACCACAGAACATTCCCTGTGCTCATGTGTGAGCTGCAGACTCAGGTGGCCGCTGCGTCTCAGTGACTCTATTTGAGGCTGCACTTAAATTCTAATTTAAAGCCGAGCAATTTAGCACCTGAGCAGAAAGAGGCTGAGCTGAAGCCTGAAAACCTGCTCCCTTCAAACACAAGAAACAAAACACAAGAAACCTGCTCCCTCCAAACACAAGACATAAACACAAGAAACCTCCTCCAGCTCCTCCGGTGGGACCCCAAGGCGTTCCCATTCCAGCCTAGAGACATAATCCCTCCAGCCTGTCCTAGGTCTTCCCTGGAGCCTCCTCCCGGTGGGACATGCCCGGAACACCTCCCTAAGGAGGCGTCCAGGAGGCATCCTGAGCAGATGCCCGAGCCACCTCAGCTGGTTCCTCTCGACGAGAAGGAGCAGCAGGTCTACTCCGAGCTCCTCCTGTGTGACTGAGCTCCTCACCCTATCATTAAGGAAGCGCCCAGCCACCCTGCGGAGGAAGCCCATTTTGGTCACTTGTATCCCCGATCTTATCCTTTCAGTCATTACCCAGAGCTCATGACCATAGGTGAGGGTAGGAACGTAGACTGACCAGTAAATCAAGAGCTTTGCCTTTCTGCTCAGCTCCTTCTTCACCACGATGGTCCAATACAGCAACTGCATCACTGCAGACAATGCACCGATCCACCTGTCAATCTCACGCTCCATTCGTCCCTCACTCGTGAACAAGACCCCGAGATACTTGAACTCCTCCACTTGAGGCAGAAACTCCCCAACCACCCGGTGAGGGCAAGCAACCTTTTTCCGGTCGAGAACCATGGCCTCGGATTTAGAGGAGCTGATTCTCATCCCAGCCATTTCACACTCGGCTGCAAACTGCCCCAGCGCCTGCTGCAGGTCCTAGCTCGAAGAAGCCATTAGGACAACATCATCTGCAAACAGCAGCAATGAGATCCTGTGGTTCCCGAAACTCCGGCCCCTGACTGCACCTAGAAATTCTGTCCATAAATACAATGAACAGAACTGGTGACAAAGGGCGGTCCTGGCGGAGCTCAACATGCACTGAGAACAGGTCTGACTTACTGCCGGCAATGCGAAACACAGCACCTGCTCTGGTCATACAGGGACCAGACAGCCCTTATCAAAGGGCCCCAGACCCCATACTCTCGGAGCACCCTCCCAAAGGACACGCTAAAATTACTTCTGTAGATTCACAAAGCACATGTGGACTGGTTGGGCAAACTCCCATGAACCCTCGAGCAGCTGATGGAGAGTGTAGAGCTGGTCCAGTGTTCCACGACCAGGACGAAAACCGCACTGCTCCTCCTGAATCCGAGGTTCGACTATTGGACGGATTCTCCTCTATAGTACCCTGGAAGTCTGATGAGTGTGTTTCCCCTGTAATTAGAACACACCTTCCGATATCCCTTCTTATACAGAGGGACCTCCATCCTGGTCTGCCAGTCCATCATGGAAGGCTTCTGAACCACTCTTAGTTTGACCCGTCCCCCTGGACCTGTTTAACTTGGGTGACCCTACCAAGGGCGTGAAGCCGCTGACAAACACATAGCTCCCACAAAACATTCGGAAGAAACAGAGCTCAAAGGCTCTCCACCACGTTAAGGTGGGTGCAGCTCAGGTGTTCCACCAGATACCCTGCTCCCTCCAACACAATAAACAGTGAAAGTCTTAATCTCATTCACTGTGTCTAACGGATCAATTTCTCCAGGATGTGACCAGCTTTATGCTTTTAAACTCCACGATCAACTCAAATGTGACATGAGAAAGCCACAAAACAAACAAATCAACTGGTTTAGGTTTATAGATTGAATAAAAAAACGTCCACAGCTCCGGCCCATAGACTGTATAAAAAAGTGAACTAATTGAGTGTGAATTTGGAGCCAAGTTTCAACGGCGAGTATTATAGCATCAGAGCTAATCCAGAAATCCAGAGCGAGGCTGAGGAAGGTAATGCCCCTTCGCTTGGTAACGCTTAGCAACATTGTCAATCAAACCTGTTGCTAACGCTCTGGGAAAGAGAGCACCTGGTTTGTCTGTTAATTATCTTGATTTACGAACAAAGTGGCAAAATAAAAAAACAGAGGATCATATAGAGCAGGTTAACACAAACATTTAAAAACCAAAATGACAAGTCTGACAGCAGCAGTTTTTCAATAGAAAGTAAATTGGAGCCAGAGTAGAAATGGTTTACTTTATTATTGGTTCAGTGTTTATAGAAAAACGTGTTCTACTCTCAAAAATGAACCTATTGCACTTCATTTCATTTATAGAACAGCCAGGCTCACTTCTGGACATTCTCATTATGTAAAAGAAGACAAGGTAACATTGTGCAGAGGAAGATGGCAGGAGTCCATATTATAATATACAGGCTCTTAGAAGTCGGCAGCTCTACCACATAAATCTGCAGCTGTTTATATCCGCGCTCACCGGCTTCTGGACTCGCTCGTGTGTAACGGTGTGACAGGGCCAGACTTTAGATTCAAGTATAAAATCTTTAAGACCTTGAATTTATAATCCATACGAATACATTCACTCCATGATTTACATTATACATACAGCACTTATACACCTCTTTTATTCCATGTACAGGTATTTGCGTCAGGATGGACAGGACTGGTGAGTTTGACCTCCACCAAGGCACTCCTGTTTGGTCTTGAACATTCACTCAAAAAGCCGTTAAGCTCCTTATAATCTGAACTCTGTCTGCGCCATAGACTGTATATATAAGTGGACACAGCTAACATGCTAGCCGGCATGTTTCAAATAGGGACCGATCATGGGCGCGCTTCCGGCTTCATCGACTTTGGCTCCAATTCACTTTCTATTGTAAAACTGTGGCCCCTCTCTCTGTAACCGCTGCTGTCAGACTCATCATTTTGATCTTAAAATGTTTGTATTAACCCCCTGTACATGATCCTGGGGTTTTTATTTCGCTATTTTGTTCGTAATTCAAGATGAACATTAAAACAGACAAATCAGGTGCCTTCTATCCCTGAGGTTGCTCCCGCTTGTGTTTGCAACAGGTTTGAGTGACAGTGTTGCTAAGCGCCTGCTCCCTGTTAAACCAGAGGTGCGGGTGGGAAGGGGTGTTAACTTCAACAGTTTCGCTTCTGATTGGCTCTTTGGTTGCTATGATACTTGTGATTGGAATTCCAAATATGGAGCTCCAGACTGGCCCCTATAACTGCTCTAGCCTCGTTGATCTTCATTTGTCTGGAGCTGAACGCTGTGGGTGACGTCACTCTTATTTAGTCCACTTCTTTATACAGCCTACAGTCTCTCCTGAAACCGTTGCTATGGCGTTTATCTACACAAAATAGGGGTAAATGCCCCATCCATTAAAGCCTGTATGTCCTACTGGAACAGAATCAGGGCTCAGATGAATCCTCCCCCCATTAGACTCTGAAGACTCATTTTCGGTGACAAAAACACAGAGATTCTTACCCAAACTTCAGATGTTTATCATTATTCAGACTCCGCAACTTTCCTCATTTTCCAAGTTTAAAAATCACATCTTTTCATGTCAGATTGGTTAATGTCACGCCATTATTTGAGCGTTAAAGAAATCGTCCTGCTTCTATAATTATGCTGTAGCTCACAGACGACCGGGGCGAGGACGCCATCTTTGTTACTTCAGAGTGATACAAAAACGATAATAGCAGCTTATGGAGACGCTCTGACATCTTCAACGAATGATTTTAAAAGAAAAAACACATTGATGCAGAGGTGATGGTGAAACAATCTCGTGTTTATGAAACGTAACCACCAGAACGCCATCGTCTGCCTGACGCCGCCGTCTGCCTCTTGTTTACTGTGAACTGGCCAGTGGAGTGATTTTAATGAATCCTGGTTTCAATTATGAGTTTTTGTGATTTGAAGCGTTTCCACAAATGCTGTTTTTCTGTGAGAGAGAGAGTTAGAGAGAGAGAAAGAGAGGGGGGAGAGAGAGTTAGAGAGAGAAGGAGGGTGGGGGCTACGGCGGAGATAAAGAGAGAGACCGGGAAAGAAAGGAAGAAAGAGAGGTAGAGAGAGACAGTCAGAGAGACAGAGAGAGACAGAGAGAGAGAAAGAGAGAGATAGAAAGGCAGAAAGAGAAGAGAGAGAGAGATGAAGAGAATCATCTCTCTCTCTCTGCGTCGCAGTTAAAAAGTGTGAAATTGAATAGTTGAGTCTCATTTGCGGCGGCTCCGTGTTAAGAGATCAAAGTGTACATTGGAGAAAATGAAATCGGTATCACAGCTTTTTTCATTTACTTAGATTACCTGGAGCCTAAACGGGGCGCCAGATAAGAGGAATTTATTATCATATTTTAATTTTATTCCTCAAATACATTTTGCACCAGCTTGTTTTTATAAGATGCTCAAAATCGTAGAACCCATGTGACCAATCAGAACCAAAAAAGGTTTTCTCCAGGTTTTTGGCAAAATATAAATGTGCCGTTTCTCCTCAAATGTTCAAACATTTCACCTTAAACTGTATGTCATTTGTTTCTTGGTTTTTGGTTTAATTAAATGCTATAATAACTCTGAATGAACCAGTGGGGGGGTTGGAAAATGAATTTAAAACTCATTTGAGAAGCTATTTCTTTGGTTGAATTTACAATTGTGTAAAAGCTCATTCTGATTATTATCTTTTTTATCATTATCTCATTTTCACTGATGCTGAAACCTGTTTATAGTAAAAGAAAAATTCAAATCTGTCACTGGACAAAAGACGTTTGGTTGCTCGTCCAAACCGCTTCTTCAGTTCTGGTCAGATTACTGCTGGACACTGCCACTGGACGACTGAGGGACACAGTTACAGCCTGTTCCGGCCCATGTTTTGCTACCTCCTTGTTTTCTCCCCAGCTGCCATTCATTTCCTAATCATCCCAGGGTAGCCTATATATACTTCCCCTGTTGGCTCAGTATTTGTGAGCTAGCTGACCGGGTCCAGAGAGACTTGAGTGGTGTATTTGAGGCTGTTGTCTGCAGTTCTGTGTCTGTGGTTGTTAGTGATGGTGAGAAGAAGCTCCATGAAGCATTGATACTTTCAGCCAACTGTGCCGGCGCATGTACCGACAATTCATAAGGATTCATTTACTCTATAGCGCAATCAAGAGGTCAACAAAATGTACTACAATCTAGTTTTCACCTCAGCGCCATCAATTGAACAAATGTACAAAACCAGTGATAGGACCACAGTGAAACACATTATTAGAAATAAGAATGCACTGGTATTAATTGTAGTAGTTCTTCTAATTAAATAAACAGAATTAAACCCCAAAGTAGTTTCTCTAAAGACTCAAGACCAAGGCGGTTCTGCTTTTTTGTGAGGATTCCTCCTGCTCTGGAAAAAAATCCTCTCACAAGGCACAGATTAAGCTGGAGTGCACAGGTACATGAGGCCAGTGTGAATACATTTGGAAACTTATTTTTTTGCTTTCTCTAGTACTGCAGTGGGTCCTCCTCCGTACTTTTAAAATTACAATATAAGACAAACCTTGTTGGGAGTGATCGAGTCAAAGTTCTCCCAAACAGGGGAAAACTTTCTTTTTTTCACTGGTTCCATCATTTAAACACTCGCAGATAAAAACCAAACACCAAACACAGGACGTGCGAGTCGACTCCATTGTGTTTCGCTGTGTCTTATATTTCAAAAGACACACGGTTCACGGGCCAAACCAGCAAACCACTTCCCGAATCAGTCACGTGGTACGGTGCTTCAGGAATGTTCGAACGTCATCGCTTACGTCATTAAACCACGCTCCGAACCGCACTTCGTCTGAATTTTTACTGATTACTCGAGCCACACTTCAAAGCCTCGACACAGACGTAACATCACTAGTTCCAAGTCTGTTTTCTGATTGGAGATCTCCCACAGTGGCTTCTTGGAGACAAGCAGGTGGCAGACACTTTCACCAGAAAAGTCCATAGTGCAGCTTTAAGCAAATGCAAAGCCATTTTCAGTAGAGATTTGCATAACTTTGACTCGGATGCAGTCATTACTCACTTCACTTATCCCCCTGCTAATAAAACTCATGTTTTGTCCATCTGTCATGTGACCTACATTGGTTTGACAGACCATGAAGCCTCTAATGACCCTCCCCCCTCCTCCCCCTCTGAGCAAACCTGTTCCACCTCCGTCACTTGGGGGCAGTTCATCCTCTTGCAGCTGAACCCTGGACCCCTCTTGGGCCTCAGCTCCTGCCTCACCCTGAGGCTCTTCTTGGGACCACCCTCACTCACCACAGACTGAAGCCTTCGGGACACGGGGCGGACAGGAAGACAGGCTCTTGACACTGAGTTTACAGCTACATGATGGTGTGAAAAGCTTTCCTCGGGCAGCTAGCATGCACACAAAAACAGGAAAAATGTGGATTTAAAATGTGAAATAAAGCAAACTGTGTCACCTTCAAGGAATTATAAATGACAAAAAAAAAAAAAAAGATGCATAAAAAGAACCTCACAAAGTAAACGTGTTAAATCTGCCCTATTGTGCTTGTCTCTCTATAGTTCTCAAAAAATCACAGTCATCTAAAACAACTTAATAAAAGAAACAACTTTGCTGACTTCTGCATTAGAAAACTATGGATAGGTGCACATCACACTAGCGAGCAGCACATTTTTTTTTTTTCATTTGTACCAAAATGACTACGCAACCCTGCAGAATTAAGAAAATAAAACTGGAGAAGGATATGTGTCAAAATGGCGTCTTGAAAATAATTCAATGTGTTTTTGTAAAGCCCAAAATCACAGCAGCTGTCGCCTCTTAGGGTTGAACATGAGAATTGATTTAACCAACAGAAAGTTAGAAAATCAACAATGAAACAGACGTTGATCGATATCAGACAAGCAAATTAAACCAAGCAAATGGATAACTGTCCCAGAACACACCCTGTCCTAAGAGCCTCCTTCTCTAAAATAAAACAAAACAAAAAAAAAAACTGTGGGAGAAAGAGAAACCGAGACGGAGAGATCCATTCCCAGGACTAAACCAGGACTAAACCAGCACTAAACCAGGACTAAATCAGGGCTAAACCAGGGCTAAACCAGGGCTAAACCAGGACTAAACCAGGGCTAAACCAGGGCTAAACCAGGGCTAAACCAGGACTAAACCAGGGCTAAACCAGGGCTAAACCAGGACTAAACCAGGACTAAACCAGGGCTAAACCACGACTAAACCAGGGCTAAACTAGGGGTAAACCAGCACTAAACCAGGGCTAAACCAGCACTAAACCAGGACTAAACCAGGACTAAACCAGGACTAAACCAGGACGGGCAGGCTCAGGATGTGTCCAGGACTAATGTGCATCCATTTGCAGATGGAGTTAAAGTTTGTAGGGCCAGATCCCACTCAACTGAGAGACAGAGGGAGGCTTATCCACGGTAGGGTAGGGGTCATCCTCGACAGGTTTTGGGTTAGGCCTCTGAAACCGCTGACCTCCTTAGAGGAGAGTTGGACAAGAATGTGAATAGCAATGAGCAATTAAAGATTACTCAAACATGCTCACATCACTCCAAATACAACTTCAGAGGGTCAATGAGAAGAAACATCTAGAACTTGGTTAAAATCTCTGAAAAGTCCATTTTGCAGAATAAGTCTGATTTAACTATTATTATTAAAAACAGGGCAAGTCCGCAGTGGCCAGAATCTCTCAAATACTCGGATATAACTTGCAGTGTCCAAAGGTGTAAAATAGAGCAATATGGGCCCTTTATAAACATCGCTGCAGACTCTTACGATTCTATTTCTTTGTTTACTTACACACATGACTTCTCCACAGTCTTGACCTGCTTTTGACAAGACAATTAGCAAAAGCACCTGCTGAATGCGCCCTCATTATTCTGATCTGGAGGCATTTGTGATAAACCAGGGATGTTTTAAGAGCGTGTTGACGGCTTTCACCTGAGGAGGCTGTTGCCGTGGGCGATACCAGTGTGTACCAGTGAATAAAACAAAACTCATGTTATCAGATACTCCTCATATAGGCTCAAAACACCTCACTGTGTTTCTGATTTTAACAGTGAAAGATCTGTGGCTTAAGTTAATAAGTGAACAAACGGGGAGGTGACGAGATCTATGCAGTATTTAAATATGACACTCAGAACGATGTTTTGATTTAAGCTGGAACACATTAAAATCCACCAGAAAAGAAGGAAAAATGTTTAGTATTTAAAAAAATCTTGCCCCCCCTTATATGTTTGTGTACTGTCCTCGTGACTATGATAGTTGTGACATTCTGCATGTTTTCAGTCTGACGTTGGTCATGTAAATACAAATACAACTGGTCAAGGTGACGAGAGCATAGACATAATGTGTCAAATGTGAATCACCAGCAGCTGAGCCAGGAGGCATCCGCTGTCAGGGGCCCCAGAGACAGATTCAGCTTAGGACCCCCTGAAAGCTAGAGCCGGCCCTGCTTCCTGGTTCTAGTCAGGGCCCGAGCAGCAGTGTTCTGGATGTACTGCAGCTGTCTTAAGGCTCGTTTGGAGAGGCCAGTGAGCAGGACGTTACATTAGTCTAACCTACTGGAGACAAATGCATGGATAAGTCTCTCTAAGTCTGGGTTTACCCCTAGATTTCCAGCCTGATTTGAAAGTTTTAATATTATTTTTTCAGACAAAGGTTTAGTTAGTTTTCATCCTTGATAGTCTGGACTGCTCACTAGCACTCTTCCTCAGAGGGGTCACGTGATGTTGCTGCGACTTGTCCGCTCGGCTGATTTAAACAGGTTTTGGCGCCGTCTTCCTACCGATGGAGGCAGGACGACAGCGCCATCTGCAGTTCGACTTCTTCAGAACAGTATACCAAGTGTGCGTATCTATAAACCGGGACGAAGGGGCCTCTTACTCTTACACACTTGACGAGTCTGACAGCAGCAGTTACAGCGAGAGGGGCCACAGTTTTTCATTGTAAAGCGAATTGGAGATGATGGAGCCGGAAGCACACCCGTGATATATATATATATATACAGTCTACGGCTCGCACACAGAAATAGTGATCAGCAGCAGAGACTTGACACATGGCTTTAGGCGAAGCTGGAGGCCTGGAGTATCACTTTTAGAAAAAAAAACGAGTTTCAGAGTAAGAATTGTGTGTACTTTTACTTACAAAATAACAACGCACATTCACTGACATGAACAGACCCCCCAGATCCACATTATCCCATGTTAATTACTTTGTCAGCCCTCATATCTCTTTTAACTGCTGTGGATTTGTTTATCTCAGGGATAATTGAGCTGGTGGAGATTGAGAGACTGCCAACTCATATGAGGCCCAGATGAAAGCAGATCCCAGCCTGACAATAGCTGTGAGTGTGAAGTGCGCAGCCAGCGTTACAAGCCCTTTAAATAGCTACAGTATGGGCGCTTTAATCACACGGTTAAAATAGGCTTTCTCATATGGGCTTTTATATAAGTTTCTGACACGTGGAGATGATGGCACGGCGGCTCATCAGCAGCTCCACTGTGTAACTTAAATTATAGTTAATTGCCTAAAGGGCTGCCGGCTATGGAGTCCATCTATGGAGCTGTGGAGTCCATCTCTGACACAGACGGGTGAAAATGAGCTGGTTACGGAAATATCGCCTGACAACTTAAAAGCAAATGATACTTATTTAAATTGGAGAGTTTTTTTTTTAGTGTACAGTAAAAGATATGGACACAATGAACATTTCTGCTCCAAAGTGCTGAGGCGTTTAGGGCTAATTGGAATTTACTGTATAATGGAAATATATTTTAAAAAGCGCAATGTATCAGAAACATAGACTGTGTACGTAAATGGACATGGCTAACCCGCTAGCTGCAGCATTCCAAAAAGAAAGTGATCATGGCCTTGCTTCCAGCTACATCAACTCTGGCTCCAATTCACTTGACATTGAAAACCTGTGGCCCCTCTCTCTGTAACTGCTCCTGTCAGACTCGTCAGTTTGATCTTAAAATGTTCGTATTAACTTGCTCTACCTGATTCTAGTGTTTTAATTTTGGTATTGTGTTCATAAATCAAGATATGAACATTAATAACAGACAAATCAGGCGCTTTCTTTCCTCGAGATCTCTCCCGCTCCCTGCTAAATCAGTGGAGCAGGCGGGAAGGGGCATTGCCTTCAACAGACTCTCTCCGGATTGGCTCTTTGGTTGCTATGATACTTCGAAATCCGGTCAATAACTGCTAACCTCAATAAGCTTCATTTGACTGGAGCCTATGGTCAGAATGCTTTCAATAGGTCAAAGATACAAATTTGAGCTACACTGGAGTGAATAAGCTAATAGAACAAATCATCAGTGCTCGCAGGTGACATCCAAAATGTTTTGTGTTTAAATGTGCGCACTCTATGGGTCCAGTCTGCACTCTATGGGTCCTCTTTATCTGAGGTAGTCACTGCAGCCCTATACTCTACCCAGAGCCCTGAGGTCCGCTAACCCAAAGCCAAGCTCAAGACCAGAGGTGGCCGAGCCTTTTCTGTGGCAGTGTCCAGACTATGGAACAGCGCCCTCTGCCTGTAAGATCCTCCAGTCTTTAATACAGTTTTAACAACCTCTTCTCTCTGGTATTTAACACTAGACAGGATATACAGGCGTGTTATAATTCTTTTTCCTATGTGCCCTTTATGTGCAGCACTTTGGTCAGCTCAAGTTGTTTTTAAATGCGCTATAGAAATAAACTCGAATTGATATTGTCGTCTTCATTTGACGTGTCCTCCAAGGTCGCCGTGGCAGCTTGTCAGAATCATTAAACCACCGTGGCTGAGAGCCCATAAGAAACCCACACACCTGTGACTGAGCAGCTAAAACGCATAGTGTGGCATCGGGAAACATCTCAAAATGATCAGGATCTCGGACAAACAGTGAACAGAGGAGGATGAACAGTATCTATATAAGTGAAAAGGCAGTGCCCCCCCCTGTCAACCTACACAAAACATTCACAAAAAGCAAAATCCTCCAGGCGTTTGACCAAGACAAGCTCAAGATCTGCAGATGGGTCAACAGTAGCCGCTGCTCCAGACAGGTTGGGCTCAAATGTGAAACATGAATAAAATATAGCAAGAAAAAGGTCAGAGCAGCAATTTAAGCTCCCAATTATATTTTATTATTGAGTGCGTTAGAAAGATGTCTGTGTAATCCCTCAGTCGTCCAGGTGGGATCCATAGCAACAGATAAATTCAATTCTGTCATAAAGTTTTAGAGGGAAGACATCATCTATCTCCGATGTATACGATGATTCCAGCAACAGAAACTGAAAACAAATAGGTGTGTTAGCTTCAGTGTAGTTAGCTCAGATATAAGGCAGTGTCCAGCAGCAGAATCTGACCAGAACTGAAGAAGCGTCTTGGATGAGCACCCAAACGTCTTCTTCTAAAACTCTTGTCCCGTGACAGATTTGAAAAGTCCAAAGTTCCTGCGTTTACTCTTGAATCAGACAGTTTTGGTCCTACATCAAAGTCCTCAGATTTGTACTCTACACTTGTCATACGTCATATTTGAGGACTAAATACTTGTGAACAGCTGCCATTTTCCCATTAGGGATGCACCGATGTGATACTTGTACCAGATATTGGCTTCCAAATATTGGTTTGGTTGGACATATACATGAGGTAATAAGACTGTTTGCTGATCATAGTCGTCCCAGAAAGTCTCAAAGTTTGATCTTTTAATCACACAAACCTGTTCCGTTGTTACGTGAGCGATAGTTACAGACACAGAACACGTTTGGATCAGTTTTGCCTGGAATTAAATGCTGTTTTCAGTTTTTGCTCTGGCATCTGTTGATATCAAGTGTCAGCAGATTCTTAAAGCTAATTCCAGTCATTCTGTGAAAAGTCACTGAGTCGTGTTACAGTGATAATGATCTGCCTGATTCTAGTTAAATATAAGCCAATGCAGAGCTGCAGGATTCCCCAAACACATTGGTTTTGAACATAACTGTGGGAGCAGTGTCTCCTCAGAACGCCTCGAACACTTCAGGATCCGTTTCACTGCAGCTGTCGCCGAAATGCTTTTTTTTATCCAAACATTTGATGGTGAAAGTGTCTAAACATCTCCATCCTGCGCCGCATTCGCTCTACAATTTGGAATATTTTTTTACGCTTTTAGAGAAGGTCAGAACAGTAATTAACCTGATTCTATGTGCATCAACAAAAGGGACGAAGCAAGTGATTCCTGCATCACACACACACACACACACACACACACACCACAGATGTACATACACATACACGCACACACAGACACATACAAGCACACACAGACACACAAACGCACACATACATGCACAAACAGACACACAGATGTACACAGAGACACACAGACACACACACACACACACACACATGAAAGACAAAATGAAAACCATTTTTATACAAAAAAGTCTGATACAAGACAAAGACAGAAGATCAATGTTAAGTCATTAACAGTGATTAGTCAAGTCAAATTTATTCTGTGTTCTGATTAGACATATAGAACTTTCAAACACCAAGAAAATCTTTAAAATGAATATTATTTTTGCTCATAAACTCCTCAAAATTGCACCAAACTTCATAAAAAAAGTGGATATAGTTACAGA
>JAIEZT010000084.1:10139524-10289524 GCA_019594935.1 Periophthalmus modestus
ACTAAACAAAAGTGTTCTGAAATATACAAACAAAAGGTAATGTGCAAGGTTTAAACAAAAGAGTAACAAAGGTAAAATTTAACAAAGAAATACAATTTTACAATGACATGACAAATTCTTGACAAACAGTCAGTACAGACATAGTTGAGAGTCTTGGAAACACAGAGTTACATTAGAGCAGTGCTTCTCAAATATTTTCTGTGATGCCCCCCCATATGAAGAAGAAAAACTTTTGCGCCTCCACCCCCTCTCTCTACCGCAACTATAATAGTACAATTTGTCTATAAAATTGTTGTAAGTACTATATAACAACAAAACAAAAAAAATAAAAAAATAAATAGATATAAATCAACTAACAACAAAAAAACACTTCCAGTGGCTCGCTGGTTTACTGAAATGACATTAACAAAGCGTTTGCAATATTCGTCCTCCTGTTTTCGCTTAAAAAACTCAAGTGGCTTATCAGCGTGATTGGGGTGTAAGGTCCACTGCCAACATTTCTAGACACAGTAGCACACCGGTCTTTTCTTTTCCCAGTGCTAAATATGCTTCGCTATACTTCCTCGTCTTTCGGGTGACTTTAACTTATCTCAGTACCTCCAACCATCTCCGCCTTTCTTTTCATCCCTTTTAAACACTTTTCCATCATCTCCTCTTGTGGGGTTTGTTCTCTCTGTTCACTCTTTCCTGCTCTTTGCTGGTCACGTGGCGCAAACCTTACACCTTTGCGTGTCTGCACGTACACAGTATTAATTCTATGGCCTAGAGCTAATACTCACACTCTAACAATGAGAGCGCAACTGCCGCCTACTGTAGTGGATGTGCAATTACACTTTATTCTAGTACGGCAAAAGAAAAGCATGTTCCCCGGGGCCATTCACCACCCCCCAGAGATCGCACTGCCCCACTATTTGAGAAGGACTGCAGTAGAGACACATTTACATAACAACAAACGAGTGTCTCAAAGTCTGGGGGTCACTTCCACGTTAGTGACATGACAAACAAGAGACAGTCAAAATGTCAAACTGGTCACACGCGCCAGCAGCCCTGAGCAGGTGAACTGAGTCTCCTTAAATGGGGGAGGCGACTGCAGGTGAGCCACAGGATTGGCCAGGTGGGAAAGTGGTCCTCCAATCCACAGTGAGGGGATTACAAGGGGAAAGGGGAGAGATTCAAACACACACACAAAACATACAAAAAAACATAGGCCCAATACTATAAAATGGAAAGAGCATAAGGCCTGGGGCTGTAACATTCATTAAAAACAAGTCTGATGCTCTTTATCCTTTCTTTTTTATTAATTAAACTCTCAGGCAAACTCTTCCTGACGGCCTGAGGTCCCAGTGAAAACAGCAACAGAAAACATGTTATTCATGGGATACTTTCACATGATTCCTTCCTGATTTGAACATTTTGTGAGGACCTTTCCCCGTTTAAAATTCATACAATTTCGATTTGAATCGCGCAATTTCTTTGAGAAGTCCTCCATTGTCATGCCAAAAGATTCAGATCAGGAAGGAATCCTTATGCCCATGAAAGAAGCAGTTATACAGCAATATGTTATGGTACTTTGTCTTCATCAGCGCACGTTTGTTTGCCATTGACAAGATTACTTAACAGTAAAAATGTATATATTAAAAAAACAAAAAAAAAAGAATATACTGAAAATATAATTATTTATATGACAAAATTTTAATTGGAGATTTTGCTGCTGGGCCAGTAAAAAAAACACCTCCCAGGCAAGAAACTCAAAAAACAACTCAAAATGTCTAATATAATCAAGACAAAACTGTATTTATTTTATTTCTCCTACTAAACCTTCTGCCATTAACATGCTAATGCTAAATGTGAAACCTCTTTTTGTATTGTATTATAGAAAATATCACAGTTTAATTGTGTTTACCACGTGACCAGGTGCAGACACATTTGCCCTGGGACACGGACTTCTGACCAAAATGAAAACTCATGTTTTTAATAAATAAACTCACACTTCATTCTCATAGCATGCTAACTCTAATTCCAGCCACATAAACTCTTTGTCTCTTTTATATAACTGTAAACGAGCAGACACAGTACGGTCACGTGACATGTTCACGTGTAGCCAGAGTTCACGGGACACAAAGATGTTTCATAAAAGCACTTACCTGAGCTGAGGGTCTCTCACATTTCTCATGGGGACTTCTTAAAGTTTGAACTCTTCTTTTCCATCATTAAATCGTCGTTTGATTCACACAGGACATTTTACATTCTCTTTTCTTCATCAAAGTCTCTGGTGTGGTCAAAACAACAGCTCATACTCTGATATATATTAACATTACACATGCAGACAGTTGCCTCTATGGCTCTCAACTGTATCAGGCAGAAGTGCATATGTTATGTTGCCATATTAAAAAAAAAATACAGGTACTGTATATTTCCCTTTAGGTTTGAGAAACTGGGTGTTCCTGCTGAGTTTGGTATTGTCCATGTGTCTGATGAAGATCAATGGGACAAATGTATTTTTGAATTAAAGTCACTTTATTGTCAATTACACAATCACAGGATCATGGTATGAAACACACGAGTAAAAGTACAGAGATCAGCTCAGTGACACAAGTGCATCAAACATAATAAATACTGTCATTATCAAACAATCAAATGACTCAAAAGCAGGTCTGAATCTATAGAAATACAGATCCTTCAAACTGCTCTGTTGTCAGAATGTTTAAACTTCTGGAAGGAAACCATAATACAACAGTCTTTATAGCAAAACTAACACATGATTTTGAATTTCCAGGCTAGATATGTCGCATAATTTTCATTTGTTTTCCAAAAGAAGTAAATGCGACTTTCTAGTTTCAAAATTGTATTTGAGCTTCACAATAAACAAACAAACCTTGAATTCAGGATTTTCCTTCATAAAAATGGCCGTCATAATCTCCAACTGCATAAATAATGTAAAACACAGTGTTAAACCAGGCTCTGATGTCACTCATGTGTATCTGATGCTTTTACTTTAACAAAACCACAAAAAAAAAAAACAAAAAACAAAAAAAAAAACTCGAGTGATGTGCCAAACTTAGGAACAAGATTTAAAGACCTACTTCCTCTAATTTTGAAACAATCACACAACTATAAGTGAAAATTTGGACAGTCAGAGGATTAGATTTAAAGGGGCTGTTCTTAAATCAACTAATCAAGTTTGGATTTTTAACCTTTGAAACCAAACCTTTATATATACACAAATGAAAGCTGAATAATTGAAATTAAACATGGGAGACGACTGTTCCTTCATGGCGTTTCTGAACCGTAAAAGCCTAAAGCCGTCAGACTGTGGCGCTGTCGGGCAGGTGAGATGTTTGGGGTCAGAGGTCACTCAGAGGAGCCCTGCTTTTTGGATTAGTCTTGTGTTTTTTCTGTTCTTTTAAATTCTTGTTCCATGTCTTTTGGACCAATTCACAACAAGAAACAAACCTTTTTGCACTTTAGTACAATAATTTTGTGCCGCAAAGTTCATCCAAACGACCAGTTTGTAACAATGAGTTTATTTGATTAAGTGAGTCTCTGCTCACAGCTAAAGCGGAATAGAAATATGAGGGTTTCCTTCTGCTGCTCTCCCCCTCCTCTCCCTCATCCCTGGTCCTTCTCCCCCTGCTCCAGCACAATATTCATCTAAAACAACTTAATAAAAGAAACAACTTCGCTGACTTCCTCGTTGTAAAATTGCAGTGTCCAGTGGGAGCTGACGTTGCCATAAACATCATCACAACAAAGCGCCGCATGCTGTCAGCGCCCCCTATGGATAGCTGCACATCACACTAGCGAGCAGCACATTTTTTTCGTTTGCACCAAAATGACTACTCGAGGGTGCCAAATCCCACGAGTATCACTGGTTAAGAAAATAAAACTGGAGGAAGAAGTGTCTATATCACAGTGGGCCTGTACGTCACAGTGGGCCCGTACGTCACTGTGGGCCCGTACGTCACAGTGGGCCCGTACGTCACTGTGGGCCCGTACGTCACAGTGGGCCCGTACGTCACAGTGGGCCCGTACGTCACAGTGGGCGTGTACGTCACAGTGGGCCTGTACGTCACAGTGGGCCTGTACGTCACAGTGGGCGTGTACCGGAGGAGGTGAAAAGGGGTGCTGATTGGCAAAAGCGTCTTGAAAATAAGTGATTTAATATTGGTGAGCCATGCACTCTCTTGATGGGGGGTGAGCTCTTGCCTCAAGTGGAGGAGTTCAACTATCTCGAGTCTTGTACACGAGTGAGCGAAGGACGGAGCGTGAGATTGACAGGTGGATCAGCGCAGCGTCTGAAGTGATGAGGTCGCTGTATCAGTCTGTTGTGGTGAAGAAGGAGCTGAGTCCAAAATCAAAGCTCTCCATTTATTGGTTTACTTATATTCTTGCCCTCACCTATGGTCATGAGCTTTAGGTAATGATAGAAAGAACAAGATCACATTTAAATGTGTTTCCTCCGCAGGGTCCCTGGGCGCTCCCTTAGAGATAGGGAGAGGAGCTCAGTCACACGGGAGGAGCTCGGAGTAGAGCCGCTGCTCCTTCACATGGAGAGGAGCAGCTGAAGCTCAGGCATCTGTTCCACATGCTCCTGGACACCTGCCTGGAGAGGTCTTAATGTTCCACTGGGAGGAGGCCCCAGGGAAGACCCAGGACACGATGGAGGAAGTCTCTCGACTGGCCTGAGAATGCCTTGGAGTCCCACCGGAGGAGCTGGAGGAAGTGTCTGGTGTGAGGGAGGTCTGGGAGTCCCTGCTTGGACTGCTGCCCCCGCAACCTGGCCCTCGGATAAGAGGAAGAAAATGCATGGATGGCAAATTCATGAATCACTCCTAATACAACTTCAGAAGGTCAGTGAGAAGAAACGACTAGAACGTGGTTGAAACCTCAAAGTCCATTTTGCAAAACAGGTCTGATTTAACAGTGACACTTTGGATTCTCTGTTTGAAGTAATAGTGAAAATATAAAATAAAAATGTGCATATATTTTCTAAAAGTGTTGTTTTTGAGTTGCTTTCGCAGCCGGCCATCTTGTTTGTAATGCATGTGTCGTCGTGGCGTCACTGCGCGCGTTTGATCACAGAAGATGGATATTCACTTTCACGCATCATTTAACCAGAAGATGACAAGTGCAGCCAGCCGCCGTCAGCGCCAATAACGGCCTAAACAAATCTGCTCACACGCACTGCCGTTCTTAACACCAGACCAGGAGGAAAAGTGGAAAAGCGTCAGAGGTGAGGGCTGTATCTGCATTTTGTTGTTTATGTGTTTATTACCATGATCATATTCATAGAGGAGCATATGTTCCACTATGACCCTTGAATTCTTGCGGTGAAGCTAAATCACTGGATTAGCATCTGTGTGGAGTCACTATGGCAACAAAGACTCTTGGGTTTTACACCTGGAGAAAAGTATTAAATCTGATATTTCACAAAGACTGGTAAAAACAATATGGCTGATCATTTACTATGCTGCATTATCTTTAAGCCTTTTTGTATCTTAAAGGTGTTGTAGCGTTAGACTGTATAAAGAAGTGCACTAAGTGAGCGCGACGTCACCGACAGTGTTTGGCTCCAGTCAAATGAAGCTCATCGAGGCTAGCAGTTATAGCGGCTACCAAAGCGCCAATCCAGAGCCAGGCTGTTGAAGGTAACGCCCCTTCCCACCCGCTGGTTTAGCAGGGAGCGGGCGCTTAGCAACACTGTCAATCAAACCTGTTGCCAACGCTAGCGGGAGCGATCTTGGGGAAAGAAGGCGCCTGATTTGTCTGTTATTAATGTTAATCTTGATCTTGACAGACACGATAGTGAAATAATAACCCCAGGATCATGTAGAGCTGGTGAATATGAACATTTTGAGACCAAAATGTCGAGTCTGACAGCAGCAGTTACAGAGAGAGGGGCCACAGTTTTTCAATAGAAAGTGGACTGGAGCCAGAAGTGCGCCCATAGCAGGTTAGCTGTGTCCATGTTTGTACCTGATTTGTATACCATCTGAAGAACTACTTTAAACACTTTTTTTTTTTAGTTTACAGGGCAGAGAGAGAGTTTTGCTAATGGTAACTGGTATTGCTAAGAACAACTAGCATGTTAACAAAGCACTTCTCAGCGTTTCCTGAGAGACATAGTCCCTCCAGAGTGTCCTGTGGGACCTCCTTCTGGTGGGACATGCATGGAACACTTCCCTTATTTATTGGAACACTTTGAGCATCATTTCAAATACACAAAACACCTTTATTGGATTAGGTCAAAAAAAAAAAAGTGCCTTCAACCAGCTGAACGTAACCAGAACAACAAGATTATGGGCAAACCAGGGTTGACAGCTCATTCAATTTGTTGGACGAGAACCATATGGAAGCAACACGGCTGTGAGGGACTATTCCAGATGCAACATTACAGAAATGTTTCAACAGTAGTCAACCATCGGTAAATCCTTTCATTATTAATAGTTCTATAGAATTACGGGAAAAACCAGTTGGACATCCCACCTCCATCTGACCCCATCCTCTTCTCTCCAAACACTTTAGTCCATGTCCTCTTTCAGTACAACCTTAAATCAGCTTTTTGATCTCTCACTCAAAATTACACCAAACAAACTTGACCTCAGCGTTACCGTCTGCACAGCCATATTTACTCGATATGTTGTTAATAATAAATAGACAGAGCTACTTTTTTCCTAAAGTTTTCAGGTTTTTATCATCAATACATCTCAACTTTAAAGTGAGTTTTAAGTTTTGAGTCTCCGAAGATTAAAACAAGTGCCATCAAAGGTGTCGGAGCAGCTGTGGATTGGCGACATCACAAATCAGGCTTCAGTCTCAGACAATCAGACATGCACAACGCGTTTCCATCAACAGATCCAGAGATACAGACGGGAACAGAGGCTCGGAAAACTCAAATATACTAATCCAGTCTCAAACTTTTTATTAGGTTTAAACTAGACTAGAATCATTTGGATAATATCAGCCCTGGAGTTGCCAATCTCTACTGATCTAAAGGTAAAATGAGGTGTTAACTTGAAAACTACCACTTCATGACATCACAAAGTGGGACATTTTGAGCTTTGGAGATGTAGACAGACTGATAATAAAGGGTTACTCAAACATGTGTGAATAAAAGTAACACAAAACACAATTCTAGGTATGTTTTTGAGGAGGTAACAACATTATAACATGGATTAAGTTTTAAAAGAGTCTATTTTGTGTAATATAGGACTTTTAAAAGGCTTGGTTGAACAGAACTTATGGTAAAGTCCAGTGGTAGTTTGTGAAAAGTTGAAATTACATGTTTTAAATTAGTAACTCTTTATTATTAGTCTGTTTAAATCTCCAAAGCTCAAAATGCTCTGTTCCACCTTGTGATGTCATGAAGTGGTAGATTTCAAGTTAACAGCTCCTTTTACCTTTAGTTCTGTAGAGATTGGCGGGGCTGAAATCATCCGAATGATTCTAGTGAAGGTGTATGGAGTACTTCCTGTATTACTACATGATGACATCACAAGGTGGAACAGAGTGTTTTCTGTTTGAGGGAAGAACTCAGCCTAAATATGCAGGGTTTGTGTGTTAAACATGTGTGAATGAAACAAAACACAACTCCAGGTCTGTTTGTGAGGAGAGTTGTATTTTTAGTTGAAATGAGCGATTGTGTAAAGGGGCTTTAGATGTTGTTTAGAGCGTGGTTGCATGGTAACAGTTCTGGTCACTCAGATGTTTGTGGACAGCCTTGGTAAACACTGTCAGAGCCGCTGCTGATGTCGTCGCATCAAACTTTCTCTGTTTCTGGTTCAGGGAATGATTTTCTAATGACGTCTGTACATAATTTAAAATCAGCATCTGTTGTTTGAAAAGTGGAAACTGAGCCAAAAAGACTCTTTGGATCAGGTCCAGTCAAACACAACTGACACGTGCGGCAATGGTATATATCGTTTTCTGCAATTTTGTATTTTGTATTACTTTATTATTAGTCTGTCTACATCTCCGAAGCTCAAAATGATCTGTTCCACCTTATGATGTCATGAAGTGGTAACTCTCAAGTTACACTTCCTGTATTTCCATGACATCACAAGGTGGAATAGGGTGTTTTTAGTTTGAGAAAAGACCACAGCCTGCAGGGTTTGTGTGTTAAACATGTGTGAATGAAACAAAACACAACTCCAGGTCTGTTTGTGATGAGGAAACAACATTAGAGCATGATTACAGTCCTAAAATGTCACTCTCATACCACTCACCAAACCACGGCTAACCCTTGTTCCTCAGAATGACTCAGAATCACAGGTCTGAAATGGGACTAAAAAGGACTAATCCAGAAGGATACCAAAGAAAATGGCTACACTTTTTATTTTGTTCATCTGTTTTCCTAATTAAACAGAAGCTGACCCTGAAAATCAAAACCGAACCACTATATAACTAAATGCCATTACAATCATAGACTGTTTATATAGACATAGCATTTGCCATGGTCCAGCCACCGTCGTTCGACAGGGAAGTGAATTGTATCCGTGACCGTATTGTCAGCAGAAGTTTTATTGCCAATCTCAGTGAGCAGCAGTTGCACCTGATTTGCGTAAAGTGAATTGGGTGATAAAGTCGATGGAGCCAGAAAAAAAACACCCATGATAGAAATAAGGGCTTGGACGCGGTAGCTATATACAATAGCTACATCCAAACAATATACAGTGCAACATGGGTCAGGCAAGAGGGACCAAAAGACAGAAGACAACATGTTATCGTGGAAGGTTTAACAGTGTTTATTTACAGAAGTGTTCACGTGACAAAATGTCGGGGAGAAACGTTCTTTGCCATGAGGTTCTGGTCCTGATGGACAGTAGCCTCCTGTCCAAGGGAAGTGAATGGAATATCAGAATGTCAGATGGTGAGAAGTTTTATTGCTATTGTCAGTGCCCCCGAGCAGAGCTCGTACAGGTGACTAAGAGATGGACTTCTGCATAAAGTGCACATAGAACACACACACAAAAATGCACTGCAGTCTCTGCCTGTCCCTGGCAGTGGCTCCAGCGAACCACACAGTGATGGAGGAGGTGAGGATGGACTCAGTGATGGCCATGTAGAACTGCACCATCACCTGGACCGGCAGCTTGGCTTTCCTCAGCTGCCGCAGGAAGTACATCCACTGCTGGGCTTTCTTGATGAGGGAGCTGATGGTCGACTCCCACTTGAGGTCCTGGGTGATGCAGGTGCCCAGAAAGCGGAAAGAGTCCACGGTGGTGATGGGGGAGTCAGTCAAGGCGAGGGGGGGCAGGGGGGCTGTGACTTTCCTGAAGTCCACAATCATCTCCACTGTCTTCTGGGCGTTGAGCTCCAGGTTGTTGCTGCTGCACCAGGACACCAGCCGATCCACCTCCCTCCTGTAGACAGACTCATCCCCGTCCGAGATGAGCACGATGAGGGTGGTGTCATCCGTATACTTGACCAGTTTGACGGAGTCATGGCTGGAGGTGCAGACGGGACGGACAGTATCCGATAGAGAAGCGCAGGTTCAAGGCGGGAGAGCTGAGCTGATCCAGGGAGCGGGATCTGGTGAGGAGCAAAAGTATCCAGTTTAGCAAGGTCAGAAAGCAGAAAAACATGAACAGAGCCAAGCAAGGAGTACCACATAGATCTGCGGACGATCTGAGGCTGAGTGTCAGGTTCTGGCTCCTCTTATCCTCCTCCGGTGCAGATGATTGCAAATTAACTCCAGGTGTGCAGGGAGGAGCCAAGATCTCCGCCCCAGCTCCAGACTCAGACACAAAAGGGAGGGGAAAAAGACCAAAGAAAGGCAGGACAGACAGGGATCGTGACACAGTCTGTGCTTCAAACTCAAAGGCTGATCCACACATCTCCAAACTGAACCTGGGTATTGCCATCAGCCCTGTGCTATATTTCTCTGAAGGGATCAAATATCACTACATGTGTTTCCTCACCACTTTACTCATCAAATACAATTTATGCAGTAAAAAAACAAAACTCAAAACTCAGATCATTATCAGGAGACAAAGGTGCTTAAAACGAGGAAAGATCTGATCTCATGAGAACGTTAAGATGATGCAGTCATCGTCAGCATAGTCCTTGAAGTTTACCTGAAGTTTGTAAAGTCCCAATTTCACATTTGTGCATGTGGGTGTGTGTTTGAATTTTTAAATAATACGCCGTTTTCAGAGCAGTCATAATGTGATTCCTGCTGTGGAGTAATGTTATAATAATCTCATGGGATGATCAGAAATCCTGTCTCACAGATCTACAGGAGCAGTGCTATTTCAGTACTTCACTTAGAAATAAAACAGAAATAACTTGTAGTGTCTCAGTGATTATTAGAGGTTCTCGTTACACATGAAAGCTGCACAGTGTAACTTTTCTTCTTCATTTCTTTGCCTTCAGTGTTCCGCAGTATGGCATTAAACGTACCTACCTTGCATTTACTCAATTTCAGTTTGTGTTGCTCAAAAAATCCAAGCAGCTAGCGTTCTTATTGTGAGCAGATATGACCTGTCTGCGTGAGTTTAATGCCATACTGCGGAACAGTTCTGACACATCTACTTGGACACAGGTACGTCGTAGTACCAGAAAAAAATCCATACTGCTCCTTTAATCTGTATCTGCAGGTCTGACACAAGAATAGAAACGACTCAGTGGCAGGTTTCCGCTTATCTGAGGTCGGGTCGTGGGGGCAGCAGTCTAAGCAGGGACTCCCGCACTTCCCTCACCCCAGACATGTCCTCCAGCTCCTCCAAGGCGTTCTCAGGCCAGTCGAGCGACACAGTCCCTCCAGCGTGTCCCGGGTCTTCCCTGGGGCCTCCAGTGGCAGATTTCAGTCGTTTTTTTTTAGCTCGATTGAGTTGCTTGGAGATTTTTGCTTTTCCTCTTGTATTAACATTAATTATGCAGTGTCTCTTGTTTAACACTACACTTCTCGTATGTGTGTTATTACGCCGGTGAAGCATGTCCGAATGAGCCTGCCACATCGTTCTTTGTACATTTAATCTTCAGCTTTGTTTAAATTGACAGGAGCAACCTCTGACAGGAGCGCAGAGCCGCCGCCAACATGAAACCTCATTACTACCTCGTCACGTCTTGAGCCGTGCCGTTTCACACAGGGTCAATTTCCTCCATGAATTCATTACGTTTTGATGTTGTTTTATGGCACTGTTCCGGGGCCTATAGACTGTGTGTGCATCCCAGGATCTCATCATTTAAATGCTGCATGAGGTTTCACTATCTGACTTTTATGTTTTCAATAAATTGCCGGAAATTGCACACATTTATATCAAAACGTGTATAATGCCACTCCTCATTTGTTGTGATGGTGAAGCAGTGGTATAGAGAGGCCAAAAACTGTACTTCAGAGTAAAGCAAGGCAAGTTTATCTGTGCATACGAAAGACATTAAAATCACAATTCAACAAATCAAAACATAAATAATCATCGTAAAATGAACGTTAAAAAAGAAACGGAACTGTTTGGAGGCAGAATTAAACATTGTCAAAACCCTTTCAGTCAAGTGCACAGCTAAACACAAAACGTTTGAGCCCCCATTTAAACATTTTGTCAAAGTCGAGGCCTGTCTCACATCTTCAAGAAGACTGTTCCAGGTTTAGATGCACAAAACTGAAATGCTGAGCCCCCTGGTTTAGTGTTTTTAGTCCAAGTTTAGTCCTGTTTAGTCCATGTTTAGTCCTGGTTTAGTCCACGTTTAGTCCAGTTTAGTCCATGTTTAGCCCCATGTTTAGTCCATGCTTTAGTCCTTGTTTAGTCCCGGTTTTAGTCCACGTTTAGTCCATGTTTAGTCCATGTTTAGTCCTGGTTTAGTCCACGTTTAGTCCTGGTTTAGTCCATGTTTAGTCCTGGTTTAGTCCACGTTTAGTCCTGGTTTAGTCCATGTTTAGTCCTGTTTTTAGTCCTGGTTTATGTTTAGTCCATGTTTAGTCCATGTTTAGTTCGTCCATGTTTAGTCCATGTTTAGTCCTGGTTTTTAGTCCGTGTTTAGTCCTGGTTTAGTCCATGTTTAGTCCTGGTTTAGTTCTGGTTTAGTTCTGGTTTAGTCCTGACTCTGGGCACCAGCTGAAGGCTTGTTTCTGAAGTTCTCAGAGTAAAATAATATTCCTCAAATATAAAGCAGAGATCTAAAAATGTATATATAAACTAACAGTCGGAATTCCAAATATGGAAATCGACTCCAAATTGGCCCCTATAACTACTAGCCAATATCATTTGGAGCCGAACGCTCTCCTGACGTCACACTCACTTAGTCCACTTCTTTATACAGTCTATGATTCATTTGTTCTGATGGTGAAGCAGGGGCCACAAATTGTACTTCAATGTAAGGTATAACTAAAATAATTTTACTATATAAACAAATATAAACACACAACACAAACTGCATATGTCCATTTAAAACATTAAAAACCGAAGCTGGTGTGATTATAAATGTTTATCTCCAGATTATTAAAGTGCATTAGTAGCACCAATCGATCCAGTTTTACATGTCCATCAAATAGATTCCATTTTTGGGAAGTAAAATAACCAAAAGCTTTTTTCTTTCCCATTTCAGTTCTAGTGCGGCTAGTTTTTAGGACGGAGACAATCATGAGATCTTGTATTAAAAGTTCTTCTCCACCTCTTCTCGTCCAACTCTCTCCTCCTCTCTCTTTCTCCCTCCCTCTCTCCCCCTCTTTTCTCCTCTCCTCTCTATCCCACCCTCCTTTGCTCTTGCCTCTCTTCTCTTTGTTTCCTCCTCTCTCATTTGCTCCACTCTCCCCCTCTGTCCCTCTGTCACCTCTCCTCCTCCCTCTCTCTCCCTCTCTCCTCTTCTTTATTGCTCAGTTTTTAGACGTAGACAATCATGAGACCTTACAACAAACAAAACATACTCACAGTGGGATGAGTAACTTCATTTTTTTTTTAGACAAGTAATAAAAGTGTGACAAAAAGCACAGACACAAAGAGAATTGGATAAGATTTTTAAAGACAGTGCAGTGGGATATGGCAGCGAAGACACCGCACACCGCAAGCTAAAAGTTGTGAGTACCTGGCCTCAGCTGTTTCCTGTTTACAGTAAAACAACTCACTCTGAGACTCCAAAGTGCTCCAAAGATCAGAGCATTGCACTTGCAAGTCAAAACTGTGTTATTATTAGTGAAATGTGGAGCAGTGGTTCTGATTAAATGCTTTTAATGCACAGAAGACTGGAGATAAATGACACAGGAAGCAGAGTGGCTATCGCTAATCTGCAGCAGCTTCAGCCTGATCCTCGCTGTGTGGATGTAAACACACACACACTTATGAAGGAAATACTCTCACCTTTTTACTTTTAAATAACACTTAAAACTGGACAACAGCGCCGTCTTGTGGACTGGGGGTCATCACTTGGACAGATTCTAATGGATAATATGGATGAGACTGCTGAAGTCGTTTTTAAATTATTTTCTCCATTTTCTGAGTTTGTATCTTGCGCCTCTGTGTCCGTCATTCCGTCTGCCCCTGATGCTGTTTTATTGGCCGTTGCCGTGGTGATGTCACTCGGACACAACACACAGGGATTAAAAATCGTGTACAAGGATTCTAAATCGGTCCATGCCTCCTTGAAGTTGGGGAGAAGTAAATCAGGTCCTGAACAAAATGGACAAAATATTCTGTAGTCTGTGGCAAGCTCAAGGAGGAGTAAAAGTATGGTATTACTTTTAATTGTAACGTAAAAAGTAACTTAAGTATTTAGTAAATATAATGGAAAACTGCTCATCTCTGCAGAGAACCAGTAATTGCAACTGCATTGTTACCAACCATAAACCACGTGAAAACATCAGTATTTTGCCCCAAACTCTAGCGTAGACTTTGGACCAGGCCTCCCCCTTATGATTGATCTGTGCTCTCTTTGTATTATGACATTACACAAACCCATTCAAAACAGCCGAGGCTCCTCTGTGGTGAATGCCAAAGAAACCCTCCGTCTGAGCTTGTAATCTGACAAGCGTGTCTGAAAATCACATCTCCACGCTTTCTCCACGCCGCCGGCTAAAGCAGCAATATACTTTTATCAGCCTAATTTCATCAAGGGTTTAAAAAGCAGGACAAAGCAGTTAGCTAACGGACTTAAAGCACTATATTTATTCAAGTGGCCTGTCTCAGTGTTAAATGATTAGCTACGTGCACAGAGAAGAGGGGAAGTGTTGAAGTAATCCTCTTAAGACTCTCCATATCACTCGTACAGCAGTGATGTGTAAGAACGAGGCTGTGTCCATCATGACGAGGAATCTGCCATTGTCTTTAGAGTCAAAGAGACCCTGATGTAGACTGTAACCTCTTTCCAGCCTTTTCTGGGTTCAGATTTTGAATAGGTTTTCTGGATAAGGGTTCATTTTTGGGGGTAGTGTTACAGACATTATGGGAAGAATCTAGGCAAAACTGCTATGGTCCTTCTTTGGTAACATAAAAATGTGACACTTGAAGTTAATTGTGGACTGTAGGATGTGTGAATGTGTGTGTGTGTGTGTGAGTGGTTCCTTGATGTAAAGCACTTTGAGTGACTTGAAAGTGGAAAAATGCTGTATAAAATTCTGACCATTTACCATATACACTGCCTGGCCAAAAAAAAAAAAAAAAGTCGCCACCTGGATTTAACTAAGCAAATAGGTCCGAGCCTCCTCCAGTTGGTCAGGTCTAGGTTCAGCAACAGTCCGTGCTCGAAGAATGAGGTCAGCTGACTACCTGAATATACTGAATGACCAGGTTATTCCATCAATGGATTTTTTCTTCCCTGATGGCACGAGCATGTTCCAAGATGACAGCGCTAGGATTTTATCGGGCTCAAATTGTGAAAGAGTGGTTCAGGGAGCATGAGACGTCATTTTCACACATGGATTGGCCACCACAGAGTCCAGACCTTAACCCCATTGTGAATCTTTAGGATGTGCTGGAGAAGACTTTGCGCAGCGTCAGACTCGTCCATCATCAATGCAACATCATGGTGAAAAGTTAATGCAACAACACAATATTAGAGTGTGTGACCTTTTTTTTTTTTTTTTTTGGTGGTGACTTTTTTTTTTTTTTTTGCCAGGCAGTGTTTTCAATTACAGATGTTTTTATTACTTCCCATGGTGCTGTCACCTGCCTGTCTCCATGGAGATAGACTAGGTTTATGCTATACCGTGGAACATTAGTGGCAAAAAATACCATCTCAATGAAGATAGGGTATGAGAAAACTTACATAGTGCATCTTTAAGCATTTTCAGTACATTTAAAACAAGCTGACCGAAGTGTTTCAGATGAAAGTTAACAAAAAACAACACAATACATAGGAAAAGAACAATAAAACAGCTGTATATCCTGTGTAGTATTAAATGCCAGGGAGAAGAGGCGGGTTTTCAAGTCTTAAACTACATTAGAGACTGCGTAATTTAAGCATTTTCAAATTATTTCAAAATCCTCCTGTCCTTTTTTCTATTCAAAGCCTTTCTTCTTGTCAGTTGTTCTTGATCAGCTGACAGTTCTTAACTCAGTCCGATTATAACACATAATGAACAGTTTAACACGTCACTGGCAAACGGTCACATTTATATAACGCTTTACTATTTTCAAGGCACTCAAAGCGCTTCAGACACGAGGTGGATTAAGTGTCTTGCCCAAAAAACACAACCGCAGTATTCATCAACTGGAAAAAAAGATAAACTGCTTTCGCTCCTTGTATTTTTCCTGTTTGGTGCCACTGAGATTTGAATGGAAAAAAGTGGAGCTGGTAGTGAACAAGGAGAACAGTTCATAGGGGCGTATTTTATTCAGAAAGCACCGGAGCTGAACACAAGGCCGTAGGGGGCGGGCGGTGCACTTTGGCTGTTGGCAGCGCTGGCTTAGCACGCGGCGCAGTGGTTATCGTGGTGGTTAGCAGGTGAGGAGCGGGTGAGGAGCAGAGGAGCAGATAAACAGGACTGGAGCAGGTTTAAACAGCAGGTGTGGAGGAGATGCAAACCACGCTGCAGTAAACACGTGTGAAGCGGAGTGTTTATCTTTATCTCAGAAGGAAACGACTGAGAGGTGACTGTAGCATATGTACTTTCAATTTTTTTAATGGTTCAAGACTTGTAGGCTTGGGTTTTCTCCAATAAAAACATTGTCCTTTGATGGGCTCATCCTTCCGTGCCCATCAGGAGCAGTGGGACCCATCCTCAGCTCTTAAAACCGGGATGGTCAGGATACCTAGCTATAGAGGACTAGCTATAGAGCAGGTTCTAAGAAGATAGGGGGAACCAGGGCGTCCGAAGAAAACTCTGACAGCAGACTTTGCTAGTTGATTCGTTTAGTTTGTTATAACATGACAAAATATACAGTAAAAGTATAAAACACATTTTTTGCAAGTATATTTAGTAAATGGGACACCCCTGAACCAGTCCTTAGCTCATACACAAGTCCCGTAGCAATTAAAATAGGCAAGGCAAGTTTATTTGTATAGCACAATTCGTACTCAAGGTAATTCAAAGTGCTTCACAGAATAAAAAAGACATTGAAATCACACAAATCAAAAGAATACAATTCAAACCTGTATACAGGACTTTAACCTGTTTTACTATCAGGACTTTAACTTGAACACGGAAACTTTCTTCGTGAGGGACTTTAACCCTCACCGGGGACTCTAACCCCGTAACGATATTACGCACCAGTTGGGGACTCTAACCCCGTGCTTTTATTATTTTTGAGGGACCCAAAACTCCCCAGGGAAGCACTGTACGCACCCAGCTATGTAGGTACATGTCTGCCCACTACACCAGTCCACGGTGGGTCAGAGGACTCGAACCTGTATGCAGGACTTTAACCTGAACACGGCTTACTATCAGGGACTTTGACCCTCACTGGGGACTCTAACCCCTTAACAATAACTACCAGTTGGGGACTCTAACCCCGTGTATAATATATTTAACTATTACTACTCTTACCTAACTGCTTTTACCTACTGATACTACTGTTAGTGTTACTACTGTGAATGATGTAAGATACACATGAAGCTTGTCAAAACTAGTACACTTCCACTGTCTTTTCTTTGTCTTTAGGAGTGATTTTGTCCTGGTGCTGTGGTCATGAGAGGGTGTAGACATGGAGGTGAGTTGACAGAGAGTCACTAGGTCTAAAAACTACATCGTACATTATGCAGGCATTGTGGAATAAGATGCACAAACACGACTGATAATGGTTTGACGGTTATATTTCAGAAACACACAAGGATGATCTGTGCTAAAGGTGCCGTCTCGGTTTGTCTGGGTTCGGTTGCCTGGTTTGAGCTTATGTTTAGTCCTGGTTTGGTTTAGTCCTGATTTATTTCGCGTTTACTCACAGTTCTGATAAAAAAGTGAATGCAAATCCCCCTCTGTTATTTTAATCATGTTTTGCTGGACTGCCTTAAAATCAGTTTCATTACACAATTACATCTATTTGCTTTTCTAATAATAAACTACAAGGCAACATTTTCGTCTTGATCAGCACGAGATTCACTGTTTTTAGATTCCCAGTTACACATCTCCTCTTCTTCTCTTCCTCTCCTTCTCTTCCTCTCTTTTTCATGATGTACCACACGGGTTCATAGTGTTATTTTCATTTTCAAAATCAGACGAATCGAACAAACTTGTGGAGTCCATCAGTCTCTGTCAGTGTGTAATAAACGATGTCGGCGCGTGCGTGTCCACTTTGATTAGCCTCTCGGAGTTTAGCATCGCAACAACAGCGACGACTGAAAGAAGAACTCTCACATTCAAAACAAAAAACTTTCTCCCAGCTTCCGTCTTCAAACTTCCCAGTATTTCCAGGTTGTAATCTGCCTGGGAGCGTACAGAAGTATGGAGGCTTGTACTGTTATGACTTCTCCTCACTAGTAAACAGAGAGGAGCTGTGCTGGCTGCCAACTGGCCTGAGGGAGGACATGGAACATATTGCACTCCTAGGCGAACATTTCCAGGATTAAACATTCATTCACAAGCTTCTGAAAGATTAATACGGCCTCAAATGTGAGATGTGAATTCTGCTTTTACTATCGCAGTCAACGGGTTTTTATTTCAACACTTTTTATTCACTCGTTTGTGATCTGTGGACAATAATAAGGGTAAATTATCCTAAAAGTACATGTACGATTCCATGTTTTTGTAATTATGAGCCTACTTGGGTTGGTGGGATAGGACCTCTGGGATATGTTGTACGTGTGTGTGTCACATAGGGGGCGGTATGTGCCGCAAAAACACAGGAAATAGAGGTGGGTTCTAAAGTGAAATGCCTCCACCTATTTCAACAGTAGCTCAGTTGGTAGAGCGTTTGTTACTTGATCCGAAGGTCATAAACATCCATGAAATAGTTTGACAGGGGAGAGGCAATTTTTGTTAGTAAAGACTCTTCAGACTCAGAGCAAACAAAGGAAACAAAGAGAACAACAGAGCTAGCCAAGATGCCAATAAATGTGGGGGGAAAAAAACATTAAGGGGAGTATGAATATGCAAAGTATGTCTCAGGCACAGTGCACACAAGCTGTTTCCAGTTTCAGATAGATATAAGGTAGTGTCCACCAGTAATCTGACCAGGACTGAAGAAGCGGCTTGGATGAGCAGCCACACGTCTTCACTCCTACAACTTTTTGTCCAGTTGACAGATTTAACTTTTGGCTTTTACTGTAGATCAGACTTGGACGACTGATGGATTACACCGACATAAACATCATTGGTTGGAGCGGTCAGATCCACTGACCCCCAGGTTGGCGCTGCGATTCCAGCTCCCACAGATGAATACTGTTGTTGTGTCCTTGGGCAAGACACTTAACCCCCCCCTCGCCCCCAGTGTCTGCATACACTGGTGTATGAATGTGTGTGTGAATGGGTGAGTGGTTTCTTGATGTAAAGAGCCTCAAAGGTGGAAAAGCGCTTTATAAAAATGTCACTATTTACCATTATTTTCTCAATACACAAAATTCCATCTAAAATTGTAAATCTGTAACCCTGTGCCACGCAGGGTCGGCCCATAGAGGAGTCAGACCTTTCATATACACTTTAATTATTTCACATTGAGATAAAATACAAAATACAGGCTTTGAGACTTCATGGAGAATTTACCCCTGAACTAGATTTAAGGTCAATGGCACTGCCTGTTTTATCACTGGGAGAAATTAATAGAATATCTGAGTTTAAGTTGTTGACAACAAACCAAAGTTGTATTCAGCTGGAAACACTGAATCATGCGACACCATAAAAAACAAAAAAAAAACCCAAATAAATAAATAAATAAAACGTTTCAGGGTCACAGCTTTTCATTTAAGAACATTCTATTTACAGGCACAACCTTTTTATGGCAGTATTCTGTATGCAGTGCCTTCGGAGCACTTTTTACATTGCTCCATGTTGCGTCTCCATCCTCTCCGTGGTCAGCCAGCTGTGCGTCTCCGCCTGCACCTGCCGGGGGTCCAATCTTCACAGTGGGAGAAGCAGGAGAGCTGAGGGGAGGAGGCGGCAGAGGGGAGAGTAAGTCATCACCATATCTGTGTTACTGCTCTGGATCAAACATTTAAACGGGGCTGGCTTTACCCTGCAGTTGTAGTATTTGAGTGCACACATGCAAAGTACTGCAGTATTTTTGTATTTTTGCAGTAGTAAAGGCTAAAGCTTTTAAAGCACATTTGCAAAATGACTTCTTGTTATTTCCCCACCATCTCCAGTTGTTTCAAGTGTCTCCAATCAAAAATCTCACTTTTGCTCAATAAGACCCCTATTTACCAAAGCCTCTCAATTTGGAGCAAATACAATTGAACTTTTTAGAGAAAGTAGCACATGTATTCTCATTAGCCTCGTTTCCCCTGGTTCCCCTTTGAGTGGATTGGTACAGGCCGCAAATGTCTCCATGTCTAAAATGAACCGTACCACGCCTTTTGGGAGCTAGTACGCTCCAGAGTCGGACCCTCAGAGGATTCTGGGGAGCGCTATGGCTCCAGTTGTAGTTAACGACCAAACAAGATGATTGGACAAGAGAGAACGCAGAGTCCAGCAAAAAACAAAAAGAGATATAATACGCTGACTTGAGCTTGTGATAAACTGCTGTATTTCCAGTGATGGCAACTTAAATACTGAGCTAACATGCTTCACAAAACAAAGCTAGTGCTCAAAAGATTGAACATAATGTACTTCCAGGTCATAATGCATCTAACATGAGCCAAACCCACTGCTATTAGGACGTGACAGAAATACCCCGGGACTAATTTTAAGGTCAGAAACGGCATCACATGTTTTATCATAGTGAGAAATGAACAGAATATAATCATCATATCTGTGTTACTGCTCTGGATCAAACACTTAAACGGGGCTGGCTTTACTCTGCAGTTGTAATATTTGAGTTCACACATGCAAAGAACTGCAGTATTTTTGTATTTTCGCAGTAGTAACGGCTAAAGCTTTTGAAGCACACTTGCAAAATGACTTCTTGTTATTTCCCCACCATCTCCAGTTGTTTCAAGTGTCTCCAATCAAAAATCTCACTTTTGCTCAATAAGACCCCTATTTACCAAAGCCTCTCAATTTGGAGCAAATACAATTGAACTTCTCAGTGAAAGTAGCACATGTATTCTCATTCAGTACAACACAATAAAAACGCTGAAATGTATTTATGAAGAAACAAACAATTTTATGTCTTTGAGGCTCTGGATCAAATTTTGTGAAATATTTTGAGCACATTTCACATTTTCTAAAACAGCAAGTGGGACATTAGCTTAGTGACCAGAGACTGTATATATAAATGGACATAGCTAATCTGCTAGCCCCTGTGTTCCAAATAAGTAATCATGGGCATGCTTCCAGCACCGTTGACTCTGGCTCCAATTCACTTTACATTAAAAAAAAAAATAAATAAAAAAAAATTAAAAAAACTGTGGCTCCTCTCTCTGTAACTGCTCCTGTCAGACTCATTATTTTGGTCTTAAAATGTTTATATTAACCTGTTGTAGATGATTCTGATCTGAGATGAGAAGATATGAGTCTTGGGCATATCATCACTGCGGACATGGCAGATGATGATATATTTACAGACAATGCAGGATGTTGTATGCTCAAGCTAATACTCTTCTGTTCAAGTTTGGTTCATGCTCTGATGGTGTGAGGTTGATGTTATTTAAATCATATTGAACACCACTATATACACCTCTGGACTCAGTACAAAAAGGCCAGTCTACAGAACAGAGGCTGCAGGTGGCTTATAATGACGCTTTAAGAGTGCTCTTGAGGAGGCCACGATAGACCAGTGTGACTGAAATGTTTGTCACTGCACGAGTAAATACGCTGCAAGCTGTACTGAGAGCTTTAATGTACAGGTTTATTTGCAGACTGAATAAGTCAGAAAACAAAATTATACAGTCACTCACAAGCATAAGATGCAGTGCAATTCACTATCAATCCAGAATGTGGAGACATTGGTATGGCTGTCTTTTTAAAATATAGATGTTTATTGTATGTATTGTTACTGTTCCTGTCTGTTTTTAAAAATGGACCACAAGTCCGAAATAAAGATGAATCGAATTGACATAAAACATTAATAACAGACAAATCAAGCACCTTCTTTCCCCGAGGTCGCTCCCGCTAGCGTTAGCAACAGGTTTGATTGACAGCAGTGCTAAGGGCCCGCTCCCTTAAAACCAGCTGTGTGAGTGGAAAGGGGCGTTACCTTCAACAGCCTTGTCCTGGATTGGCTCTTTGGTTGCTATGATACTCGTGGTCAGAATTCCAAATATGGGACTCTGCTCCAAATTTACCCCTATAACTGTTAGCCTCAATGAGTTTTATTTGACTGGAGCCGAACACTGTGGGTGACGTCACACTCACTTAGTCCATTTTTTTCAGTCTATGTTAGAGACATTAGGAGACACAAAAAGGTCAGGCTGACTTACAATGAAACTCAAAAAATTAGCTTTTACTGTTTAAACCGTGCGATTTAACGTCTCAGCAAAACACAACTGGGTTTTTGTCAATTGAAAAAGTTAGATTAAAAGTTAGATTTTCATTTGAATTATGATGATGAGAGATTTTTTTTTTTTTTTTTTTGCACCAAATCTTTTTAGTTTTTAAACCAAACATATCCAAAAAAAAGCCTGGCAGGTAGACGCTTATGTGCAGAAACCACTCATTCCCAACTTCCAGCTAATCACAAAGTGTTTTTTGCTACAGCCGCCATTCACTCCATGTAAAAATAATAAACAGATTGCGAATGGAACAGAGAAGATTATAGTATTCAGGAGGCAGAGCGCTTTGTGAGAATGATCATTTTTTATATGTAATTAGGACGGTAGAAAAAGAGACTGAAATGAGAAAATGTGCTTTGAAATGTGTACAGAGGGGTCGAAGTTTTTAAGCTGAGTGTGACGTCACCCACAGCGTTCAACTCCAGTTAAACGAAGCTCATCCAGGATAGAGCCGTTATAGGGACGATTTGGAGCCAAGTTCTGACCACGATTACCATAGCAACCAATGAGCCAATCCAGAGCGAGGCTGTTGAAGGTAACGCCCCTTCCCGCCCGCACCGCTGGTTCAGTAGGGAGGGGGATGTTAGCAACGCCGTCAATCAAACCTGTTGCTAGCACAAACGGGAGCAACTTCAGGGAAAGAAGACGTCTGATTTGTCTGTTATTAATGTTCATATAGTGAAATATAAACTCCAGGATTATGTAAAGTGGGTTAATACGAACAATTTAAGACCAAAATGACGAGTCTGACAACAGAGGTTACAGACAGAGGGGACACAGTTTTTCAATGTAAAATGAATCGGAGTCAGAGTCGATGGAGCCAGAAACGTGCACATGATCACTTCCTATTTTGAACACGGCAGCTAGCAGGTTAGCTATGTCCATTTGTATATAAAGTCTGTGGTTGTAAAGAAGACATTAACATTAAATTGAGATGATAAACATAGCACTGGCAAATCATAATCTCACTCTATTGGCAAGTGTTTAAAGCTTTTGTTCAGTTCCTGTTGACAAATATATGTTTTATAATATTTTCCTATTTGCCAGTTGAATAAAAGTCCCGTTCATTTCTGATGTTGTAAAAACATTCAAACTTTTTTTTATATTTTTTTATGACTTTTTCTTTATACAGCTGGCCTTGCCACAGGCTCTTTTCAGTTAAAAGTGTTACAGCTTTTTTCTGTTTAATGGCAAAAAGGCAACAATTATTCAAACTTCTTGAAGGGCCCTGAAACCTTAACATCCAGTGCTCGAGCTCTTTCAGGAACGCCGAAGGAGCTCAAGGAAGTGTCTGGGGTGGGGGGAAGTGTCTGGGGTAGGGGAAGTCTGATGCTCCAAATCATAACCTCAACGTAACCCTGGTTCTCTGAGTAAAGCGCCTTCTCTTTAATTTAACAGAATGGAGAGACAGTCTCAAACTGATAGAGAACATCACGTCTGGAGGGAAGTATAAACCATGAACCCAACAATAATGTTTTTGTTTTTTTTAATACATTTTTTAGTTTTTGTTTTTGCTGTGATTAAAGATGGTAAAACGAAGGGCTTCTGTTATTTTTGTGCTACTTCCTCAAACTCAAAACATTGATCCAGTTTTAAAAAGCTGTTTGTGCTGAGTTAGTACATTTCTGATGTGGCCCCACATATGACTTCTCTCTGACTCTCTCTCTCTGACTCTCTCTCTCTCTGACTCTCACTTTGTCTCTCTCTCTCTCTCTCTCTGACTCTTTCTAACTCTATGACTGTCTCTCTTTGACTATTTCTGACTCTCTCTCTCGCTCTCTCTCTCTGACTCTTTCTGTCTCTTTTTGACTCTCTCTCTCTCTGACTCTCTCTGTCTCTCTCTCTCTCTCTCTCTTTCTAACTCCTTGACTTATTCTGTCTCTCTCTGACTATCTCTCTCTCTCTGGCTGACTCTCTCTCTGACTCTTTCTAACTCCCTGACTCTCTCTCTCTCTCTGACTCTTTCTGTCTCTCTCTGACTCTCTCTCTCTCTCTCTCTCTCACTGAGTCTTTCTAACTCTCTTTCTCTCTCTGACTCTCTCTCTCTCTCTCGCTGACTCTAACTCTCTGACTCTTTCTGTCTCTCTTTGACTCTCTCTGTCTGACTCTCTCACTGACTCTAACTCTCTCATTCTGACTCTTTGTTTCTCTCTGACTCACTTCCTCTCTCTGTGTGTCTCTGACTCCCTCTAACTTTCTCTCTCTCTCGCTGATTCTTTCTGTCACTCTCTGTCTCTCTCTGAGTCTTTCTGTCTCTTTGACTCTTTTTGACTCTCTCTCTCTCTGACTCTCTCTGTCTCTTTCTCTCTGACTCTCACTCTGTGATTCTTTCTAACTCTGACTCTATCTGTCTCTCTGACTCTTTCTGACTCTCTGTCTTTCTCTCTTTGACTCTCTCTCTAACTCTCTCTCTCTGACTCGCTCTGTCTCTCTCGCTCTCTGACTCGCTCTGTCTCTCTCGCTCTCTGACTCTCTCTCTCTGATTCTTTCTAACTCTGACTCTTTCTGTCTCTCTGACTCTCTCTGACTCTTTCTAACTCGCTGATTCTTTCTGTCACTCTCTGCCTCTCTCTGACTCTCTCTCTTTCTAACTCACTGACTCTTTCTGTCTCTTTCTGACTTTCTCTCGCGCTCTCTCTGACTTTTTCTGTCTCTGACTCTTTCTGTCTCTCTCTGACTGTCTCTAACTCTCCCTGACTCTCTCTCTGACTCTTTGTCTCTCTCTGATTCTCTCTCACTCTGTCTCTCTCTCTGACTCTGACGCTCGTTCCACTCGCTGAAAACATGTCACATGTGAATAATGGACCCACAGCTCAAAGCCTCTTTAGCTCAGCCCACTTCTGCCACAGGTGGAACACAAACTACCAGCTCGTATCGACCGGCTCGGCTCTGTACAACGAGACTTGGACTTCGGCACAAGGACCAAGTGAAGGTCACCACATGGGTCAACACAGGAACACAACAGTGAGTCACTTTATCCTTGTCGTTTTTAAGCTTTAATCGGAGATGGAGGAGAATGTTAATGTAGAAATCTGCTCTTGCTTTGATAATTTCCTTTGCCAGGAACTGATGTTCAGGTTATGTTGGTTGTTTGAGATGAAACTATCCAGAGGAGGCCTTCTCAGAAAATAAAGCAGACGGACTAAGGACCGATGAAGGACTGACAAAGGACCGACGAAGGACCGACAAAGGGCCGATGAAGGACCGACGAAGGACCGACGAAGGACTGATGAAGGACTGACAAAGGACCAACGAAGGACCGACGAAGAACTGACGAAGGACTGACGAAGGACCAACGAAGGACCGATGAAGGACTGACAAAGGACTGACAAAGGACAGACGAAGGACCGACGGCCGCTGACTAATGAACTAAATATTTAAAATGGACTCCGAAATAATTTCAGTTTTATTTTTAATTATTTATTATTTTATTGAAGAGCAGTCAAGGTATCATTGTCAGTTGTTTTTTCTTTCTGCTTAGAATGAATGAGGCAAGGAATTAATCTTTCCCTTTGAATATCAATATGCAAATATAATGTTATAGGTGAGTTCTTCCCAATTGTAGCTAGTATTACATAACTTTAAGAAAATATACCTTGTTTCTCCCGTAGAAGAAATCACGCGCGATGCATGATTACAAAAGTGCGCGAAGTGGCTGATCGCCATAATTCATGGCCGATCTCCATGGAAACGCTGAAAACGCAGGGCACATTTCTCGGCCGCATTTGTTTCAGTTTCTTCTCTCAAACTGAAAACACTCTGTTCCACCTTGTGATGTCATTATGTGGTAATACAGGAAGTGCTCCACTGTGTATTTAAACTGCACACACCTTCACTAGAATCATCTGGATGAAATGGGACAGTCCTATGTCGTCGCACCAGAAGTGACTCAAGTGCCTTCCAAATGCAACCGACAAAGTGTGCAACCATGGAATAGAGACACGGCACAAAACTGCGTCAAAGACTGAGGGGATCTGACAGGCAGAGGGCGCTGTACTTACATTTATGGCAAATATAATGTTTGATCTCATACGTCCTCTTCATGCACAGACCCATGACTCCATCTTTACTTTGAGCAAAACAAAATCATAATGGAATAACATTTTTACATAAATTCACTTTGTGTTTGCATATTATTTTTCAATTTTTTTGTATTCTTTTTATCTCTATGTGTCTTAAATATTTACCCAAATATTAAAACATGCAAATCCGATTATGTTATTGTTCAGGCAATCAGTGCTGACAGCCTCTGCTTCCATAATAACACAGCGTGACCCATAGACCTACCAAGTGCACGGTTGTAATGCCAGATATGAAAATCTCCCCCACCTCCACCCAAGCATGCACATAATCCCTTTAACGAGTCAGAAACGCTCACGCAGGATGAGTGACACGTACGGGGGGGAGGGGAGAGCATCTGAGCTGTTTCACTTACATTACTGCAGTATTAGCCGCATTATGCTTCGGTTGTGGTTTAGATGAAGACGTTTTACACGGACCTATGGGGAATATGGCTGATGCTTCCCCAGAGGATCCTGCTGTTTTCACACGCAGGTCCCTCGAGGCTCCGCTCCGCAATCGGACATCTCAGACACGCCCTTGTCAATGGCTTTAATCTTACATATTGTGTTAGTTCCTTGGAGAGTTTCCCTCATTATACTTACATGCTAATATTGTAACATTGTGAGCGTATGTTAGGTGTAAACTCCACTGTCAGTAATAGGGCTACTGATAGAGCAGATGGCGTATTTTTTTTTTGTATTTTATTTATTTCTCACACACATGCCACAGCAAACCCCCCCGTGTTAAGTCATCCGTGCGGTTTCACGACGTAGCAGATGCTGTTGGGGAATGCCAGGGTCAGGAGTTGGGGGCTCAGAGGTGAACAGTGCCCTCTGTGTTCAAAACATAACGCTGCCATTTTGTTTAGCGCGAGGAAGAGGCTTGATGATGATAATGTACATGTGAATATAGTTTTGCCGAGATGTAGATGCTCATTTCAAGTGTGATGCTATTTTCTGATCTGTTCTAATGTCACTTCCTCATCACAAACAGACCTGGAGTTGTGTTTCGTTCACACATGTTTAACACACAAACCCTGCATATTTAGGCTGAGTTCTTCTCTCAAAGTGAAAACACTCTGTTTCACCTTGTGATGTCATTATGTGGTAATACAGGAAGTGCTCCACTGTGTATTTAAACTCCACACACCTTCACTAGAATCATCTGGATGATTTCAGCCCTGGAATTGCCTATTTCTACAGAACTAAAAGTAAAAGGAGCTGTTAACTTGAAAACTGCCACTTCATGACATCACAAGGTGGAACAGAGCATTTTGAGCGTCTGAGATGTAGACAGATAATAATAAGTCATAATAACATGGTTTAAAGCTCACAAGAGTCTTTTTTTTTTTTTTTGTACTATGGGACCTTTAAAAAATGGGATAGTTTTAGAATGGTCTTAACATGGTAAACTAACAGCTACACTTTTTATTTCTGTTGATCAAAAACTTCAATTGTCTAAAACTAAGAATAGAATAAGAATATTTCTCTACTGTGCATCTCGCAAGTTTTTCCTTGGTATCAAAATCGAGTTTGAACTTTTAGTATTGGCACCACTTGTGTGTGATGTCTTACCTTCAAATTTGAGCTCATCTGACATGTTAGATTTCATTGATAGAATCTGCTGCTTAAAATTCAAATGAAGATGTCTTTTTTGTGTGATCATCATCATAATATCACACACACACTGGAACAAAGTTATAAACCAAGGGACAGAAATCACTGAGGCTGCATTCACACTTGTACTGGTTTGGTCCTGTTCATAGCCTGTATATATAAATGGACATAGCTAACCTCTACCATGAGCTTTCATTAGGAAGTGAAGCATAAAGCTGTGGGTCCATCACACTCACTTAGTGGCCCAATTCACTTTCTTATGAAAAAAACTGTGTCCTCTCTCTCTGTAACTGTTGCTGTCAGATTCGACATTTCGGTCATAAAATGTTCATATTAACTCACTCTACATGATCTAATTTTTTATATTTCACTAAATTAAGATATGCTTTAATAACAGACAAATGCAAACACCTTCTTTTAATCAAGGTGGCTCCCACTAGCCCACAGTAGTAACAGGTTTGATTGACAGTGTGAACTAAACCCTTTAAGATAAACCATTGGTGTGGGCAGAAAGGGGCGTTACCTTCAACAGCCGCCTTGCTTCGGATTGGCTCTTTAGTTGCTATGATACTCGTGGTTGGAATTTCTAATATGGAACTTGGCTCCAATGGGGAGCCCTATAACTGCTAGCCTCAATGAGCTCATTTGCAAAGCTGAAAGCTGTGGGCGACATCACACTCACTTAGTCCACTTCTTTGTATAAACATTTAGTTTCGCAGGGGTGTCAAACTCAAATGGACAGGGGGCCAAATGAAAAAATTTGCTAATCCTGGTTTAGTCCAGGCCCATGGTGCGTTTAAGTGTAACCGCACCCTAATTCTTCATCTAATTATACAGAAAATGTATGCTTTCTGTTACAAATGCAAACAGTAATTTTAATGCAGCAGCAAGAAAACATTCCATTCCAAAGTCTTGTATTTCTTGTGAATTTTCAAGGAGTGAACAAATAAATTTAAGATAAAAATTCTTCCTTGTTCTCGCTGTGTGTTAAGTGGAGCCTGAAGGCCGCGGCTGGAATACGATGCAGGGACGGTACCTCCCTCGGCCCATTAGAGAGGGGGCCCAATAGAGAGGGGACCCAATGGGGAGCGCTTTCCCCAGCCGACGCAGCTCTCTGGCAAACTCAGCATGAAGGACGAGAGGTCACGGAGAACATTTAAGGCAGGGGTGTCAAACTCAAATGGACAGGGGCCCAAATGAAAAAATTAGCTACAAGCCGAGGGCCGGACTTATCGAATGTTCATTGAAAAAATGTAAAATGACCGCACATAGTCTAGTGAACCTACTTGAACCTACTGAAAACCTAACAAATATATTACTATATGATCGGATAAATAAAGCAATATTTTCTTATGGCTCTGTCAGTAATTTTTTTTATTTTCAACAGGCACAAAAGACAAACTTCCTTTATATAAAAATCCCCATAACCTGCACATTAAATGAATGAAGCGGGATTATTCAAGGCACCATCAGTATATTTTCTCAGGGAAATGCAAAAGTAGAATAAATTTTACTTCAAAGAAATAATATCAGCAATTTTCTATCAGTCACTCAACTGAAATATTTTTAAAACATAATTGGATTGAAATACAATAAAATAAAGTGCAAAACTCTATGGATGAGAGAAAAACAACACTTTCTGTGCCTCCCACAGAGTCAGTTTGGTTTTAAACTTCACTGTCCTGCACATCTCAGAGACACGACCCCGACCTGCAGCTGCAGGTTCATCACATTCAGACTCGTGATGTCACAGAAAACACATTTCACACAAACGTTTCGTCTCAGAGTTGTGTTGTGTCTTTCCCTTTGCTTTTCAAGAACAGACAAATCTCCTCTCGCAGCTCAAACATCAGCAGCACCTTTCCCTGGTTTATCCATCGCACCTCAGTGTGACAGGGCAAATCACCAGCTCCGTTTAACCCGCTCAGAAATGTTTTGAACTGGCGGTGATTTAAACCTATGGCTCTGATAAAGTTAACTGCAGCGTGATGGTCTCGGGACATGTTCCATTTTCAAGACTTTACCACACAACTGCCGTGTCCTATTTCGCCAAATGCATCGCTCGATGAACTGTCGAGGTGCGGGTCGAAGTACCCGCACAAATGCGCCATGTGAACAGCGCATTTTAGGGCAAATTGGGACACGGCCATCGACTCCTGGTGTATGATACAATGAGAACCTGTCAGCTCACCTGTGACGTTTTGCTCCTGATCTTCTCCCGTGTCCTCGCCACCAGCGCCCGCGGGCCAGAGTTTGACACCTATGATTTAAGGTATTTGCAAACCGTCTCTTCTACCAATGCTAGAGGAGACGGGGGCAATAGGGGGGCAAGGGAGGATTGTGAAGAAAACTATTTTAGAGGCACTTGAGAATTCACCAGTTCACCTGCTGCGGCAATTGTAAAATGGCCGACTAGAGGGATTTGGTTGACCCATTCCACATTACTACATCGAAACGGACATGTAGCTCCTGTTTAGCTCTGAATACTTTCAAACATCTAAGTATAACACTGAGCGAGGTCCCCTTAATATAAATAACAGGTCTAACAAAACAAAGGATGCAGGGAGCTAATAGTGCTAATATAAAACAGTTTAAGACAGTTTAAAGGTTTTTTTTTTTTTTCTTTCTTTTATAGGAAAGCCAAAATTAAATCTATCAGCTGGACAGAAAGTTGTAGGAGTGAAGACGTTTGGCTGCTCATCCAAGCCACTTCTTCAGTTCTGGTCAGACTGCTGGTGAGAAAAAAAAAAACCAAACAAAACAAACAAAGGAAACAAAGAGAACAATAGAGCTAGCCAGGATGCTAATAAGTGTGAAAAAAACACTCATTAAGGGGAGTATGATTCTGCTTTGTATGTCTCAGGCACAGTGCACACTTAGTGTAGCTCAATAGACATAGCCTACAAACAGAAACTATGAACAAAAGCTGTTTACAGTTTCAGTGTTTTTAGCTCCTCCCTTCAGACAGATTTAAGGCAGTGTCCAGCAGTAATCTGACTCTGACAGAACTGGCCAAACACCTTCACTCCTACAACTTTTTGTCCCGTTGACGTATTTACTTTTGGCTTTTACTATGGATCAGACCTGGACAACTGAGGGATTACTTCTTTATTTTATATTAATTGACTTTTGAGTCTAGCTCATAGACTGTATAAAGAAGTGGACTAAGTGAGTGTGACGTCACCCACAGCATCAGCTCCAGTCGAATGAAGCTCATCGAGGCCGGAGCAGGTATAGGGACAATTTGGAGCAGAGTTCCATATTTGGAATTCCGACTGCGAGTATCATAGCAACCAAAGAGCCAATCTGGATGGAGACTGTTGAAGGTAACGCCCCTTCCCGTCTGCACCGCTGGTTTAGCAGGTAGCGGGTAATACAGGAAGTGCTCCACTGTGTTTTTAAACTCTATACACCTTCACTAGAATCATTGGGATCATTTCAGCTGTGGAGTTGCCAATTTCTACTGAATTAAAGATAAACATGTGTGAATGAAACAAAACACAACTCCAGGTATGTTTTTGAGGAAGTAACTACATTATAACATGGCATAAAGCTCACAAGAGTCAGTTTTGTGTAATATAGGACTTTTAAGCGTTACACATAGTAAGAGAAACAGAAAGGTTGGTGGTTTTATTCAGGCTCTAATCAAAATGGATTTTGGGCAAGACGCTCACACAAACTCGCCTTTTACCATCACCACTGGACTGTGCTCTTATCTCGTAGTGTCTTTCTTTCAAGTGCTGCTGTGTTTTTAAGCATTCAACCCTCCAACATTAAAACAGCAACACACAAGTTATAATAAACAAAGAGACGAGCAAATGCGTGACAGGCCTGTGATGTCCTGCGGTGGGAATCGGCATGGTTTAATTTGAAAGAGCGTTTAAATATATTACAAAAAGAATTATTTCATCTCGGCTGTTGTTGCTGGCAGCCCTTCAGAATGACTAAAGAGAACATTTGGTCTTTTTAAGTCTTTTGAAAAGCAGCGCACCTTTGTTTGTTTGCTTTAGCGACAGACAAAAGCTGCTTTGCAAATCTACATGAAGCTAATGTGACAGCCAGCCTATTCTTCTCCGCACGTTGTGATTGCTGGATTATTTTTGGGATGGAGTTTTCATAAGATTTAGATTTCGGACGTTCTCTGCATATTTCCACAGTTTCCTCGTCTTGCAGTTTGCCCCGTGGAGCTCTAAAAAGTGACAGCGATATTAAGAGTTCAAAGGCATCGTGGAGGCTAACCGGCTACGTCCAAACATCCACCCGTTTTCTTCCACTTATCTGGGGCTGGGTCACGGGGCTACAGTCTAAGCAGGGACTTCCCACACCCCAGACACTTCCTCCAGCTCCTCAGGTGGGACCCCGAGGCATTCCCAGGCCAGCTAAGAGACATAGTCCCGACATGCTAACTATTATCCAAATCGCTGTTATTTTAGGTCCAAAAATGCCGTTTAAAAGTTAAGATTCTGCTAAACGTTTTAATAGCTTTGCGGTTATTTTTAAATAAAACTATAGGTCTTGTGATCATTAGTTTCCACGCAGCTGCTTATCCCCGAGGAAGCTTTCGAACTTTTAATATTTTTTTTTCCCCAGAAAGTCTATGAGAAAAATGAATGTGAAATTTTGCTTCAGAACCGCGGGGTGGGTGGTCACAGTTGAGCTCCATATGGAGAAAGTGGAAGTGCTCGGAGTAAGTTTAATGTCACGCTGATAGATGTGGCCGTTCCAGGGAGTCTTTAGCGTTTCTGTACCTGTATTCTGGCATTAATAGGTAGATTTATCATGGGGAGGAGTGGTTGTGTTAGCGTTTGGGGAGAAATTGTCATCAGTGAAGTCAGGTCATACATTGTGACACCTCATAACATCACAGCAGCTCCATAAATCAGAGCTCAAAGTTCAGCTCTGACGGAGGTGCCAGAGGTGCTAATTCAAATGGCACTGTTACATAAGCTCTATAGGGTTAGCCGTCTGTAGACACACGTGGGACTTTAGAGTTAGAATGCGAATATGTCAGTGCTGTTTAAATGAACGACGTAAATGCACACAGGTGACAGTAGCTTAGTTGGTAGAGTGTCCACTGATCTGAAGATTAGCAGTTCAAATCTCACTCTTGACCTAAAAAACATCATTGGTAGAGCGGTCAGATCCATCAACCAATCAATCAATCTTTATTTATAGAGCCCTTTACAGCGCTCGAGGTAACCAAAGTGCTTTCCAATATCCCAATACTGAACAATTAAATACAAACAAATTGTAGTGTCACTGCATTATTAAGTGTTAAAAGCCAGTCTGAATAAATACGTCTTGAGTCTGGATTTAAACAGGCCACAGTCTGTGATAGTGGTAAATCAGGTTGCAGCTTGTTCCAAATCTGGGGCCAGCGACAGAAAAAGCCCCATCACCCCAGTGTTTGAGCCTCTGGGGACTTCCAGCAAGAGTTGGTTAACCTTAATGATTACAAATGATTACTGTTACTGTTGCCCCCCGTGTCTGCGTACACTTTAAATGTGTGTGTGAATGGGTGAGTGGTTCCTTGATGTAAAGTGTTTTGAGCCTTGAAGGTGGAAAAGCGCTTTATAAAAATGTGACCATGCTCCACATTTATCTTTGGAGATTGTGTTAAAGTGATGGGTCTTGCAATGAAGACACCGAGACTATTGAGCATGTCTTTTTTATGGCTGTAAACTTGGTGACATATGGAGAAAAAAAACCCCTAACAAACGTATTAATCGTATTACTTAAACGTATTGGTCAGCTACTATTGTTGCCACCGCTGCCTTGGGACACACTGATGGAATCAAGGCTGCCAGTCTGAGCCACCAGCCCCTAGAACCACTGCAAACGCTCACAGACACCAGATTCATACTTGGCATTGTGGGTCAAATTTTATCTATTTATTTAACCTCTATTTAGCCAGGCTCTCCCACTGTGGTGCTTTTTATTCAGTCTCCAATCCAAGTGCTAACCAGGAAAAAACATTATTACCATTTAACACATAAACTGACCAAAGTTGTTCAGCCAAAGTTTGACCTCTGCTCCAAAGCTCCTCACTTTTACTTCCACAGAATCAGACCGGTCTTTATAAATCATCAATAGAACATGCCTCCCCTCTCCATCTCCACACCAGCGCCGCTCCCCTGCGCTGTACCTGCTGGTCTAACCACCGCTTCAGATGTGTTATTCCTCGTCAGACCTCCGAGTGAGGAGATGGATGGAGGCTGTCTGCCTGCAGGTAATCTGATTATGGGACCATTAATAAAACATCTTTCATTAAGAGCCTGTATCAATCCTCTGTCAACATCAAGTGGTGCACTCATCCACCACTGACAGACGGAGACAGGAACAGGCTCTGGGAGGAACAGGCTCTGGGAGGAGGCTCTGGGAGGGAGGAACAGGCTTGGGAGGAGGCTCTGGGAGGGAGGAACAGGCTTTGAGAGGAGGCTCTGGGAGGGAGGAACAGGCTCTGGGAGGAGGCTCTGGGACGGAGGAACAGGCTCTGGGAGGAGGTTCTGGGAGGGCCAGGATGTGGGAGAAGGTTCCGGGAGGGCCAGGCTCTGGGAAGAACAAGATCTGGGAGGGAGACACTCGGCCACGGCCCTGGATGTTTTCTGTCACACTTTCTATCGATCATGTTTCTTTGACCAGCTAATGGCCGGCGACAGAATGGGAGGGGCTGACTCTAAATGTTCCTCATTGATCTGGTGCACTGGTTAGTCAAGTCATGCAAATGATCCTGTCTACTGGAAAGAGCGGGTCGAATCTGGAATACTCTGTGTGTGTATAATGTATTTTCCACTTGTTTTAATGGAAGTCAACTGGGATCTTGATCAAAAGCAGCCCTATCGTGCGGTGTCTCTACTTCTAATCTCTGACACCCGTGGATCTTTCTTTATAATTTACACATTTTAAATCACAATATTCATCTAAAACAGCTAAAAAGAAACAAGTCCACTGACAGAAAACTTCGGTGAGGGGCTGACTCACTAAAACGTCATCCTCATTGACATGCTGTCGGTGCACTATGGACAGCTAGCACATCACACTAGCAAGTATCCACTTTTATTTTTCTGGTACCAAAATGAGCGGATGCAAATCTGGTATACTCTGTGTGCTGGATAAGGAAGTGGGTTCACAATACGTCACAGTGGGCGTGTACGTCACAGTGGGCGTGTACCTCACAGTGGGGCGAAGGAAGTGGGTGTACGTCACAGTGGGCGTGTACTGATGGAGGGGAAAATGGTGGTAGATTGACAAAATGGCATCTTGTCTTGAAAATAAACCATAAAAGATTACTAAAACATGAATCACTACAAATACAACTTCAAAAGGATAAATGAAAGTGAAAATCCAGAATAGGTTTGATTTAAGACAATGGATTTAGCTACTGTGATATTTATCTTGAAGAAGTTTGTTGTCGCTGTGATTATTATATACTGTGACACAATAAATAAATACAAGTATTACAATAATCTATAGGCTAAATGTTCAAATTTCAGGTTTAGGACCGATCAAGGCCAACAACGAGCTCTGTCCGTGTTAGCGCCGTGGAGCTCATGAAACTTGTCTCCATGACAGCGGAGAGAGGGGGAGGGGCCATTGGTAACTGAATATACACATCAGAGGTTTAGTCCCACCGTGAAGCCAATCATGCAGATTGTTTTAACTTAATTCAAATTTGTGTTTTATGCTTACACATTTCTTCTGTCGCCTCTCGGCTCTGCATCGCTATATCCTTCCTCTCATCAGCGCCTCCTCTTGAGCTGAATGTGTCCCTGTGGCAGCCTGACAATAGCCACACACACACAGATCCCGGTGGGCCTTCACTCTGACGGACTGTATTATGTAAAGTACTTAAAATGCCTAATTATGCTTTTCCTTGGCCATTTTAACTCCTGAGAGCCGCAGCCTTCTGACTGGAGGTCCTCGGGGATGTTTCACTCCCAAGTATTTTCCTCTGTCAGTTAACACCGTGCCTTCAAATGCAAACACCTTTTTTAGTGTTGTGATTGTGGGCGAGAAAGCAAATAGTCACATTTTCATATAGCGCGTTTCCACCTTCAAATAAATAAACCTGGATTACTCGAACATGTGTGACTGAAAACACAACGCCAGGTGTGTTTTTGAGGAGGTAAAGAATTATAACATGGCTCAAAGATCACAGTTTTGTGTAATGTAGGACCTTTTAAAGTAACTTGCACAGTTGCACACAGTTTACTGTCACACGAACTGCTTAGGTTAGTCCCCACGTTCACAGAGTCGCCCGCCTCCAGTGCCGGCCTTTCACTGCGGTCCAGAATGCGACTGCTGGGTTCACACTGGCCCAAACGGCGCTCTCAGAGTCAATGGTCTTTTACGTCGAGAAAAAGCCCTAAAACTGTGTAATCTCTGTCGTCCAGGTCTGATCCATAGTAAAATATGATCTGTCAACTGCACAAATCGTTGTAGTAAGTGAAGACATTTCTAATAAGTGTGAAATCACTCTTTAGGGGCTTGAATGACTATGCTAAGTTTGACTCAGGCACAGTGCACACTTAGGGTAGCACAATAGACCTAGCCTACAAACAGAAACTGTAAACTATAGTTGTTTTGAGTTTCTGTGTAGTTAGCTCCTCCCTTCACACAGATATAAGGCAGTGTCCAGCAGTAATCTAACCAGAACTGAAGAAGCGGCTTTGATGAGCAGCCAAACGTCTTCGCTTCTACAACTTTTTGTCCAGTTGACGGATAACATTTTTCTTTTGCTGTAAAACTGATAATGCTTTTATAATAGTTATTTTGCCCCTCGCAAGTTTTTCCTCGTATCCACATAGAGTTTACCACTTGTTTATCCTACCTTCAGATTTGATCTCAAGTTAGTCCAAGTTTAGTAAATTTAGTCATACTTTTATACAGCGCTTTTCCATTTTCAAGGCTCAAAGCACTTTACATCAAGAAACCACTTAGCCATTCACACACAGACACTGGGGGCAAGCGGGTTAAGTGTCTTGCCTGGACAAAACAACGGCATTTGTCTGTGGGAGCTGGAATCACGCCATCAACCTGTGGGTCTGGAAACTGGATCCTACCGCTCAACCAATGAAGTTTACGTTGATAGCGGGATTTGAACCTCCAGCCTTCAGATCAGTGGACAATCACTCTACCAACTGAGCTACTGTTGCCCCATGCATTAAAAATACTCTAAAAACCACACCACACTGTGTATTTGAGGATGTTTTCCTGTTTTTCCATGCTAAAATGAAACACCTTGGTGCGCAGATGATTCAAACGATTGCTGACATAATTAAAGTGTAGCCACAGGGTTGTAAAAATAAATTATACTCAACATTTCAGAAAAAATCAAAGGCATTGCGGAGAAGGTTTCATTGTGATTCATAGTTAGTGACAACATAATGGAATGCGGACGTGGCGGGGACGTGGCGGGAACAGTTCTCCTCCTATAGAGAGGGACTCAATTGAATCTCCCTGTGTTGGCTCTGATTGCACCGTAGCCTCGTTTTGACCTGAACTTGTTTCTGTTTTCTGCGAGCGTGTGAGCATGTGGGCGGATCAATGTAAGAGTACAAGAGCAGGACAGAAAATACGCACTTGAGTTTTTTGTCAGCCAGTTCTGTAGGTGGGATTTGTAGCATTAAAAACAGCCAAGCAAAAAAAAAAAACCCTCGAGTTTACGTTCAGTACTGTATATATAAATGGATATAGCTAATCTGAAAGCCGCAGTGCTTTGTGTTTCAGATGAAGGCAGATAAAATGAATACTGTCCAAATGCAGATTTTTCTTATAATATCCAATGTTAATCGGTTAAGTCACTGGTAGACTGTGGATTTTACATTCCTGTAACTCCACAACCAATACTGCTATCGTATAAATTCAAACAGCATCTCAAAGCAAAGTCATGGGGCTCTTTAAATATGTTACTGTCACTATAGTAATGTGCTCAGGTTGTTCCTCGAATATGACAAATCAGAAAGCAGGTGCAGGTTATTTAATGTATCAAAAAATAAGGATGGATATAATACAGGAAGTTGTGTGAAAAAAAGGCAAAAGTACATGCTGATACTTCTTTTAACATGATTTTTATGTCTAAAAAAAGAGAAAAAAAAGTATAGGAGAGCTATAATGGTCTATAACATGCTCAGTCCTGAAAGGGTTAATTAGGGAAAAGTGGCTTTTGCGCCCCCATCTGGGAGTATGACATCATTATATTTTAGAATCTAAAAATCACCAATAATTGAGCTTCAGAATTGTTTCTATCTCTGTATTTACTGGGCCTATTCTAGTGATGTGACTTTCATGAATGATCGACTCTTTTGAACGGCTCCTTAACATGAGCAGTTGGAACCGGATCTCATTTTTTAAAAGAACTGGATCCTTTTCTTTCCAATTTTTATCCATTTTTACAAAGATTAACACTGAACAAACACAAAAATGAAAACAGAAGCAAAGCAGGAACGACATGAGTGAGAGACCTGAACTCAGAAAAATATATTTGTCATCATAATAAAAGTTATTTTCTAACTTATTATTATTGTAATGCAACATTTCATTTACATTTTCATCATTCCAAAGGGTAAACTCGCCCTCACTCTCAGCTTGAACCATTTTAAACACATTTGAGCCTTCGTCGTTTCTCCCTGTAATTAGTTTGTAGATAAAATGAGTTCCCACATTGGCTTCTGTCATATAAATAAATAGCAAACAGCTCTTTGAAATGTACAGATCCAAAAGATTCGAAAAGTCCCATCACTAGCCTGTTAAGCATGAAACAAAAACTGACACAAAGATTAATATCTGCACAAATAACTACGGCATATTCATTGACACAAAAACACCATCTATAATCTAAAAAGAAACAGCGTCCAAGCCATGGAACAGCGCCCTCTGCCTGTCAGATCCTCTCAGTCTTTAATGCAGTTTCAGACTAAACTCAAAACCCACCTCTTCTCCCTGGCATTTAATACTAGCAAGACAGGATATCTTGGTGTTTTATCGTTCTTTTCTTGTGAATCGTGTCATCTGCATATTTTTTTTGTTAACTTTTATGTGGAGTATTTTGTTCAGCTCAAGATGTTTTTAATGTGCTATAAAAATAAACTTGAACCCAACTGAAAATCATAATTAAATCCATCTGGTTTTGAGAACATCCCAGAATTTCTATCTTTCAAAAATGGTAAGACTCCAAAATGTTATAAAGCCCCCTGCGCTCCATCTCAAAATTTCATCAGGCAGCATCATCAATTATTACAATATGAACTCAGTCTCTCCTTCAGCAGTTACAGGAACCAAATGTACCATCTCTTCAAATACTAAAACTTCACAGTCTTGAGTCGTTTCTTTGCAGGAGAATGGGGTCGTACCTGGGTCAGATTGACTCCAAACCCTGTGTGACGATCTGCCCCCTGCATCAAACACGGCTCTTCATCTCTGGATATGAAATAGAGAGATTACGTTATGGCCGAGTGCATCTAAACATGATTTGCGCATTTGTCCAGCCCCTGACCACAGTTCCACAGGGGCGTCCAACTGAGACCCTGACCATGGCTTGACAAGGCTTTACGAGGCCGGCTAATGGACTGGTCAGACATGGCTAATCACGCTCTCGTAGAGTCAAGTGGGTCTGAAATCTCTCTCACTGAAGCTGAAGAATCATAGCTGAATGAACAAGTAAATATAAAAAAAGAAAGTATAGACAGATTTGACAAAAACCAACTACGATTATTTAACCAAAGCCATCCACTGCAAAACTCTTTTTCTTAAAGGTCCTGTATTAAATATTAAAATGGACTCTTGTAAAGCCATGTTCTAATGCTGTTACCTCCTCAAAAACATATCTGGAGTTGTGTTTTATTTCATTCTCACATGTTTGAGCAACACAATTATTAATGGGGGAGAGGTGGGTTAAGTGTTTTGCAAGAAAACAACAGCAATAATCATCTACGGGAACTGGAATCGCACCATTGTACCAGCGATGTTAGTAGTTAGTAGCGCGAGAGCGGGATTCGAACCACCAACCTTCGGATCAGTGGTGAAACGCGCTACTGACTGAGATACTGTCACCCTGTAGTTTACATCTCCAAAGCTCAAAATGCTCTGTTCCACCTTGTGATGTCATGAAGCGGTATCTGTGTAATCCGTCATGTCTGATCCATAGTAAAAGCGTCCACCTGACTACAACTGGTAGTCAGGTGAAGGTGTGTGGAGTTTAAAAACACAGTGGAGCACTTCCTGTATTACCACATGACATCACAAGGTGGAACGGAGCGGTAAGTGAACAGGTGGCATGCAGGTGGCCTCAGGTGTTGTCAGGATCCCTAAAATTACACATCTATTGTTGGAAGAAGCCGTGTATTTCCTGCCTTTTAAACCTCTGCGTCCGTCTCACCTCGCAGACGCCTTATCGAGTAATTAAGCCTGAGAATTGAGTTTTAATGTCCCACACATCCACCTGGTTTAAACACAGCAGAATTAAAGATCCTATCAAGATGTGTAATAAGTGTTGGGAGAACAGGGTGGGCTCCAACTGGCAAACATGAGCATCCAACTCATCTCTCCACTGATTAGACAAAAAAACATCATGCAATTTTGATGTCATTCTCTGCAAGATTGAGGTTTTAAATCAGACCTGTTCTGCAAAATGGGCTTTTCGGACCTTTTAACCCATGTTATAGTTGTTTCTTTCTCATTTGCCCTCTCTCTGTGTTGTATTTGGAGTGATTCATGTTTGAGTTATCTTTAATTCTATTTTTAAGATGCCGTGTTGCTGATCAACCCTTGTTTTCACCTCCACCGGTACATGCCCACTGTGACGTACACACTTCATTCAGGTTTTTTTTTCTTTACACTCATAGGAATCGGCTGCATTGTGTGGTCATTTTGGCAAAAAAAAATCCACTGCTTGCTAGTGTGATGTGTAGCTATCCATAGGGGGCGCCGACAGCATGCGGCGCTCTGTTGTGATGACGTTTATGGCAACGTCAGCTCCCATTGGACACTGCGGTTTTCGTAGCGCGGAAGTCAGCGGAATTGTTTCTTTTTAGATGAATATTGCGATAACTATGAGCCACACGTGTCATTATAACTAAAGAGCAGACACAAGCACAATCTTTCTTTAAAATTGACTCAAATCGCAGTACATTGGGAACTGTTCCTGGAAATGCTTACAACCAATTACGTTTTCTTGGAAAGGTCTTGAAAAGCTCTTCAGTCTCTTCCTGTTGGCTTTAGCAATTTGACATCAGAAAGAGCTCTTGGAAGTAGTTGAACAAAGGTTTTCATCCTTCTCTCCGCTCCTAAAGGCGCTTCGGTAACAGCAGGTGACTGGATCCATCCCCCTGTGCCCGACACACAGAGGAGATGGCGCAGCGGGCGGAGGCATAGGACCAGAATACACTCAGTGAAGGGGAAAAACACAACGGTAACATCATGGTGCAAGGCAATACAAAACAAGTACAAATACTGACTGGTGGTATCAACTTTTAAGGCTTTATTACAGAATTTTCCAACCGCAAATCTACCATTCGCTCCACTTTTGGAACATTGTTAATCACGCACATGGATTTTTGGGTATGTGCACCACTTAAGAACGTTTTTTTTCATACTGGGCAAACAGCAGTGGGGTGACTGTGGCTCATCTGGTAGAGCATTTGTCCATGGATCAGCAAGTTGGTTCAAATCCCACTCTTAAAATAAACATCATTGGTAGAACAGGCTGACCCACAGGTTGGCAGTGTGATTTAAGCTCTCACAGATGAAAGCTGTCATTGTGTTCTTGGGCAAGTCTTAACCCACCCCAGTGTACATTGGGGTGTAAATGTGGTTCCTTGATGTAAAGCCTTTTGAGTGCCTTAAAGGTGGAAAAGCGCTGTATAAAAATCAATCCCAGCACTCTCACTTCCAGGTTTTCAATAGGTAATCTACTTTTTATTGAACACAGACAGAAGTAAAAGTACTGATTTTGCAAAATACTCAATGGGGAAAAACACAAAATGTACTTATGTAACTATAGTAATAGAACATTCAAATCTATCAATGGATCATACCAATGAACGACTGAGGGCTTACTCAGATTTACGTAATTACAAAATTATTGCCTAGTATCTTAGCTCTAGGATCTTATGCTAAATTACCTTCTTGGTTCTTTTGACCATGTTTTAATATTCTCCCAGTGTATCCTCATTAAAAACACACCTGGAGTTGTGTTTTGTTTCAGTAATTCTGCATCGTGTTTAGTCTCTCTCGCTCAAAGTACCTGCCCCTCCCTGGTTTACTCTCTGTCACGTCGTGTTCCTTTGCGTCTCGTCCTTGCGTATCTGCCCCTTCACCAGATTTCTTGTGGCATTTGATTTTCGTGAGGAGCCGCTCTTGATGTTCTGTCACACTCGTCGTGGTCAGCGTCCTCTTTTATGTGCCGGCGTGTCGGGGCAGCGGTCTGGTCGACAAGAACAGCGAGAGTCTGCGGAAGCTTGTGGTGAAGTCAGCTCTGTGATTGGGAGAGCACTGGACAGAACAGGTGGAGACTGGATGACATAATGGACACCTGCCCCCAATTAATAATATGTTTTTCTGTCTGTTATGTCCATTACATCCAATGCAAATACAAGCCTCATATCCCCGTTTCACCTTCATAAAAACTCTTAACTTTCGTGATAAGCCTTCTTGCACATTTCTGAATCTGATTGACACCGTGTTAAGTGCTTCTCGAAACTTGCTGGTTCAAATATTACATTTTACTGTTATCTTTTTAGTGTCCTTATCAAATAGACGAGTTTGTAACAAGCCCAGAAATACTTTACTTTACAATAACCCTGTGGCTATGTTTGCCTTGAGCTTGTGATTGTCATTCCAGAACATTTCCTGGGAGATTCAGTGCTGGTGCCAAATCCCGTCGTATTTCCAGACACATCAAATTGCACAAGGCGACGCCACTTCCTGAATTGTTATTGTCGGCAAAACAACCCCCGCGGTGTGCATCCAATGAGTTCACGGGAGGTCACCCAAATTCTGTATCTTTGTGTATGTGTGAATCCATCTCTGAGCAGCAACAGCGGCTTTTTCACCTGCACAAATACAAAAAGATGAGGCTTCGGTCACATGTGTTTCTGTTGCCGCACGGCTCCGGCACAACAGCAGCTTGATCCTATTTGGATTTCAGACACATTTGTCACAAATCTGATTCACCGAAAAGACTCAGAGTTGTTTAGTAAAAGCGATAATTGCTGGTTTCAGATGGTCACTAATGGAAATAATCAAGTGTGACTGTGGACTTTCTTTGTAAAAAAAACATGCAAAAAACAACAGAAAACTGATTCTTGTCGCCAGTCCAGTTATAACGTCCACCAAATTACAATCATTAGTCCAATGAGGTTCATCTGGTCTCCCAATAATTCATTTGAATTGATTCTGGAGGAAGTGTCTGGAGTGTGGGAGGTCTCTGCTTTGATTGCTGCCTCTGGACCCAGCCCTGGATAAGATTTTCTAATGGATGGATGAATCGAGATTCTTTTCAGATCAAGGTTTAGTTTGTTTTCATACCTGACAGTTTGGACTACTCACTAGCGCCTCAGGGTGGTCACATGTCCGGTCAGCTGATTTAAAAACCGGAACAAGGGCGCCTTTTTTACTCTCACACACCCGGGATACTGTCCTCAAGGGGTCGGACTGCAGATGGCGCTGTTGTCTTGCCTCGGCCAGTAGGATGACAGTGTCAAAACCTGACCAGGCACAGCAACATCACGTGACCACTCTGAGGAGGACCGCGAGTGAGCAGTCTCGAACTGTCAGGTAGAACACAAACTGAACCTTGGTCTTAAACATAGACAATATAAAGAAGTGGACTAAGTAACATCACCCACAGCGTTTGGCTCCAGTCAAATGAAGCTCATTGAGGCTAGAGCAGTTATAGGGGTCAACTGGGATCATGAGTATCATAGCAACCAAAGAGCCAATCTGGAGTGAGGCTGTTGAAGGTAACGCCCCTTCCCGTCCGCACCGCTGGTTTAGCGATGAGTGGGTGCTTATCAAAGGTGTCACTAATGCTCGGGGAAAAGAAGACAGCTGATTTATCTGTTATTAATGTTCATATCTTGAGTTTACAGACACAATAGCAAAATAAAAAAACCCAGAATCATGCAGAGCGGGTTAAGACGAACATTTTAAGATCAAAATGATGAGTCTGACAGCATCAGGGGCCACAGTTTTTCAATAGAAAGTGAATTGGTTCCAGAGTTGATGTAGCCGGAAGCGCGCCCATGTTCACGTCCTATTTGAAACACGACGGCTAGCGGGTTAGCTATGTCCATTTATATATACAGTGTATATTCTGAAAAAAGAATAATCTAGAGTCATTGCTGGGTTCCAGATCACAACATCCGGCCGGTATATGGTCAAGATGAGGACATGAAATGATGAGCAATGATTAGATTTATATGGTGACATCACAGACCCAATCACTTCGAGGCCTTTCATCATTTGTATATTCAGAATATTTCCCATGAAAATGCATCAATCCCGTCGAGTGCTGACTGTTTGTTTAGACTCCCTGAGAGAAAAATTAAAAATCCATTTGTCACGGTCTATTTTCCCAATCCTTGAAGACAACTGTTTCCATGTTGTTGAGTAAAATGTGTCTTACCCCAGTACTTTCGTATTCTATTGTAAAAGCTGCTCTTGATGTCAAAACGAGACCGCTGCCTGCTGTCTGCACTTAATTATAATGTGTTTTATTGTTCAAGAATCAGTAAGTGAACTGTTAGCATGCGAGTGGTTCAGCAAAACTCCACTCTAGCCTCAGAAATGTGCATATAAACTCAATTAGGAGTCGCAGAACGCATAAGGAAGGCAAGTGAGGAATATGTTTTCACCACAGTAAAATGAACAAATTCAGGTTTTCATGTTTTAATAATACAAATTTAAATCAGACCTATTCTGCAAAACTGACTTTTCAGAGCTTTTAACCATGATATTGTTGTTTAGTTTTCCTCTCAAAGTTGTTTTGGGAGTTACTCATGTTTTTGCAATCTTTAGTTTTTTTCGTTTTTAGTTTTAGTCTTAGTTTTAGCAGATCTCCATTCGTTTTCACCTCCACTGGTACACGCCCACTGTGACGTACACGCCCACTGTCACGTACACGCCCACTGTGATGTACACGCCCATAGTGATGTACACGCCTACTGTGACGTACACGCCCACAGTGATGTACACGCCCACAGTGATGTACACGCCCACAGTGATGTACACGCCCACTGTGACGTACACGCCCACAGTGATGTACACGCCCACAGTGATGTACACGCCCACAGTGACGTACACGCCCACTGTGACGTACACGCCCACAGTGATGTACACGCCCACAGTGATGTACACGCCCACAGTGACGTACACGCCCACTGTGACGTACACACCCACAGTGATGTACACGCCCACTGTGACGTACACGCCCACAGTGATGTACACGCCCACTGTGACGTACACGCCCACAGTGATGTACACGCCCAGAGTGATGTACACGCCCACTGTGACGTACACGCCCACAGTGACGTACACGCCCACTGTGACGTACACGCCCACAGTGACGTACACGGCCACTGTGACGTACACGCCCACAGTGATGTACACGCCCACTGTGACGTACACGCCCACTGTGACGTACACGCCCACAGTGATGTACACGCCCACAGTGCTATACTTACGTTCTTCTCCAGTTTTACTTTCCTAATCGGTGATACTCGTTAGATTCGCCAGCGTTGCGTAGTTATTATGGCACAAATGAAAAAAAAATGTTCTGATGACATTTACGGCGATGTCAGCTCCCACTGGGCACTGCCATTTTCGAACGTGGAAGTCAGCGGATTGTTTCTTTTATTAAGTTTTAGGTCAAGGATGTCCAAACTTTCTCCATCGAGGGCCATATATTTAAACACACTGGAAGCGGAGAGCTGCAGACAGGTGATCACTGCAGCGTGTCAGTGAAATGAGTGCATTTTACATAGCTTTGACTTCCTTTAATTATGCTTGGAACATTCGTTTTAGGTCTGTACCACTACCAAGTCATTGAGTTTATAGTGTCAGAATTACTTGAATTTGCAGTAAAAAGTTCTGCTCATGATCACTGGGCCAATTCAGCAGGAGGCCTGAGGGGCCCACACAAATTGCCACATCTGGCTCCTGGGCCATAGTCTGGACAGCCCTGTTTTAGGTGAATACTGCAATTTAAAATATGGAAATTATAACGTAATGATCCACAGGTGTCAGATTGTAACTATAGAGCAGACAGGAGAACAACACATCTTCTTTAAAAAGACCCTTCGAGACACTCATCTTAATAAAAGTTACACGGCTAATTCCTCGTAAACAAAATGAACTTCCTCGAGCTGCACATTTGCTGATCCGTTTTAACAGTCGTAATTGCCCTGGTGCAGACAACACATATGTTTCACAGTTGGACACCGCACCTGCCCAGCTCTCTCATTTAGGCATATTTCATGGGCTGCTGTTTGGTGTCAGTCCCAGATGAAATTGCGTCTGATGTATAGACTCCTGGAGCAGAGATGCTGAGCTCTGCAGTTCCTCCATTACGCCGTGTCCCTCATCAAAGCCACAAAAACAGGTGCGAAGGATGCCGCCACGACGCTGATATGAACAGGCTCTCCGATGTTTGCTGACCGGGGCTGTTACGCTAGCATATTGCATTACTCTGGTATAATTGACAATACCGGCGGCGGTTTGAGTATAGCATCTCTTTCAATTGATCATCAAACAGGCCCCCGACTGCGACCTTAGCCTGGTGCGCTCACGCTGCTACGCTGTGATCCGAACGCAGAGGAAACCAAACTATACAGAGAAAAGAGCGGCGCATCGACTATCAAAAGCTACAGAGCCAAAAGAGTTAGCGCTTCGATCCAACCATGCTTCTGTTCTCCACTAGTGCAGGGGGGGAGAGATTTCATTGAAAGGCAGTTGCAGTCTATCGATCGACCCTCGAGGATGGATACTGTGAAGCCGAGGACGGAGAGAGAGATAGAGAGAGCCAGAAAGAGATGTAGGGAAATCATGCAGTGAGAGATGGAGCGAACAGTTTGTGTTGGAGCAGAATCAAGAGAGAGAAAAAAAATAAAAGGGAGTGACGAACAAAAGCTGCACAGGCGTTTTGGTTTCACTGATCAACCGTTTTGGGGCCCATGAGCTGAGAAGAGGTGGACACGAACACACAGAAGAGGATCAGAGGAGGCTAGAGCTGCTAAAAATGTCCAAAACATAGCTTGATCCAGAGTCTGTAAGAGGCCATTTATGCTTTACGAGTTTTTAAGAAGATGGGCCTATGTGTGCGTTTTGCTCTAATATTTACACTGCATGGGAAATTACTTTGCAAACATTAATAATTATGAAAACATCTAATTTTGGTGGTTAATGACCCTGCAAAAGATTAAACCCTCTTTTTCAGATCCCATCAACACTTATGTAGACCATATCTGAGCGAGAAAAATATAGTGATAAATACATGTTAATTCACAGTTCTAATAGTGCTTTTATTTTCGATGTTGGTTTCTACAATTTTGGCAAAATAGGATGAAATTTAGAGATAATATACAATAGTTTAAAATGTTAGGTGACAGGTGGGGAACACTTGGATTTTGAGGAGGATTCAGTGAAGAATTTTGCATCTTTTTGCCTTTGCTTTACCACAGTTGGATATTTCATTTCGTGTATCTTTATTTCTGCAGGAGAGCTGTGTTTGAGCCTTATTCAAATACAGAACAATACAAACAAAAACTAACTGTATCGGTCCATTTAAAACATTAAAAACAGGAGCAGGAGTGATTATAAGTGTCACCAGGTTTTTAAAGTGCATTAGTGGCATGAATATATCCAGTTTTCAACAAAAAGAAGATAAACTGAGTCAGTCTATCGTCGTCGTCTCTTATAAATACATACAGAAAGTAGGATTTGTTTCTGTAATAAAATGATAATTCTGATTTTAAACTGTTACATAATTCCAAGATATGCTTTTTAAAGGATAAAACTCAAGATATTTACAGGTGGAGACTCTTTCAATCAGTGTCCCGTTTAGTGTAGAACGATTTGTAGCTTGCACAACACTCACTAAAACCATACTTAGTTTTATTTGCATTCAGTGATGATTTAAGATTTTTGAGGCAATTTTGGATTTCATTAAAATCTTGCTACATTTTAAAATCGCCTGATCAGCAGAGTGAGCACTGGCATACAAAACAGCACCATCTGCATATAAATGTATGAGGCTTTCTATTAAATTGCAACCAATGAAATTAATAAATATAGTAAAAAGTAACGGGCCTAACATTGAGCCTTGAGGCACACCTTTGCTTGAAGTGGGTTCCGTCTGAAAGATAATTTTGGAAGCATTGTCGAAACCAATATTCTATATACCCAATATAACAGGTTTGAGGCTGAACTGTTGTATAGATCTAAAATATCCCCAGTGTGGCCCAGGTACCGATTTTAAGCTTTAGCTACACTTAGGAGGAGCACCTGAGGACTCATCTTGAACTTTGAGTTGAAGACATAGACTGTATAAAATAGTGGATTAAGTGAGTGTGACGTCACCCACAGCGTTCAGCTCCAATCAAATGAAGTTCATCGACGCTAGAGCAGTTATAGGGGCCAATTTGGAGCTGAGTTACATATTTGCATTTTTTGAGCAAGGCTGTTAAAGGTAACGCCCTTCCCGCCCACACCACTGGTTTAGAAGGGAGCAGGCGCTTAGCAATGCTGTCAGGCAAACCTGCTGCTAACGCTAGCAGGAGCGATCTCTGAGAAAGAAGGTGCCTGATTTATCTGTTGTTAATGTTAAATCTTGAGTTACAGACACAACAGTGAAATAAAAGAAATACCAGGATCACGTACAATGGATGAATACGGACGTTTTGAGACCAAAAAGACATGGCTGACAGTATCAGTTACTGAGAGAGGGGTGACAATTTTTCAATATAAAGTGAATTGGAGTCGGAGTCGAGGAGCCAGAAGCGCGCCCATGATCACTTCCTATTTGGAACGAGGCGGCTAGCGGGTTAGCTATGTCCATTTATATATACAGTCTATAGTTTAGGATTAGCCAAGACCAAGTGTATATTGAGGATTATGTCTATTGTGCAGTTTTACGACAGCCAGGAGACTTTTCATCTGTGTCTTTCTCCACAGTTATAGTAATACATTATTGTATGAAGTCACACAAATTGTCATGGCAGGACAAAGAGACTGTGGTGGAGACAGATCTGTGCAGACGTCTAAAGGACAGGAGGCGCCCCCCTGAGCCCTCCGGTTGTCAGCCCTACACTTGTGTAATGAGCATCCATCCTCCAGGGGTCAGCTCCTGTCTGACGGATGACTCCAGGGGGACCACACGGGGCTGAGCGGCCTCTGTTTTGTCTTTGTGGGTTTGGTCAAAAAGTAGTTGTCCACACGGAGGAGGAGGAGGATTCAGTGAGATTTTGACCTTGCACATGACAACGCTCTTAAGAGGAAGAATGTGAGATGAGGGGGGTCCCAGGAGCAGTGGAGGGGAGAGAACAGAGGCTGGAAGTGATGATGAAATACTTCAAAGAACTGTACCTGATTTTCCCCTGTATTTGAGCAAAATTTGTATAGATATAGTGTGTAAGCAGTTTTTGAGGTCAACATAAGGTCACTGTGTACCGTTTGCATCTAATTAAAAAGTGTTTTACTGTCCCAGAATCAAGTGTGCACTTAGCATGCTAGTTGTTGCTACCATTACTGTGATGGAAACCTTCGCTCTGGCCTCTGGAAATTGTGACATGTGATTATAAACTCATCATGGTGAATAATTAGGATGCTCTAAATACATAATTTAAGCGAGGATTACCACTACAAACTGTTTAAAATGAACTAGTTCTGTTTTTCACGTTTTTGAGGCAGTAAAAACCAGGCACAGACCCTTTTTGATGATTCTTTACATTTTGCTTTGTTTGTATTGTGTGTTAATGTCTTTTATATTGTGTAAAGCACTTTGATTTACTTTGTGTACAGATAAACTTAAATTGCCTTGCCTTTAAAGCAGCACTATGCAACTTTTCTGGTAGATGTCCTTGTGCTTGTCTCTGAAGAAATGTCATTGCTTTCCGCCTAATGTTCCACAGTGTGGTATTAAATGTATAAATAAAAAAACAATATTTATTCCTGCTGTTTCCCGATGTCTGTTACCTACAAAGAGAAATGAACCTCTGGATTTCAGATTTTAAAACCTTGAACTGCATGAGAGTTTTATCTTGAGTGCCACACTGGAGGATTGGAACATTTTAAGGTAGATGGATTATTCGAGCACAAGTAAATCAGACAAAAGAAGAACATGCACTTTACAAAGAACGTCCTCTCTGGTTAGTTCCAAATTTTAAAGGTCCTATATTACACAAAATAGACTCTTGTGAGCTTTTAACCAGATATAATTTTATTACCTCCTCAAAAACAGCTGCGTTTTATTTCATTCATACATGTTTGAGTAACCCTCTATCTACATCTGTCTACATCTCCTAAGCTCAAAATGCTCTGTTCCACCTTGTGATGTCATGAAGTGATAGTTGTCAGTTAACAGCTCCTTTTACCCCACAGTCCTGTATTACCACATGACATCACAAGGTGGAACAGAGTGATTTTAGTTTGAGAACTCATCCTAAATCTGCAGGGTTTGTGTGTTAAACATGTGTGAATGAAACAAACCACAACTCCAGGTCTGTTTGTGATGAGGAAACTACATAGAACGGATCAGAAAATAGTAAGTAAAGTAAGTAAGTAACCCAACGTCCACACATTCATTTATTCTGTAAATCCAAACACCATATCTGAGTTTCTTTGTCATTGTAAGTAAAATAAATAACCAAAAGTTCAAACTGTTGGACTAAACAAACCACTGTCTGTACATCTACTTGCTGTGACCCAACATATACTCACAAACGGGGTTATATTGTACTATCCACTCCTAACACATAATTCTCCAGATTACAGCAGTGAGATTATGACCTTGTGCGGCGGTGCAGGCCTAAACGGCGGCGTGTCCGATGAGCTGTTTCCTATGAGCGGTAAAGAGGGGAGAAGGGGGCTGGACGCGATGATGAAACGCACAGATTGTCCCTGATGTATCGGGGACGAGGCTCCGAATCGCTCCCGGTGCCACGGCGATGACCCCCGTGCGCACCGGCTTAAAATTCATCAACAGCGCCATCCAGCAACCGTGATGTGCAGTACAGGTGTGTCTGAAATAGTGTCTTGAAACCCTCCATCACCTTCTATTCTTAGGATTCCTCTTCCGGATGCTCTGACCCCATTATTACAGACACAGAAGTGCTCCAAATGGCATCACAGGAATCATTAAGGGACATTTTAGCGCTAGGCGTAACATACTGCCAACTGCTAACTTTATATGTTTTGAATTCAAATGCTTTTTAATTAAAGAAAAGTAATGTTTTTTCATTCAAGGTACACAGAGATGCATACAAAATATCGGCGCATAGTGACCCTGAAAATGCTCCATGCTTTTCTGCAAAATCAAACCCTGCATGTTTAGGCTGAGTTCTTCTTCTCTCAAGCAGAAAACACTCTGTTCCACCTTGTGATGTCATGTGGTAATACAGGAAGTGCTCCACTGTGTTTTTAAACTCCACACACCTTCACCAGAACTGTCAATCTCAACTGAACTAAAGGTAAAAGGAGGTGTTAACTTGAAAACTACCACTTCATGACATCACGAGGTGGAACAGAGCATTTCGAGCTTTGGAGATGTAGACGGACTAATAATAAAGGGTTATTTAAACATGTGTGAATGAGACAAAACACAACTCCAAGTGTGTTTTTGGGGGAGGTAACAGCGTTAGAACATGGCTTAAAGCTCACTTCACCGAACTGGTATCAAGATTTACTAATGCTGAGATAAATAAACGTGCGCATCGGTGGATATGGTGGATGGGGGTTCGCCAAGACGCTATGGAGACCAGGGTGGGAGATTACAAGGACTGTGGACAATAAGACAGCTAAGTTCTGGTCATTTTGGTCAATCCCACATCTCAGGAATGTGTGACTCGTACTCTGACCTTGTTCGACTTTGCCTAAAGTTTCTTAATGTGTAACACCATGCTGACCAGAAGAAGACTCGCCTCACACACACACACACACACACACACACACACACACACACACACACACACACACACACACACATTGGGAGACCCTATAAAAGCTGTCAAAATGCACATCTCAGGGCTCTCCACCTATCCTTTCCTGAGAATCCGTTGCTTCATAGTTCACTTTACCTGTGTGGAATTCATTAAACCTTCTGACTTTATGTTTCAGTCTCTTTCTCCTCTTCTTACAAAGTTCACAAAAGTCACATTTGTGTAATATAGAACCTTTAAAAGATTATAAACGAGAGTGTTGTCTGCAACTTGAATGGTCAATATCCATCCTCTGCCTGTCTCCTTTTCGTTGCTAATTAAATACCTTCTAATACATGCATTCCTGATTGTCAGTGGCTCCCCTCTTCATAGATCTTACCTGTATTTGTTTTAATCACTTGAAAGAACCGTAGTCCAACCCCAAACCATTTTTCTTTCCACTTACCCAGTGCGAACACCTCAACATTTGACACCACATAGTTTACTTCGTGAAAGCAATTTACCAATTCTTTCTACTTGCCTTGAGATAACAATGGCAGACGTTATTCACAACACTCTCTTTTATATTTCAGAAAAGAAACGTGGAATAAGTTATTGAATAAAACTGAATCCAATTAGGTTTGGTCTGAACGCGGTGCCAGAGTGTCATCCCGCATCAACCGTTTGGAGTTTTTTCACGTTGGTCCAGTGTTTGTGAGCGACTTTGTCTGATAAACAAGCAGATTGAGTGAGTGTGGAGTCTTTACCCTCTGTTGCTCTTCCTCTTGTTGTTGTGTTTCTGCCCCAGTAGCTCCGCGGCGCCGGACTCATCGCTATGCAGCCGGCTGGTGTTGTGCATGGCCAGCTCTCCGCTCCATGTATCTATTGCGATGCTTGGTGTAGCGTGACTGTAGCCGGTGTATCATTTCTCAGGGGACAGGCCTCGCTTTAAAATCAGATTCTACTGATTCAGGATTCAATTCCACATTCGCCCCGAGAAAATATCCTAATAATACATCTCCTCAGGTTTCTACTTAGGCCTCTGTCAGCGCCCCCTCCTGACTCATTGCCTGCTCTGTAATCGCTCTGTGGTGTTTAGACAGGACCCTCACGTGACTGATCTCACTCTGTAAAGGCAGTTTGGGATGGCGAGGTGTTCATGGTGAAGCGGCTCTGCTCCGTGGGATCTTTTGCGTCACTGTATAACTCATGCTGTGATCATGGAGAAGGTTTCACACAGAACACAACTGGTGGATTGTGCTTTGGGTTAATTGATTTTGCACTTATATAACAGATTAGACATCGACCAATATGTATTTTTCAGACCTGATGTCGATACTGACACAGAGCAACTGTTGGCTGATAAGATGTCAATATTTTTGGCCCGATTTGTATTATTTTCCCCAAATTTGTCACAGTCTGCTCTGGTCCAGTCCTGCATCTTCCAGTCGTCTCCCCCTTCATCCTGTCGTCTGTCTCCTCCCGTCTTGGCGTGGCCACTAGCAGCACACCTGGCTTCCATGTACAATCTACCTCCAGTATTGATTTTGATCAACTCCACTTGTTAGTAGTTTGTCACTTGGCGCTTTTGATGTTTTTTGGATTCTTTTTTAAAAGTGTTTTTTTTTTCCTGTGCTCAGATCCTGCCTGCCTGCTCTGCCAGCCTAACCGCTTAATTAACTGTAAATAAATGATTTTTGACTGCCTTTCTGAGTTCTGCTTTTGGGTCCTGTACCAAACCGTGACAAAATTATGTCATTTAAATTTACGAGAAACTCTCCCTAAACCAGTTTTTACCCCAGACCTTTACGTGAGCTGCGTCATGTTTAGTGCAGCTGTGTCTTTGTATTAAAGTGTTAATATGAAGCTTTGTGTGGATTTTTTAGGCTGCAAATTGACCCAAACTTGGTGGCACAACACCTGCTTGTCTCCATGGAGATGTTATCAGTTTCCCTTTGTTTTTTGACAGTATGGAATTTATTCAGTTAGAGGTGTTTTTGTTGCTAGGTGAATATTTGTAATACATGCATTCCTATTGTTAGTGGCTCACCTCTCCACAGATCTTACATGTGTTTGGGCTCATTTATTGATCTCCCTGGAGATCAAGCTTCCATTTCAGTTGTCCTAAAGTAACAGTGTTTTCGCCTGTCTCCTTTATGTGGTGTGTGGACTAAACCTAATCCCACAGTACACGCTGCGACTGTGTTTGAATGAAGCAGAGTCACAAAAAGTACTGAGCAAAGAGAAAGCTTCAGTCAGTCAGCAGTAGGAGTGTAGATTTTGACTGTGCTGTCCTCTTCAAATACAGACGGACAGGTTATTGTTTTGGGTCACATTCTCTTCATTTGACCCAGCAGCTAAAACAGCTGGACCAGGCTCACCGCAGCGACACGGCGTCCGCTGTAGCCTTTAACAAACTGTACCTGCTGGTGCTCTTCAAGGATCCAGAAGGTCTAGAAACCCGTAAGATCTGATTCACACTGACATGTCTTAAAGTCCATTATTAGATTATTGGGACATAATGATGCTTTTAGTCTTATACAGAGCTTGTCCAGACGCTCAAAGTCACTTTACAGTTTGGTGCATTATTCATTCACTCCACACTCGGTGGTGGTGACATATTGTAGCCACAGCTGCCCTGAAGCTGCCAATCTGCGCCATCTGCCCCTCCGACTGCCACCACAACACACGCACACACCGCTTTTATAGGAGGCGATGTGGCTGAAGTGTCTTGGCTAAGGACTTATTGACAGTTTTTGCCACAGGCGCCTCACTGTGGCACCTGGAATCTCCAGCGATCTCCCATCCAAGAACTAACGGTGGCGGTGAAAACGGGGATGGATCGGCGATATGGCCTCTTGAAAATCAGCGATTAAAGATTACTCAAACATGAACACTCAAATACAACTTCAGAGGCTCAATGAGAAGAAACAACTAGAACATGATTAAACATTAAAAGTCCATTTTGCAGAATAGGTCTGATTTAAACTGCAGAAACTTTGCATCTGGGATTTTATGTTTAATCCATTTTATTTTTAATCCATGGGTAATGTTTTTTGGACTATACTGATATAATAATTTTCTCTGTAAAATGACTTTTTGTACCACATGATCTGAAAGATTTTTATGTTTTCCTTCACATTTCACCAATTTGCAAATCCCATATACATTTCTACTGCATCGATTTAACATTTGGCTCCGATCAATACCATGCGACGTCACTGTTTCTGCTGCCGTTATGATCGATGTGTCTTACCCATGAATCCCTGCACATAACTGGAAGGCCTGGTCTGAAGACTCTACCTGCTGGAATATTAGCATCCCCCAAGGACACCACGAGGACTGCATCCAACCCGGCTACACAACACCATCGATCAGCCGGCGCCTCCAAACGCTCCCCCGAACCCTGTCCACACCAGATGTCATTACCTGGACTCGCTCATGTGTGATCCCAACCGCGGCGCCTCTTCTCTGGGAGCCATGTTTCCATTGACCGGCCCAGTGTGTGGAGCGGGATGTCCGAGGCCTGTTTGTCTTCACATGTTGAAACGACCCTATGTGACATTAATGTGAACATACTCGTATCGGCTCGTGTAGTTTTGCGTCTCCCAGCGTCTCGTATATCGACTTTTTTCGTAGCGCGCTGGCCAATTTAAAACCGTTTGTAATTTATTATGTAAAGCTACAAGGCTGGCTCTGGCGCGTACGAAGGGTTTTTCTATATTTGAGAGGAGCGTGTTCTCACTGAGGGTTCAAGGTTTGTTTGATTAATGCCATGTAATGCATTGGCAAATTATTTATGACGTCTTTGAGTGGAAGTAAACTGAACTGAAATTGGCTCTCCAGGATTGCGGTGGTAGGATTGTGATGAAGTGACCACTGGAGACTTCAGTGGAATATGCCTGAATAATTATTATAATATTTGTACTGAAGAAGAAGGAGGAGGAGGAGGAGGAGAAGAAGGAGCAGAAGAAGGACCAGAAGAAGTAGAAGGAGCAGAAGAAGAAGCAGAAGAAGAAGAAGGAGGAGAAGAAGAAGAAGAAGAAGGAGGAGGAGGAGAAGAAGGAGCAGAAGAAGGAGCAGAGCAGAAGAAGAGAAGAAGGAGCAGGAGAAGAGGAGGAGGAGGAGGAGGAGGAGCAGAAGAAGAAGAAGAAGCAGAAGAAGGAGGAGGAGGAGGAGAAGAAGAAGAACGAGGAGGAGGAGGAGGAGTAGAAGAAATAGGAGAAAAAGAAGGAGCAGAAGAAGAAGGAGCAGGAGGAGGAGCAGAAGAAGTAGAAGGAGCAGAAGAAGCAGAAAAAGAAGAAGAAGAAGGAGCAGAAGAAGAAGCAGAAGAAGAAAAAGGAGGAGGAGGAGAAGAAGAAGAAGGAGGAGAAGAAGGAGCAGAAGAAGAAGGAGAAGAAGAAGGAGAGGAGAGAAGAAGAAGAAGAGAGAAGGAGCAGAAGAAGAGCAGAAGAAGAAGAAGAAGAAGAAGAAGAAGAAGAAGAGAAGAAGAAGAAGAAGGAGGAGAAGAAGGAGCAGAAGAAGAAGAAGGAGGAGGAGAAGAAGGAGCAGAAGAAGAAGAAGGAGCAGAAGAAGAAGAAGGAGCAGAAGAAGAAGCAGAAGAAGAAGGAGGAGGAGAAGAAGAAGCAGAAGAAGAAGGAGGAGGAGAAGAAGGAGCAGAAGAAGAAGAAGGAGGAGGAGGAGAAGAAGAAGAAGAAAAGTAGAAGCAGAAGGAGGGGGAGGAGGAGGAGTAGAAGAAGAAGTTAATTCCAATCTAGTTTTATTTATAGAGCAACACTTTCATCAAAGTGATTCACGCAAATTCAAAGCAGTAACTGAGCAATAAAAAATATGAAGTAAAACAGCAAGAAAACAGCTGAGAAACACAGAAATAAGCCCACACCTCAAACTGAGCTGAACGCCAAAGGAAAAAGAAAAGAAAGAAAAGGAAAAAGCTTCTGTCTCTATAGTTCTACTCTCTGACACCTGTGGATCGTTCCTGTTATAAGTTGCGCATTTTAAATCACAATTTTCATCCTAAATGGGTTGAAATGGCAAATGCAACGCTGGGTGAGTAAATGGTGAGAAACAACTAGAACACGTTTAAAACCTCTGAAAAGTCCATTTTACAGAATAGATCTGATTTAAAAATGGGGAACCTCATTCCAGAGTCTTGGAGCAGCCTCTGGAAACGTGCGGTCCCTTCTAAGTTTTCTTTCAGTCTTTGGGACCCTGAGCAGAGCCTGTCCTACTGACCTGAGCAAGCACGAGGGGAATTAGGACACAGCAGGTCAGACAGGGAGTGTGGGGTTACGCCATGAAGACATTTTAAAATCTATTTGGAAATGCGCAACCATGGAGGGGTCGGAGAATGGGAGTTATATGAGTAAAATGGCCACATTTCTTGGGCTAGTGGGCAGCCCCAGAGATTACACAGGGTCCCTGGGAGGTGTCTGGTCAGAAGGTCATGTCGTCAAATTACATCTGATTGGTATGGGAACAGAAAAAATGTCAAACAACATGTCTGATATAAAATGGGCGTGAATTTATTTAAAAGACCCATGTTACTCTATTTTCTGATCTGTTCTAATGTCTCCTCATCACAAACAGACCAGGAGTTGTGTTTTGTTTCATTCACACATGTTTAGCACATAAATCCTGCATATTTAGGCTGAGATTTCTACTCTCTGTTCCACCTTGTGATGTCACCATGTGGTAATACAGGAAGTGCTTCACCGTGTTTTTAAACTCCACACACCTTCACTCAATTGAAAGATTTCAGCCTTGGAATTGCTAATCTCTACCAAACTAAAGGTAAAAGGGACTATTAATTTGAAAACTAACATGACAGAAGGTGGAACAGAGCATTTTGAGCTTAAGAAATGCAGACAGACTAATAATAAAGTGTTACTCAAACATGTGTGAATGAAACAAAACACAACTCCAAGTATGTGGGCTTTAAGCTATGTTATAATGTTAGAACAGCATTATAACCTTTAATTGTGATGCTTTTCAGGGGGGCAAGTTTTAGACACAAATTGGTTAATTTATCTTGTCTGGGGAAGCTGGCCTGATGTGGTTGAAGTCGGAGGCTGACTCAACTACAACTTTAGCAGGATCACAGACTATACTGCTTTACTCATTAGGGCCTAGATCCCTTTACTTCAAAAAATGTTTAAAATTAAAACTATAAACACTTAAACATTGCAAAATACAAAAAAGACATTAAATCAAAAGAAAATAGAACTTAACTCAGTTCTCTTTTCCACATGGTCCAGCCCATGGCCAGTCCCAAGCCTTTCAAAATGGCTGACCTAGGGCACGCCCCTCTTTGTCTGGACCATGTGAAGATTCAAGTCGATGAATGTATCGTGACTGAAGTGACAAAATAACTGAGTTGACAATATTTAACCAAATAAAATCTCTTTAAAGTAAAGTGTGTGTGTGGTGTTTAAATTAACGGTAAACTAACAGAAAAACTAAACAAAATAAACCCGGGGTAGTTATTAGTTAGATATTGACAAATTACTGGAAATGAACAAATGTATGCATAAACTAAATTTAAGGTGATATTACAGCTTGATTTCATATTTCCATTCAACTTTTTTTAAATCCATTTCTATTACTAATCCGTCTTTTATTCTCAATATGTTTACAGCATGAGTATATTTGTCTAGCTCATTCCCTCACTGTGTCTGCTGTGTTTAGGCAAAACTCACACGATGGATGTCACTTTGTTCAGGGACTTTGGAAAGTTTGCACCTGTCTCTCCTGCTCTATACGATCTCAGTTTCTCTCATAGTTGTGATAAATCTGGCAGCAACTCGCTAAACAACCTAATTTGCATTTCCTCTAACTGAATTTTGTGCATGTTTGGGGCAACACTGTCTCAGCTGGTAGAGCGTTTGCCCACTGATCCGAAGGTGAACGGCTCAAATCCCGCTATTGACATAACCATCATTAGTAGAGGAGTCAGATCCACAGACCCACAGTAGGTTGGGTGGTGCTATCCAGCTTCCACAGATGAATACTGTCCTTGTCCCCGAGGGGAAATTTTGTTCCACAAACTCTGTACATACATGGAGAAAACATTACCAAACATTGATCATACACAAGGACAAGACAGACAGAGGCCGGACACTTAACCCACCTTGCCCCCAGTGTCTGCTTACACCGGTGTATGAATGTCCCAAATGTCGTCTTTAGCATCTCTGTGAGAAACTGCAGGTTTTTGCTTTTAGCGTGTTTAGCTGTTTAGCACATGAGCAAACTCTTGGTAACTTTCTTGGTTGGGGGGTACAACACCTGCTTGTCTTCATGGAGATGTTACCAATTTGTCTTGATGTTCGGCCGTTTGGCATTTATTCAGTTAGGGGTGATTTTGTTGCTAATTAAATACTTTGGAAATGCATACATTCCTAATTGTAGTGGCCACCTCTCCAGAGAGCTTACCTGTAATTTGGCTGTTACTGCTTGTCTCCCTGGAAATCAAGCTTCCATTTCTATTGTCTGACTATAGCATAAAGAAGCTATGGGTGAGTGTGACGTCATCCACGGCTTTCGGCTACAAATGAAGCTCATTGACGCTAGCAGTTATAGCACTCAATTTGAAGCTGCATTCCAGTCAAACCTGTGTCAAATCGCACGCCGACAGCATCCCAGCCGAGCGTGCAGCAGTGATCCAGCTTCCACAGATGATACTGTCCTTGTTTTAGGCCGGGACAGGGGGCCATGCTAACTCTGAGCAACGTCAGGGAAAGAAGGCACCTGATTTATCTCCTATTAATGTTTATTTCTTGAGTTACAGACGCAATAGCAAAATGCAAATACCAGGATCATGCAGAGGGGGATAATACTAATATTTTAAGACCAAAATGGTGAGCATGACAGCAGCAGTTACAGAGAGAGGGGCCACAGTTTTTCAATGTAAAGTGAATTGGAACCAGAGTCAGAGAAGCTGGAGGTGCACCCATGACCTATTTGGGACCCTGTGGTTAGCAGGTTAGTTCTGTCCATTTATATGTACAGTCTAAATATCTTTCTCTTAATACTATATTATGTGTAATATCTCTAACATATTGCCTTTTATGCTGTTAGTCATGTTTTTTATCACCTTAAAATTGCATAATCAACATTCAGACTCGTTTCATTTGTTCTCTTCCCACATTTATTTCACAAGTCACTTTTCCAGCTCACTTTTCCGAGGTTCTGTTTGCTGTGATACTGTTGTTTCTTGTCAGGCAGCGTTTACACCGACTTATAACAGCGGCAGATATTTGCTGCAGACATAGTTCTTCACAGTTCATGTTGTATTTACTAGTGCTATTGCTAAAGTATTTTTAAGTAGTACAAGTCATGGATAGCGACTTCACTTTTCATTTTTCACCATTCAAAAGATAAAATGGTCACATGGTGAATAGTCGGTGTCTTGCCCAAGGACGTCTGTGGGAGCTGGAATCGCGCCACCAACCAGACCACTCAACCGGTGGTGTTGATGTTGGGGGTGGGACTTGAACCGTCAACCAATGGAGCAGTGGACAAACACCAACTGAGCCACCATAATGAACTTGTGTAACTTTATTCATGCCATTGGCCTTCCAGACAGTTTGTCCCTATACATGAGTCTTTGTTCAGTTTTTTTTTAATGAATATTACACCACATTTTTTGCATTTTCCTAATTTCTTACCAAGTACTTCACTACCATAGATTGTATAAAGAAGTGGACTAAGTGAGTGTGGCATCACCCACAGCGTTCAGCTCCAGTCAAACGAAGCTCATCGAGGCTAGAGCCGTTATAGGGACAATTTGGAGCCGAGTTCCGTATTTGGAATTCCGTGAGTATCCTAGCAACCAAAGAGCCAATCCGGAGCGAGGCTGTTGAAGGTAACGCATCTCCCTGCCCACACCGCTGGTTTAGCAGGGAGCGGGTGCTTAGAAACGCTGTCAATCAAACCTGTTACTAGTGGGAGCGACCTTGGGGAAAAAAGGCGCCTGATTTGTTATGTTGTTCATAAAGAGTACAGACGTCATAGAACGGGTTAGTACGAACATTTTACGACCAAAATGATGAGTCTGACAGCAGCAGTTACAGAGAGAGGGGCCACAGAGCTGGAAGTGTGCCCATGATCACTTCCTCTTTATAACATGGCGGCTAGCAGGTTAGCTATGTCCTATTTATATATACAGTCTATGTGCACTACATTATATTTCATGTATTTTTATATGGACAATCAATAACTGTTTACTTCACATATATATCTATTTTTTTTATTTTTTTTTTTCTATATGGGACTACAGAGACGTTTTAAAGCCTCCAGAGAATCGGTGCAGTGTTGACTTTTTGATCAGATGAATGTTTTACACAAATCAGCGCTACTTTTTCCCAAATTCTCCATTGAAATGAACAGGATGGCAAAGGTGGGCGGGGCTGAATAAGATCAATTTGGACATCTGGCTTACTTTTCATCTTCTTATATCATCAAAAATGTCCCTGGAGATGTTTGTGTAAAACAGACTTTACTATAACAGGCCTGTACCTATAACGTTTACTGATACTGACAGTTTAAATGATGTGAAATGATGAAACAATGAAAACATGATGAGCTCTGGCTAATGTGCAGCTGCTGTAGCCTGTTAGCAGCTAAAGCACTCTGTCAAAGTAATAAACACAAAAACACACTGATTTAACTTTAGGTTGTGGTTTTATTTACTACAGTTTCTACAGACATCTCTTAGCAGTCAGTTAGCGCTAAGGAAATTAGAGTGTTTGACAAACTCTGCCTAATAAATGCAGTATAATGATAATACACAGGCAGTTTTTGAATTGTTACGAGACTATGGTTCAAATAACAATAAGAAAACAATATAAGTGGAAAAATATAGTCATAGCTTAATTAACGTATGGCTTAATTAGCTGCTAGCACGTTTAGCCGCAGAAATCCACTTCTGACCTCAATCTGGAGCGCAAGAATAGTCCACAATCTCTGAAACTTCCATAAAGTTTGTTCTCTACGGCCGACAGTGTTTGTTTCTATGGGAATTCTCTTAGTCCACTGTATAAATGGACATAGCTAACCTGCTAGCCGCCGCGTTCCAAACAGGAAGTGATCGCGGGTGCGGTTCCAGCTCCATCGACTCTGGCTACATTTCACTTTCTATTGAAAAACCGTGTCCACTCTCTCTGTACCTGCTGCTGTCAGACTCATCATTTTGGTCTTAAAATGTTTGTATTACCCCGCTCTACATGATCCTGTTTTGTTTTTTTTTTTTTTTTTCACTATTGTGTCTGTAAATCAAGATATAAACATTAATAACAGACAAATCAGGCACCTTCTTTCCCTGAGGTTGCTTGTGCTCCCGTTTGATTGACAGTGTTGCCTGCTCCCTGCTAAACCAGCGGTGTGGGCTGGAAGGGTTGTTACCTACAACGGCCTCGATTGGCTCTTTGGTTGCTATGATACTCGCAGCCGGAATTCCAAATATGGAACTCCAAATTGTCCCTGTAACCGTTCGCCTCAATGAGCTTATATAGTATGATAAAAAAAGATACGGGAGACGCCACACTCCCTTAACCCACTTCTTTTTACAGTCTAAGGCCGATCCACTGCCTGTACGGAGTTTGGAGGTGCATGCTGGGATTGCGTAATGACAACTGCAGGAGGTGAATAATACTGTTTAGACATAATAAAGTTATGTAAGTGTGCAGACCAAGTATAAACCATGCTCTAACTTGTCACTTTATATATTTTGCTTCTCCTCACATTTTGCACTTCAGAGATGAAACACTAAAAGCAAAAAAAAAAAGAAAAAAAGTGTGAGTGTTTGAGTGCCTAAAGTGCCGCCATATGTATTTGGTGGTGAAATAGACTTGCCCACTTGCTCTGTGGCTCATAGTGCTTTGAATGGCTCTTGTACGGCTCTCTGTAGTTACAAAACCAGGGCTTATTTGGTGAGCTTTTACACTGCAGACTGCATTACTCTCACACTCTCTGACAGGTATGATGTTTAATGCATCACATGACATTCAGCTCACCTGTGTCGTCCTTGTGCTTGGATATGAGGGACCAGCGGCAAAGTGGAAGTGATTCTCAGGATATGTACTTGCTGCCAGCACTGATCTGATGTATACATGAATATATACTGTGTAATGTGCGTTATTGATATTGGCCTGTCCATCTCGAAGAAGAAGAAAGGCTTTCAAAAGTGTCGGAATGTTTAATGTTTGTTGCATTAGCCAAAAGTAACTATGAGACATGCAAAATGTGTACATATGACTATAGCCTGTTTTCCACTGGCACGGTTCACTTGGGTCCAGCTTGGAGTGGGTCTGTTTGTTGCGGCTCCCTCCCGTCAAGTTGCGTCTCTGCTTCTGGCTCCGTCACCCGAACATTACAAAGGTTTTCTTAATAAATAAAATTGTATTTGAATTATACTTGCAGTGAGGTGCGGTGAGGTTCGTGGCTGGTGAGGCACTGATGTCGCTCATGTTTGGCTCATGTTTGGCTCATGTTTGGCTCATGTTTGGCTCCTGTTTGGCTCATGTTTGGCTCATGTTTGGCTCATGTTTGGCTCATGTTTGGCTCATGTTTGGCCCATGTTTGGCTCATGTTTGGCTCCTGTTTGGCTCATGTTTGGCTCATGTTTGCCTCATGTTTGCCTCATGTTTGGCTCCTGTTTGGCTCATGTTTGGCTCATGTTTGGCTCATGTTTGCCTCATGTTTGCCTCATGTTTGGCTCATGTTTGGCCCATGTTTGGCTCATGTTTGGCCCATGTTTGGCTCATGTTTGGCTCATGTTTGGCCTCATGTTTGGCTCATGTTTGGCTCATGTTTGGCTCATGTTTGGCTCATGTTTGGCTCCTGTTTGGCCCATGTTTGGCTCTTGTTTGGCTCATGTTTGCCTCATGTTTGGCTCCTGTTTGGCCCATGTTTGCCTCATGTTTGCCTCATGTTTGGCTCATGTTTGCCTCATGTTTGGCTCCTGTTTGGCCCATGTTTGCCTCATGTTTGCCTCATGTTTGGCTCCTGTTTGGCCCATGTTTGGCTCTTGTTTGGCTCATGTTTGGCTCACGTTTGGCTCCTGTTTGGCCCATGTTTGCCTCATGTTTGGCCCATGTTTGGCTCATGTTTGGCCCATGTTTGCCCCATGTTTGCCTCATGTTTGCCTCATGTTTGGCCCATGTTTGGCTCATGTTTGGCCCATGTTTGCCCCATGTTTGCCTCATGTTTGGCCCATGTTTGGCCCATGTTTGGCCCATGTTTGCCTCATGTTTGGCTCATGTTTGGCTCATGTTTGGCCCATGTTTGGCCCATGTTTGGCTCAAACTTGGCTCATGTTTGGCTCCTGTTTGGCCTCAACATTTAAAGTTGTCATCACTGGAAATACAGCAGTTTATCACAAGATCAAGTCAGGATTTGGTGAGAGATTATTATTATTGTATGTTTATGCTTTGTTGCCGTCATGACTCGCTCTCTCTTCCCAGATCATCTAATTTTTTGTGTAGCCACGCCTTAGCTAAATTGACCCATACTGCGCTGGCCCCCTCTGGACCTACTCTCCAGGGTCAGACCCTCAAACGAGACAGTACTGTTCACGTTAGATAGAGGAGACCCTGATCACTCCAAATTGAACCAGTGGAAACAAGGCTCATGTAACTTCTTGAAGTCCACGGAACTTAAACGTTAAAGTCATTCTTCGAAATATTGTCAATTTATGTCATACTGTGGGATTTCAGAGCCAAAGGAACAACATTTTCACAGAGATAAGTAGATTGATCCCCTCCTTTAGGTCAAATATAAAGCCCGCTCACAGAAATGATGCATGTTTTTTCTATTTTTCAAACATCCAAAATGAAAATAAAACAAGTTACACAGTGGGGCTTTAAGTAAATACATTCAGTAGTGGCCTCCATTCCGAGCCAACGTGTGTAAAAAGCAACTACAATGCTGTGGAAAATTCTAATGGGATACTGCACAAAATGGTAAGATATTTTATAACACTGTCACTGTATCTATCCGGCGATGGGCATTTAAAGCAGCTGGTATTTAAATTTAGCTGACAGCATTTGGAAAACAGGTTTATGAAGAGACAGAGACGATGCCGTAATAGACTTAAACTGTCATATTGTCATTGGTATATGACTTATGTGACAATATAAAGATGTTTGTGATCAGCTCCGGCACATGAAAGAAAACGGTATCTACAAAAGTGACGACGAAGGTGACAAACAATCAGAAAGAGTCGTATATAAACTCTATTTCATCTGTAATGGGAAAAGATCTATGGTCCACCCAGCCAAGTGTTTAGTGAGGTTCAGTTTAGAGAGATTATGAAACTACTGGGTTATCATAGCATTTAGCTGTATTAAAAAGTCTTTTCTGTTGCGTTTTCACACGTCACTGTTTATTGTGGTAAATAGTCACATTTCTATACAGCGCTTTTCCACGTTAGAGGCTCTCGAAGCTCTTTACATCGAGGAACCACTCACCCATTCACACTCCAGGTTACACAAACAACCAATGATGTTCACGTCAAGAGCGGGATTTGAACCGCCAACCTTCGAGTCAGTGGACAAACAACACCAGCTCGCCATGTGTTTCACCTGTGTCTTTCTTGTTCCTTTTTATATTATAACTCAACACTTATGTCTTTTTTGAAAATTCATGCGACCGAAATAAATAGAAACGAATAAGTCATGGATAAGAAAGTAGATTATCACAATCTCACAACTGTTTAAATATTAGATGTGTCTTTTGTTGGGATGGATACCACACCGATATCGGCCTCCTCGGTTCAGTCGAGATCCCATTTTGGGCTAATAAGACGATTGACTGGACAATGTTGGTCCCAAACATCTCATAAAACTAAACTTGTATTTTTATAAAGCTGTCCTGTATTTACTTTAAATGATAAGTAACAGTTTGAAAACACATTTGGATCATTTTTTACCTCGTGTTGTTTGTGTTTAAAGGAAATTAATTACATTTTCAGTCTCTGGTATCGGTTGATGTCGGGGATCGACAGATACTTAAAGCCAAAGTATCGACATCAGTTCAGATGGAACAGAACAGAAAAGGCTGGATCTGTGCATCTCTCGCTTGTGTACGAGTGTCTCCGAAGTACATCTCCCACATGTTAGAGCCACATGAACCATCTCACACTCTGAGGACTTCAGGGACCAGCCTCCTGCTGGTGCCCAGAGTCAGGACTAAACCAAGACTAAACCAGGACTAAACCAGGACTAAACCAGGACTAAACCAGAGCTAAACCAGGACTAAACCAGGACTAAACCAGGACTAAACCAGAGCTAAACCAGAGCTAAACCAGGACTAAACCAGGACTAAACCTAGACCAAACAAGGACTAAACCAGGACTAATCCAGGACTAAACCAGAGCTAAACTATGACTAAACCAGGACTAAACCAGAGCTAAACTAGGACTAAACCAGAACTAAGCCAGAGCTAAACCTGGACTAAACCAGGACTAATCAAGGACAAAACCAGGATTAAACCAGAGCTAAACCAGGACTAAACCAGAACTAAGCCAGAGCTAAACCTGGACTAAACCAGGACTAATCAAGGACAAAACCAGGATTAAACCAGAGCTAAACCAGGACTAAACCAGGACTAAACCAGAGCTAAACCAGGGACTAAACCAGGGACTAAACAAGGACAAAACCAGGATTAAACCAGAGCTAAACCAGGACTAAACCAGGACTAAACCAGGACTAAACCAGGACTAAACCAGGACTAAACCAGGGACTAAAGGACTAACCCAGGGCTAAACCAGGACTAAACCAGGACTAAACCAGGACTAAACCAGGAATAAACCTGGACTAAACCAGGACTAAACCAGGGCTAAACCAGGACTAACCCAGGGCTAAACCAGGACTAAACCAGGACTAAACCAGGGCGTCAGTGTTTCAGTTTTCTGCAGCTAAAACCTGGAACAATCTTCCTGAAGATGTGAGACAGGCCTCGACTTTGACAATGTTTAAATCCAGTCTCCAAATGGTCCTGTTTAGCTGTGCATGTGACTGAAAGGGTTTTATTTTGCCTCTTCTCTTTTAATGCTCATTTTGTGATGATTATTTATGTTTTGATTTGTTATATTGTGAGTTTAATGTCTTTCATATTACACAAATAAACCTGCCTTTCCTCTAGTCATTTCTTACAGTAATCTTACTGTATTATTTGCCTGTATTAGCGCAAATATGAGCCTGCACAGATCAGGAAAACATAATCAGAAGAAACCGCTCTCGTTTTGATCTGCGCTAGCATCAGTTTTTATGTGTCGACAGTAAACAGCTCGTGCCATGACTCCTGTCTACTCATCTGAAGAAAATATTTTTTTACGAGACTGGAAACTGCAAAGAGACAGTCCCCATTTTAACCCAGCGTGAGGGAGAACCAGAGTGACCGCTCCCTGAAGATCTGACGCACACCCTCCAAAGTGACTCAATCAAAAGTCAACCCTGCGCAATGCAAAGTTCAGATGTTTATGGAGGGATAAAATGGAGGTGAAGAAGGGAAGTATACGCAGATCAATGGATTCAGCGCAGACAGTTGATGTGGAGGATCACAGACTCGCCGGGCATATACAGTGTCAGCAGGCTACTGGAGTTAGCCATGATTAAAACTGCCTTCATTTTAGCTGTCAGCAAGCGCACTCACATAGCATAGCAAAACAAAACGACTTAAAAACGATCCGATTAAGACGCAGCCATGTGCAAAAAAACATTCCCACAAAGAGGTAGCGTTTAGCTCGGAGGAAGATGTAAGCCGTACTGTTACCGAGGTGAGTCAATATCATCTTCAGGGGTAATGGGAGTTTTAAATGCCAGAATAAAGCATCTCAATAGTGAGTGAGCGATCCCGCAGGAGATTTGGCTAACTAGAACATAGCTAACGTGAGTCCGTGCTAGTTCACGCCGCTAATGACCGGTGCAATCAGGCTACATCACAGTAAATTAGCATGATGCAAAACTGCAGACAGGACCGGCAACAACTTCGGGGAGTAGTTACACGTGATGAAAGAAATATGGGCGTCTCGAGGCCATGGCCAGCAGTTTGGAGATGTGATCAGCGCTGTTTGCTAGCCACTCACAGGCAAAATATGTCAAATTTCACATTTAAACGCACCATTGGAATTGTAAGTAGGCTATATGTTTAATTCATATTTGGGACTGAATGTCAAATGTGTTTCTTATTATGTAGGCAGAGATGGAGAGCCCCCAGGTCAATAACTTCCCGTGGCCTTGTGTGACTGTTTGGAGAGCTCAAACTTGGGTCCAAACTTGTTCCCCAACTTTGAGCAGAGAGCTAATATTTACCCATTTCAGTGTAGTAGTTTGTCCTCTGTCAGTCTGACCCCCGAGTGGCAGGCGCAGTATCACCAGTAAAAGTAAAGGGAATGGGACTGAATAAGGAATTAAACACAGTATGTTTAATTCAAGTATGGTATTAAGTATGGCATCTGTCCAGCATTTGTGGTGGTTTTATCGCTAAAGACATTGCATTGTTAGAACGTTTTAGGCACAACAATGTAATCTCCATGGAGACAAACACATAGACGCCTTCTCCACCAAATAGTTTTGCTGCAGTAGCGACAGTGGCTCAGTTGGTAGAGTGTTTGTCCACTGATCTGAAGGTTGGCGGTTCGAATCCTGCTCTTAACATAAACCTTTTCCTAGTGTCTGTCTACACTGGTTTATGGGTGAGTGGTTCCTTGATGTAAAGCACTTTAAGCCTTGAAGGTAGAAAAATGTGACCAATGTGATACTTACTGATTGATGTTAGTTGATTTTGAAATAATTGTATAATATAACATATATAATATAACAAACACTTAATTAATAATGAACAAACACTTAATTAACAATGACTCATGCTTAATAACTATTTAATTATGGCCTTAATTAACACTTCATTAACAAGTGTTTGAGTAAATACTTAACTAACCATTTGTAAATGCTTATTTAAGGAGTAACTAAGTGTGAAATAAGTATGAGTAACTGTACACAACACAGGCCAATTAATTGCTAATTCAGTGTTAATTAAGGTTGTAATTAAGTAGTTTTTAAGCATGAATCATTAATTAAGTGTTTCTTCATTATTGATTAAGTGTTTGTTCATTATTAATTCAGTGTTTGTTCATTATTAATTAAGTGTTTGTTCATGCTTTATTAAGGCTAAATAGGCTATAGTTATTATAAAGTGCTACTGAAATATTGTCTTCAAAGTAAAACTGTGCTTTGACTTTTTGTATTAGACTTAGTTTGGTCCGATCTTAGTTTAGTCCTGTCTTACCCTGGTTTAGTCCTGTCTAGAGTTTTTGCCCAAAGTTTAAACACTTCGATGTGTAAAATGTGTAAAAAAAAAAAAGCCCTTCTATAAACAGATACAAATTTGCATCATGTCTGTGTAATCCCTCAATCGTCCAGGTATGATCTATAGCAAAAGAAAATTCACTTCGGGACCCCAGTCTGCCATACATGCTCCTTTGAGGATAGTGAGGTACAGATCAGCTTTAAGAGGGGAGTTAAAGAGGCCATTTTTGTTAGGAAACACAGTCCATCTTTGAACAGGAATGGAGCCTTTAGAAATAATCAATCTCCTATTTATAACGCCATCATCAGACCTAGGAAAACAGTAGCGCTAGCCAGTATGCTAATAGGCATGAGAGCACCCATTAGGGACCTGATCGATTATGCAAAACATGACTCTGGCACAGTTCAAACGTAGTATATTTCGATAGACCTAGCCAACAAACAGGTGTGTTAGCTTCAGCGTAGTTAGCTCCTCCCTTCAGACAGATATAAGGCAGTGTCCAGCAGTAATCTGAGCGAGAGTGAAGAAGAAGCCAAACATCTTCAACATCTTTTTTTTTTTGCTAAATGTGCATCATCTATAAATGCTGAGGCGTGTTACATGTGTACTGTTCCTGTTAAATAAGTAAATACAAACATATGCTGCCATCTGCCAGTGCAGTTAGGAGCTGAGATTCATTTTTACCTGTCAATTACTGTAGTAAAACACTGAGACAAGCATAAGAGCAGACCCCTGATCTACACGAGCCTGTTTGGAAGTGCGTGGGGACGACAGCAAGAGCCGGAGCCTGTGGAATCTGAACCACATACACAGTGTATTGTTCTGTGCTGGATAAAAATGCTAATCACTAGAAAAGAAACTTACATGAGCTACTTGAGAAGGAATAATCCCATGTCTCCAGATCCTAGTTCTAAATTGCTCCCATAAGAGTCTTGTAAGTAAGTTTAGTAATGTAAATGAGCCGATTATGATTATGTGACTCCCTGGGTTTAAACTCCGCGCTGCGTGTGATGAGGGTTGGACGGATTTTTTGGGAGGATCGGTTCTCTTTGGAAGGATGAGACTGATACTGAAGATGGACAGGTGGAGACGCAGCACAGGGCGTTCTTATAATGACAGATGAAGAGGAGGGGAGATACTGGGGTGGAGATGGGGATGAAGACACCAGAGGACAGGCGGGAGATGAGCTGATTCAAAGGTCTGATTAGGGTTTTATAGAGCCCGTCTCAAACTCTCTGTGACTCACTGCTTTGGAAATAAGACTCAAACTGGAGTGATACATGAGAGATTTAGTGAAGTACAGAGGATTAGATTGGATTTAGATGTGGCGTAGTAAAGTGGTGGGTTCTCCTGCCTCAGTATGCTCCACAGGCCTTGTGTTCTATAAATATATACGCTTTGTTCAAGGTAGAGGTTTCTAACTTTTAAAATAACTCTATGTGTCAATGTAAGGTCCGAACTTTTATCATTGATAGTAATAGAATAAAAAAATACATTTGATTTATTTATCAGAGATCTTTTCTGCTATTCTTCACTCCATGTTTAATAATGTGAACATGGAGTCCAGTACACTTTTGCACATTTCACTTTTTTTTTTTTTTTTTCTTATTTAAGCTCGAAAAGGAGTGGCAAAAAAGAAAACTTTATTCCCACCCCTAAGACGATCTACTTGGAGTGACAGAGCCCCTGCACCACTGCTCCCTCGTGGGCCTGTGTCGATAACACATTTTGAAGTTAGATTTATCGCTGAGGTAAATATAGATGATAAACGATTATACTGAAACTCATTCATGCCACTGGCACAAAAACCCACCAGCAGATTTAAACCACAAACTGATTCACTCGTGTTCAGACTGATTCACTCGTGTTCAGACTGATTCACTCGTGTTCAGACAGACTCACTCGTGTTCAGACTGACTCACTCGTGTTCAGACTGATTCACTCGTATTCAGACTGATTCACTCGTGTTCAGACTGACTCACTCGTGTTCAGACAGACTCACTCGTGTTCAGACTGATTCACTCGTGTTCAGACAGACTCACTCGTGTTCAGACTGACTCACTCGTGTTCAGACAGACTCACTCGTGTTCAGACTGAGTCACTCGTGTTCAGACTGACTCACTCGTGTTCAGACTGATTCACTCGTGTTCAGACTGATTCACTCGTGTTCAGACAGACTCACTCGTGTTCAGACAGACTCACTCGTGTTCAGACTGATTCACTCGTGTTCAGACAGACTCACTCGTGTTCAGACTGACTCACTCGTGTTCAGACTGATTCACTCGTGTTCAGACTGATTCACTCGTGTTCAGACTGATTCACTCGTGTTCAGACTCACTCACTCGTGTTCAGACTGACTCACTCGTGTTCAGACTTGATTCACTCGTGTTCAGACTGATTCACTTGTGTTCAGACAGACTCACTCGTGTTCAGACTGATTCACTCGTGTTCAGACTGACTCACTCGTGTTCAGACAGACTCACTCGTGTTCAGACAGACTCACTCGTGTTCAGACAGACTCACTCGTGTTCAGACTGACTCACTCGTGTTCAGACAGAGACTCACTCGTGTTCAGACTCACTCGTGACTCACTCGTGTTCAGACAGACTCACTCGTGTTCAGACTGATTCACTCGTGTTCAGACTGACTCACTCGTGTTCAGATTGATTCACTCGTGTTCAGACAGACTCACTCGTGTTCAGACTGAGTCACTCGTGTTCAGACAGACTCACTCGTGTTCAGACTGAGTCACTCGTGTTCAGACTGATTCACTTGTGTTCAGACTGATTCACTTGTGTTCAGACAGACTCACTCGTGTTCAGACTAATTCACTCGTGTTCAGACAGACTCATTCGTGTTCAGACTGACTCACTCGTGTTCAGACTGATTCACTCGTGTTCAGACTGATTCACTCGTATTCAGACTGATTCACTCGTGTTCAGACAGACTCACTCGTGTTCAGACTGACTCACTCGTGTTCAGATTGATTCACTCGTGTTCAGACTGATTCACTTGTGTTCAGACAGACTCACTCGTGTTCAGACAGAGACTCACTCGTGTTCAGACTGACTCACTCGTGTTCAGACAGACTCACTCGTGTTCAGACAGACAGACTCACTCGTGTTCAGACTCACTCACAGACTCACTCGTGTTCAGACTGACTCACTCGTGTTCAGACAGACTCACTCGTGTTCAGACTGACTCACTCGTGTTCAGACAGACTCACTCGTGTTCAGACTGATTCACTCGTGTTCAGACAGACTCACTCGTGTTCAGACAGACTCACTCGTGTTCAGACTGACTCACTCGTGTTCAGACAGACTCCCTCGTGTTCAGACAGACTCACTCGTGTTCAGAGTCACTTGTATTCAGACTGACTCACTCATGTCGCATTAAACCTCAAACCAAACTCACCTGATTAGCGGAATGATCCTGATTTTTGACCAAAACTAAATGAATACAACCTGAAAACAGATCTGTTTACCCAAAGCTAAACTTTATTTTACATTTTTACAATTAGCAGGCGGTAACAGGATCAGAGCAAAGTAATTACCTGTATCCATCAGGCCGTGGGCGGGGCTGCTGTACTCATAAACACGCACATATGGCGGACGGCACCTTCAGGGAGATATGTATGTTTTCATTTGGAAAGAATTTAGCTGGAGCACTAATGAAATATTCAGCGATGGATCCCCCGCGGCTGCACCAGGCCCAGCATATGGTCATTGTTCCACTGCCTCTCACTCACTGCAGCCCGGGCTCAGCTCGAGTGCACTGTGGAGGCCGGCGCAGTTACTTTCGCTAGAGGAGCTTAAAAACATTATTTTGATGGATATCCAAGTGTTTACTGTAAAATGATCAGAGCTGACTTGATTTGGCAACGGAGGTGGGAATTCCAACAATGCTAACCGCTTAAATCAACACTTAAAAATGGCCACATATGGTAAATGGTCTACTTTTTTCTTTTTTATCTTTATTTATAGAGGGGAACCCAATGGAACCCTCCAATACAAACAGAAAAACATGCAAAAAAACAGAAGCTGGTGTGTGTATAAAAGTTTGTTACCAGATTATTAAATTACGATTAAGCCTCTTTCCCATCTCAGTTTGGGTGCAACTCGTCCTTAGCCTTATACAGTCACGTGATCTGGTATGAAATGTTCCAGTATCAGTGATTAACAAGCAGGTGAGGGATTCTGGGAGTTTTTGAAGTCGTCGCTTATAGACGCATTTCATACAGAGCCGTTCTCTTCTCAACGCTCACATTTTTATACGGCGCTTTCCCACCTTCAAGACACTCAAAGCACTTTACATCGAGAACCGCTCACCCATTCACACACACATTCATGCGGACACCAGTTACGCAGACACTGGGGGGTGAGGTGGTTTAAGTGTCTTGCCCAAGGACACAACAACAGTGTTCATCTCTGGAAGCTGGACCGTGTTCAGACAAGAGGACGGACACTCTACCAACTCAGCTACTGTCACGCGAAAGAAAAAGAGTTGAACAGCTAAACTTTTAACGACATATGCTACGCTAGCTGCTTTCATTACTGCTCAACACTAAAGTTAAGGTTTAAAAGTTAGGCTTTGATCTCTGTTTCTAATGTTGTTTCTTCAAATCCTGTATATTTAGGCTGAGTTCTTCTCTCAAACTGAAAACACTCTGTTCCACCTTGTGATGTCATCATGTGGTGATACAGGAAGTGCTCCACTGTGTTTTTAAACTCCACACACCCTCACTAGAATCATTTGGATTATTTCAGCCCTGGAGTTAGCAATCTGTACTGAACTAAAGATAAGAAGAAGCTGTTAACTTGAAAACTACCACTCTGTGACATCACAAGGTGGAACAGAGCATTTTGAGCTTTGGAGATGTAGACAGAATAATGATAAAGGGCTACTCAAACGTGTGTGAATGAAACAAAACACAACTCCAGGTATGTTTTCGAGGAGGGAACAGCATTAGGACAAGGTTTAACACTACAAGAATCAGTTTTGTGCAATATAGAACATCTGCCCCCTGCTGGCCTACATAGAGAGGTGTTGTTGTGTTCCCCAGTACAAACACAAAGTCGTCTATCATTTACAAGCATTTTTTTCTGGTCAAAGTTACGCCTACTTGTCTCTGAAATAAATACGTAATATCCCCATGGAGATAAGCAACAAGCCCACCTCCTAGAAAAGTTACACAGCGCACTTTTAAATTGATGCAGATACATTCATTTAACAAGACTCTGATCACTTTCCGACTCTGAAAGTATATCCATTTTTCAAAAGAATAGCTCTTAACTTGTTTGTAGTTAATCTGATTGTGTTTATTTCCTCGCGTTTCGACGAGTGACCTGCCAATAAATCTCTTCTGATGAGTTGGTTTAAACACCCTTATCCTTCCCTGTTTACAGTTTAATGACCCATTAAAGCCACAACATGAAATATTAATCAGAGTGTTTGCCATGCTTAGCCAACTCCCGTGTAATGAAATACAGCACGCCGCATTATCGTCCCCAAGGGCTCTCTTCAAACCCTCCGTCGATCCCCCTTGACTTTACAGCTATGTGTTTATCACGCAGTCTGCTCCACAGTCCCCATATACTGCAAACATGGAGTCTATTAAAGGCTTTACAATGCCAATAAGATATATACCGGAGCGGAGGAGACGGCCTTGACTTGTTTGCAGCCCTGGCGGAGGCAGAGAGCTCGCCGCTGATTAGGCCGCCATGTTGGTCTTTATTAGGATTGACAGGACACATCTGTACAAGGGTCTGGGCCGCTGCGAGCAAATGGAGCAGCAGGTGTGAATATTTCAACACCGCACCAGGCACAGCTGTATGGAATGCAAAGGGCACCGAGGGGGAACAGGGGGAACAGGGAACGGGTACAGGAGGAGGAATAACAAGCTGTACTCAGGAACATGTGGGGGTTTTGTTTGTGTTTATGGTCATGACTGCTCAGAGTTATTGGAACAGTAGAGTGTGGTAATAGTATAGGTTTATGTAATAGGGAAAAAATAAGAATGAACGTGACCAGGTAAAAGTTTGGACACACTCTCTCATTCAATGCTTTTTTAATAGATTTTTTTTTTTTTTTTTACTACTTTCTACATTTTATATATGTCTGATCCAACGTAAAAGAAGTGAAGACAGTGAGATAGTTCAGATCTTATCCAGAGAAAATAAATTGTTTGACAGGGGAGTTAAAGAAGCTATTTTTGTCAGGAAAAACAATCCTTCCTTGAACAGGAATGGGGGGCCTTAGACATCACCTTTCTCCCAAAAATAACTTCATCCTCAGACCCAAAGCAAACAAATGAAACAAAGAGAACAATAGAGCTAGCCAGTAGGCCCATTAAGAGTAAAAGAATATGCTTAGTAGGTCTCAGGCACAGTGCACACTTAATGAAGCTCAGTAGATCTAGCCTACAAACAGAAACTTTCCAAAAGTTGTTTCCAGTTTCAGTGTAGTTAGCTGAAAAATATGCTTCAAACTGATATAAGCCAGTGTCCAGCAGTTTGAGAATTTTTTTTTTTTTTACTTTATAATAATTCCATATATCTTACTGCATATATTCGATATCTTCCGTGTATATATACAATGTAGAATATAGAAACACAACTGATGTTCTCTGATCTCAAATACAAAAAGACAACAGTTATAGACAGGAAAATGGTAAATCACATTTTTATCTGGCACAAAGCGTTTTACACCAAGGAGCCACTCACCCATTCACCATTCATCCATTGGAATCGCGCTGCCGCCACCTGTGGCTCGGTGGATCTCTGCTCTACCAATGATGTTTCTGTTGAGAGCGGGATTCAAACCAGCAACCTCCACATCAGAGGACGAGCACAGATGTTATGAAACATCAGGTAATCTAGTGCAAATGAGATAGTTTCATGTTTATTTCTAAATTTGGTTAACAAGCTCTAATTTCTAACAAACTTGAGGTCATCCAGTGTGGGCGGCCCAAAGAAATGAAAAATTACGAAATTATAAGCAAAAACGATTGTTTTGTTTTTGTTCAAAAAAAAAAAAAAAAAATTTACCTGCGATTAGACGTCTTAAAGCCAAACACATTCACAGACAAGGGCCGTGTTAAAGTGCAGACATTCAGTTGTGCAGCGCAGTTGTGTCACAAGAATTTATATGAAACAGATTGAATGTGATGTAGTGGTGGATCATGTGGCAGCACGAAAACCTTCAAACTGTCCTAATGGAGTAATCAAAGGTCCTATGTTAAAACTGACCCTTGTGAGCTTTAAGCCAAGTGCTAAAGCTATTACCTCCTCAAATCATACCTGGTCTTGTGTTTTGTTTCAAACACATGTTTGTGTCTGTCTATCGCTCCAAAGCTCAAAATGCTCTGTTCCACTTTGTGATGTCATGAAGTGGTGGTTTTCAAGTTAACAGCTCCTTTTACCTTTAGTTCAGTAGAAATTGGCATCTCCAGGTCTGAAATGATCCAAATGATTTTAGTGAAGGTCAGTGGCAGGCTGTCAGGGCCAGCAAGGCCTTTTCTGCTGGACTAAATATGATCAGAAAAGTGAATTTATTTGATGATTTTATTTCCATAAATATGTAAACAAAACATTCTTTATTCTCTGTTCTCTTTATGACATATTATATCCACTCAGATGAGTGGCTTCCAATGTTGTTTATTGTGTTATTATGGAGTTTTTATCCAATTAGATTTCAGTTAGTTTGTGTTTTCAGGCAAATTCTCATTTTCCTGGGACCATGACAGTAAAAGGAGCAGGCCCGGTTTACTGTAAGTAGACACAGATACAGTCAGTTTCAATAGCCAATCACATCTTGATTCTGCATTCGAGGGCTAGCTAGAATGTCCTACACAAACTGGACATGTACGTGTCCTGTGATTGGATAATAAGCACTGCTAGAGCCGGAGGCCGGCAGTTTGCAGAATGTCAAACTAAACCTGGAGATCCAACAGCTACTGCTGTATTTTTAACCCATAATGGCCGAAGGAGGAGAAGAGACTTGATTCCAGGGATTGCAGGGAGACTCTCAAACTTCTGTTCCACCTTGTGATGCCATGTGGTTTTTAAACTCCATACACCTTCATGTATGACCACATGACATCACAAGGTTGAACAGAGTGTTTTCAGTTTGAGAGAAGAACTCAGCCTAAATATGCAGGGTTTGTGTGTTAAACATGTGTGAATGAAACAACACACAACTCCAGCTCTGTTTGTGATGAGGAAACGGGATTATAATACAGATCGGAACATAGAGTAATACGGGCCCTTTAAAAAAAAAAAAAAAAAAAAACTAAATCAAAACAATGGAATTTACCACTGAACAAAAGACAATATTTCACCAGTGATCTTGCCAGCGCAGAGAATAGTGTCGTCTTCAGGTTCTGCTTGAGTGAACATGCTTATGTTACATCAGGCAGATTAACTACTGCAGCCTGTTCCTATCTGCATGCACTTGACCATAGCATTTTGTGCAATTTCCCTTATGGGGCTAAAGTGCTAATCAATAGACACATCCTGACAACGTGTAATACATGCTAGCATACTGATAGCTCTGTGTTAGCATTACATAACTGATAGCTGTGTGTTAGCATTACGGAGCCCCTGTGCACATATCACTTCCATTAGCTCTGATTTATGCCCCCCATCATTTCCTAAAGACTACAAAATCGAATGCTTGGGGCTTTTATTTACCCTAATTGAAATTACATTGGTCCCTTTATGACGACCCTTATGCAACTTGATGTTCTCAGTTTATTATATGTGCTCTGGTGTTCCATACGTCCCAGCTGGTCGGTTTACGGTTACGCCTGTCAGGCTCTGATTTGGTGATGAGTGGGTGCTTCCGCATTCACTCGCAACATAAAAATAGTTATTGTGTTCCTCGTCATTGGCTGCAGCTGTGTCAAATAAAACGGTGGTACCTTGCTCTCCATTGCAAACAGCTTCCTCCTCCTCTTCCTCCTCTCTCCGATCGCTGGTCTGCTATGGGCCTCAAGCAGTTCTTAATCATTAAAGTAGATATCAAGGAAAGGCTGACCCAAAGGAAAGTAGTTGGGCCCAATTATTCCGTGTTTGATGTGTCTCTGATGTCCTGATGTGAACCCTCCGAGGGGCAGGTGGCGCTGTGCCGGAGCCCGTCCCCACGTGACCTCTCTGTAGTGTTCATTAAAGACGACATAGATGTGAGAATGCTCCATGTTTTTCCTCACACTTCCTTAACACAATCAGATTTGGTAAGATTTCCTCTCATTTTCCACAGCAGCGCCTGCCAACAATTGTGGCATTTTGATTGGCAAAATGATGAATCCTGTTGCCATGTAAACCAACAGACAGAATAATTAAAATGGGTGATTTTGGAGGGCTGGACCAGATGTTCAGTGGGACAAAATTCTGTGTGATCTGATATGAAATTGGAATAGATAAAATGTTTAATGTTGTGTAGTTTTGTTTTATCCTTCCATGGGTAAAATGTGTAATGTGCCAACTTCTGGAAGGGCATCCAGCGTAAAAGCAATGTTCACTTGCTATGAAATGCAAATGTCAGCAATCCACCTGAACCAACTACCTTTGAACCAAAAGATCTAACACCATCTAGCACCAGTGATGAACCGAATACTTTTGTAGACTGACAAAAACACTATTCCAGTGCATTTCCAGCTCCCACAGATGAATGCTTCTGCTGTGTCCTTGGGCAAGACACTTAACCCACCCCAGTGTCCGTGTGCACTGGTGTATGAATGTGTGTGTGAATGGGTGAGTGGTTTCTTGACGTAAAGCACTTTGAGCCTTGAAGGTGGGAAAGCGCTGTATAAAAAATTGACCATTTACCAGGAAACTTTTATAATTTAAGAATAAAGTAAAAGATCTTTAAGTAAAAGCTCTTTGATGACTTTCACAGAGGCGGCCCTGTAGGAGAGTGGTCAGTGATCACAGCTGACCAGTCCCATGTCTTTAGCTAAAGTCACAAACTTTGGGCTCTTGATGTTGTTTGTTTTGAACTGATGTTGGACACTGTCGACTCAGACCAGCTGCAAAACGATTAGATAATGATCCATTGACAACCTTTAACACAGCTCATCAAAGGGACACAGCACAGGCTTGTGGCAGCTTATTCCGACGCTTTTCCAGAGTATGGATTTGTACTGTGTGAGAGTGAACGGATGAGCTCCCAGAGGAGATTTTCCTCAGGACCGTTTAGCACATGCTGCTGTTTATTTGACTTCACTGCACACTTTATCTGCCCCGACCTGCCTCGTCCAATTAGGCTAATTGGAACAATCAGTTAGTGTCAGCCATGTACCTGTGTGTCAGACCCACGGAGCCAACCTTCAGCCTGACTTAATGACACCGCCGACCTGCCGCTGGAATCTCAATGCAAACGTCAGGCTCAAACACTTTGTCTATTTTGTGCAATAATGACCCTTCACTGAGTCAGGGGCAACAGTCCAGAAACATCTTCAACCAGAATCCTGCAAAAAAAAAAAAAGCCTATTTAATGTGTAGGTTTAGGTTAATGTGGTGAACCAGAGAACCAGACCATCTAGGAACCCAACACACAAAGACATTTAGACTCCACAAAGAAAGGACTTGAACTAAAACGGGAGCAAATACATGGAGCAAATACATATCTATAACAGTAAATGACATTTGCTGTAGCTGTGTCTAATAAAATACTGGTACCTTGCTCCCCGTTGCAAACTGCCTCCTCGTCCTCTTCCTCCACACTTCTCTCTGATCGCTGGTCCACTAGGGATGGGACAATATACGATAATTTCGTGAATCGCGATAGAAATGGTCTGCGATAAATCATTCGTGGCATTTTTCCAAAATCGCGAACGATTATAATAGTCTTTATGGCACCAGACTGCCTCATGTTTCTGGTTTCAATACAACGTTTAGATGCTAGTTTTGGTGTTTGCTCACAAGGGGGCGCTCTGTCACAGCAATGACACTTGTTGCGTCTGTGCCTGTTCTGGTGCAGAGTCTGGTGCCGAAAAAAAAGTTGCGGGTCCGAGGGCAAAACACGAGCAACATGCACGCACATTTACGAGATAAACATCCTCCATTGTTTGACAAACTTGAGCTGAAAATATTCATCGTAAGTGACATAAACCATTGAATGTAGATTGTGTTGTGTGTAGTTAGCTGAAGTACATGTACATTCCTGTAGAGTTGTAAAGTAGGCCCGGACCGTCAGAACGTTAACAAATTAATTATTTTTGTGATAATATCGTGAATCGCGATTTATTTTGGTCACAATAATCGTTAGTCTAAATTTTATATCGTCCCATCCCTATGGTCCACTATGGGCTTTAGGCAGTTTTTTAGACCTTCCTCTCTCAACTGGGCTCTCAAGGCATTTGACAGCAACAAACCCCTCACCTATGTGCATACACATTCACACAGCAGACCCTGGAGTCAGTGTGGGTGAAGTGTTTTGCCCAATGACACAACAACAGTATAGTTTAGTAGGGATGGGGACATAGACTGTATATATAAATGGACGTAGCTAACCTGCTAGCCGCCGCGTTCCAAATAGGAAGTGATCATGGGCGAACTTCTGGCTCCATCGAGTCCAATTCACTTTCTATTGAAAAACTGTGGCCCCTCTCTCTGTAACTACCACAGTCAGACTCATTATTTTGGTCTATATGATCCTGGGGTTTTTATTTCTCTATTAATTAATTATTACTGTCTGTAAATCAAGATATGAACATTAATAACAAACAAATCAGGTGCCTTCTTTCCCTGAGGTCACTCCCTCTTGCGGTCTGGATTGGCTCTTTGGTTGCTATGATACTCGCAGTCAGAATTCCACATATGGAACTTGGCTTCAAATTGTCCCTATAACTGCTCCAGCCTCGATGATCTTCATTTGACTGGAGTCGAACGCTGTGAGTGACGTCACACTCCCTTAATCCACTTCTTTATACAGGTTATGGTTGGGAATCGAACCACTGACCTTCACATCAGTGGACAAACACAATGACACTGAAAAACTATGAGGATTGCGTTAAGCTCTTTTCCACAGTCTGGCTCAGGATCTCAGACAGTAACAGCTCCACAGAAGTTGGTCACACGAGCTCTGCCCTTTCGGCCTGTGAACTGTTTGGATGGCACTACATTCGATTTTGTGTTTTCTAATACATGGGCAGCCAATAACGTGGGTGTGTTTGGCCATGAATTATAGATGTGTTGTTGGCACAGGCTGTGTGGATATGAACTGTGCATGCCGGGGCCAGATAAGGCCAGATTTATACCTTCAGCTGCCAGCCGCGCACTCGGGCAGCCAGCTCACAAATTAAATGGAAATTGAGTTTGAGGGAGCTAATAAAACAGCCATAGCGCTCTCACACAACAGCATGTCGTTTTTGCATACAATACATGCGCTGGGGGAAAACAGGGCACGGCTCTTGATCACCAAACTGATTGTTGGCGTTCTCATTACTAAAGGAGGCGCACTTGGGTCTGAGAGCGGTCACTTACTCGTGAACATGCTATAAAGCGAAGCGACTGAGTGAAACAGCATTCCAACAGGTTAAAGTTAACCAACATCAATATTGTTCTGTTTATTTCAAATGAGAATGGTTAAGGTGGTCATCACCGGGGCAGAGCTGGGACTGTTTCCCTTTGGGGTTAGTTACGGGTGGCATGTATCCATTAACTTATGCACCCTGTACCCAAAAGGCACAGCAACTACAAGTAAAAGTAGCCAAGTACTGTATTTAAGTACTATAATAGCTCTGTAATTGCAATTTTTTACTTGTTGTGTCAGAAGGGGGCGCTGAGGATATTTATGGCTGTGTTCAGTGTACTGTGAGCAGAGAATTAGATTACATGTTTGGATTTTAAGAAGTAGGGTTTACTTCAGAGGACCGTTGTATTCTTACCTGTGAGTATGAGGCATTATAGTACATTTTTGAGTGTATACTTTTTACTTTTACTTCATTACATTTGAGAGCAGTATCTGTATTTTCTACTCCACTACATTTTTGAACTGGCCTGAAACGTAAAAGTACTTTTTGCTGTTGTCTGAGACCTGCTGAAAAGGCTGAGGGTTTATTTTGAACACATTCATAATTTGAGCAAACAAAAATATACAAATAAAAATATTTCAATTGATCATTTTAATAGTTTCTGTTGGATAAAATTCAGCTCAAATATTTATCAAAATCACCACATTTGAAGCTTTGTAAGACTCAAAATCTGTGCGAAATGCTTTTACTTTTTACTCTTAAATACATTTTTTTTTTAAATTTTACTTGAGTATTTACCGATTGCTAACAATGGTAAATATACATATATATATACATGTATTAATCGTCTAGACTCTTCAATACACTTACCAAACACATGCACAGAGAGACACTCATTATGTTACCAAGCCCCATACCACACTGTTTCTGTAAAAAAAAATAAGATAAAAACAGCTAAATAATCAACAGTACAACATTCCAACACATAAATCGAAAATGGTGGCTTATTTCTGAATAAATCCTAAAACGCTGGAGCACACTGCTTGTGTTTTCCCATCTCTCTCGCTTTGCCACTTGTGCAATAATTGACTCTTTCTCTGCAGAATCCCCAGCGCTCTATCTATCGCGTTTACTGTTCGACGCTGGGATCACTTGACAGGTTCACAGTGTTCCGGATGAAGACTGAAGGGATTTGTTATTTGTGCAAAGCTGCCAGAAAAAAAAAAAGAGTCTAACAGCTCAAGCTATATCTGCGATCGCACTCTGTCTGCCTCTGTGTCAGGGAGACCTCGTCAGGACTCTTCCTCACTCCAACATCTGACGGCCTTACTTCATCACGGCGGAAAAGCTGTCTACACAGATATGTTCTAGACAATGTAGTGCACCAAGCTATAGTTCTGCATTATATTATTTTAAATCAGACCTGTTCTGCAAAATGGACGTTTCAGAGCTGTTTAACCATCATCGTTTTTTTTCTTATTGAGCCACTAAAGTTGTTTTTGGAGTGATTCATGTTTGAGTAATATTTAATCTCTTATTTACAAGACGCCATTTTGTCGATCAACCCCCGTTTTCTAACGCAGAAGTCGGCGGATTTCTTTATTTTATTAAGAATTGTGATTTATTATCGTGATTTAAAATGTGTAAATTATAACAGAATGATCCACCAGTGTCGGATATTATTAACTGTAGCACTGTACTTTAAATTTGATATAGTTGAAGTATCTCTTAATTTTTTTTAAAGATCCTATATTATGCAAAATTGACTCTAGTGAGCTTTTTTTTTTTTTTATGACATCACAAGGTGGAGCAGTGTGTTTTTAGTTTGAGAAAAGAGGAGGTGATGAGGAAACATTAGAACAGAGATCAGACAACAGCGTAATATAGGCACTTTAATGAATTTGACGAAAGAGGACATATTTTCCAGGCATTTAGTAAAAAACGTAGATGATAATTTTACATTTTGATAATTGTAAACTGCATCATTGATCTCAACTAGCTCGATAAAAGAAACAGGTTTATTTGCTTCCTGTTCAAAACTGCTGAAGAGGCTCCACCTCTTCAGATTATCTGCACAGGTGTTCCACAGGGCTGTGTACTGTCCCCCCTGGTCTTCTCCTTGTACACCACTGGCTGCACCTCCAGATATGACTCCATAAAGTGGATCGAATTTGAGATGTCAGCTCTCTCATCAGGCTCATCTCAGACATTGATGAGACTCATCAATGTCCAGCTACAGGAGGGAGCTGGACTGGTGGGAAATGTGGTGCAATGCTAACAACTCTCAAACAGCTCAACGCCCAAAATACAAAGATGATGTGGGCAAGTCTCTCAATGACCCAGCACCAAAATACATCTCCCACATCTTAATGCCATATGAACCATCTCACACTTTGAGGACTAAACTGGGACTAAAGAAGGACTAAACAAGGACCAAACCAGGACCAAACCAGGTCTAAACCAGGACTAAACCAGGTCTAAACCAGGTCTAAACCAGGACTAAACCAGGACTAAACCAGGAATAAACTAGGTCTAAACCAGGTCTAAACCAGGACTAAACCAGGGCTAAACCAGGACTAAACCAGGACCAAACCAGGTCTAAACCAGGACTAAACCAGGACTAAACCAGGGCTAAACCAGGACTAAACCAGGACTAAACCAGGACTAAACCAGGACTAAACCAGGACTAAACCAGGGCTAAACCAGGACTAAACAAGGAAGAAAGCAGGACAAAAGCAGGACTAAACCAGGACTAAGCCAGGGCTAAATCAGCACTAAACCAGGACTAAATAAGGACTAAACCAGGACTAAACCAGGGCTAAACCAGCACTAAACTAGGACTAAACCAGGGCTAAATCAGGGCTAAATCAGGGATAAATCAGCACTAAACCAGGGCTACACCAGGGCTACACCAGGGCTAAACCAGGACTAAACCAGGACTAAGCCAGGGCTAAATCAGAGCTAAATCAGCATTAAAGCAGGACTAAACCAGGACTAAACCAGGACTAAACCAGGACTAAACCAGAGCTAAATCAGGGCTAAATCAGAGCTAAATCAGCACTAAAGCAGAACTAAACTAGGACTAAACCAGGACAAAAGCAGGACTACATTAGGACTAAAACGGGACTTAACCGGAGCTAAACCAGGTCTAAACCAAGACTAAACCAGGGCTAAACATGGAGAATCAGCATTTCAGTTCTGTGCAGCTAAAACCTGGAACAGTCGTCCTGAAGTGAGACATTCCTCTAATTTAACATTGTTTAAATCCAGGCTCCAAACGGTTCTGTTTAGCTGTGCATGTGACCGAAAGGGTTTTATTCTGCCTCTTCTTTTTTAAAGTTAATTTTATGATTACTTATGTTTGATTTCTTGTATTGTGATTTAAATGTCTTTCTTATTCTGTAAAGCACTTTGAATTACTCTGTGTATGAATTGTGCTATACAAATAAACCCGCCTCGCCTTGCCTTTTCAGACAGCTTTTCTCGTGCCTGTTCTATTCACAATTTGCTGGTTATTCTGATTTGACGTCTCCGGGTGGGTGCTGCTCCACACACACACAGCCCAGCCAAGCTCCTCTCTTCTGGACTCAGATCAGAGGAAGACCCCTGTTCCCCTGGAGCGCTCAGTCCTGGACACTTTTGTTGCTGTTGTTAATTAATTACCTCCCTGTAGTCAGACTGGGCATCCCGCACTAAAACACCACCCAACGCGATGTGCTCATTATAATTTTATATTTATTTACTTTGAGTTTTCTCCTCTGTGGCCTGCTTTTCCCACTCCGTGAACCTGCGGACGATGAGCCTGGAGACACGCTCAAGGCGGCTCGACTACACCCACTTGGAAATGTCATGGATCATGTAGAAAGCAGGATTTGATTTCATGAATTTTGCTTTTATAAATGAGTAGGGATTATTATAAATTTATTATAAACTTGAAGCAGACAGGTTGATATCATAGACTGTATATATAAATGGACATGGTTAACCTGCTAGCCGCCGCATTCCAAATAGGAAGTGATCATTGGTGCAATTCCAGCTCCATCGACTCTGGCTTCAATTCGCTTTCTATTGAAAAACTGTGTCCCCTCTCTCAGCAACTGCTGCTGTCAGACTCGTCGTTTTGGTCTTAAAATCTTCATATTAACCCTCTCTACATGATCCTGGGTTTTTTATTTCACAATTTAATTTGTAAATCAAGATATGAACATAAAAACAGACAAATTAGGCACTTTTTTCCCCCTGAGGTTGCTTCCAGTAGCTTTTGCAACAGGTTTGATTGACAGCGTTGCTAAGAGCTCACTCCCTACTAAACCAGAGGTGTGTTACCTTCAACAGCCTCGCTCCGGATTGGCTCTTTGGTTGCTATGATACTCATGGTCGGAATTCCAAATATGGAACTCTGCTTCAAATTGTTCCGTATACCTGCTCTAGCCTCGATGAGCTTCATTTGACTGGAGCCGAACTCTGTGGGCGACATCAGATTCACTGAGTTCACTTCTTTAGACAGTCTGTGGTTGATATAGATGGATTTTTGTCCCCACTAATTTTCAACCATATGGATAAACGTGATTAACGAGGCTCAGCAGTGATTACAGTAATAAATAATGATAAAGGAATATATACATACAGGGTAGGAACGTATACTGCTTCTATTTGCGTGAGGGGTATAAGGCAGGGGTGTCCAAACTTTTCTCTTTAAGGGCCACGTATAAAAACAGAGAAAGCTGAGGGCCGATTGAGGGCCATAGACTGGTCGCCAATACAGTGAATACTTCAAATGTCTTATTATTACGTGTTAGACTGAACCACTAGACCTTTTTTCATGCTTACATCATCAACGGGGCACATTAAATATTTGATATAGGCTTGTTAAAGTAGATTTCCAGAAATGTACAAAAAAATACTGTGTAAGGACACACACTAAAAGTTGGTAATGTTTGAAAATGCTCCAGAACCGTGAGCAATGGCCGCCAAATACAAACTCTAAATAAAACCCATTTAGTTTTTACAGTTTTGTCTGGAGCAGGAACATTTCACTGATTAGAAGGACACCATGTATAGGCCAGGGAGATGGTGAGATTTTTGCTTGTAAGAAATGAGTAACTGTTGCTGTTAAAATAGAAGACTTTTGTGTGTCTAATGAGGCTCGCGCAGCACCCTGTCTGTCCTCGTCTGTTTTTACATGCTTCCAAGAATGAATGCTTTTTAAGGCCAAGGTCTGAACAGTCTAAGAATACAGAACATACAAGACGAATGGATCGAGGGAGAAAACACACACATTTGGAGAGGATTTTCTGTTGGACGAAAAAACATGAAAATCACAGAAATCTGATATCTAATTTTGAGCTTCACGAGACCAAGACTTCAGCCTGAAATAAGCACGACGCTGTATGACACTTGTATTAAGTCCTGCTTGAAGTTGGCTCAAAGAACTGGATCTCACAATTCAACAATTAAAGGATCTTCAATTAAATCAAACCTATCATGCATTATTCAGTTACAGGCACAAAAGACATTGAAAAACATGCCTTCTTACAGTGATAGAGCTTGCCTCTCCATAGATTTGATGTGTACTGTGGCCTCTTTGTCTCCTCGGCCATAGACAAGTTTAATGCCATACTCCGAAACCTTACACAAAGGAGACAAACAGATAGCGGACTCTCTTCTTGCCCAGAAGTGCACCTATGTAACCATCTTGTTATAGATTTAACCTGTAACTTGGCTTTATGAATCACCTGTGTCTCCTTGGCATTAGGTTTGTTTAAAGCCATACTCTGGAACCTTACACAAAGCAATAACATCTCCGTGGAGACAAATAGATCCCGACTCTCCACCTAAATGACAAAAGCGCGCCTATGTAGTCATCTTGTTATAGCTAAAATGAAAGTCCCAGGCTTATTATCTGAAACACCTTTTGGATTTATGCTAAAAGATCTTTCTAGCAGGAAAATGGCGGTGATTGCGCTCACCAGCCCATTTCTGCGTTTCATCTCCATCTGTGCCACAGGTAGACCACTGCATCGTCGTCCGTGGCGACGCCAAGAAACGCTTAAGAGATAGTAATGTGCATCAGGCCAATGAGCCATTCACACGCCCACTGTCACGCCATTAGTCTCCAAAGACACCCGCTCCTGCATGCTTAGCAACCTATTGTCTGCGAGACAAGGGGGGAGATGAGGGGGAAAGGTGAGAGAGACGAGGAGAGAGAAGAGAAGCGGGAGAGAAAAAGAGGGAGAGACGAGGGAGAAGAGGGGAGAGACAAGGGAGAGATGAGGGAGAGACGAGGGAGACATGAGGGAGAGACAAGGAAGAGACGAGGGAGAGACGAGGGAAAAGAGGGGAGAGACAAGGGAGAGATGAGGAAAAGATGAGGGAGAGACGAGGGAGAGATGGGGGAGAGATGAGGGAGAGATGAGGGAGAGACAAGGGAAAAGAGGGGAGAGACAAGGGACAGATGAGGAAAAGATGAGGGAGAGACAAGGGAGAGACGGGGGAGAGATGAGGGAGAGACGAGGGCGAGACAAGGGAGAAGAGGGGAGAGACGAGGGAGAGACGAGAGAGAGACGAGGGAGAAACGAGGGAGAAGAGGAGAGAGACAAGGGAGAGATGAGGGCAAGGCGAGGGAGACATGAGGGAGGGAGAGACAAGGAAGAGATGAGGGAGAGACGAGGGAGAGAGGGGGAGAGATGAGGAAAAGATGAGAGGGCAGACGACAAGGGAGAGACGGGGGAGAGATGAGGGAGAGACGAGAGAAAGATCAGGGAGAGACGAGGGAGAGATGAGGGAGAGATGAGGGAGAGACGAGGGAGAGATGAGGGAAAGACAAGGGAGCCAAGTGAGAGACAGGGGAGAGGAGGGGAGAGACAAGGGAGAGATGAGGAAAAGATGAGGGAGAGACGAGGGAGAGATGAGGGAGAGACGGGGGAGACAAAGGAGAGATAGGAGGTGAGGGGAAGAAGAATGAGGGAGAGAGAGGGGCGAGACGGGGAGACGAGGGAGACGGGGGAGAGACAGGGGAGAGATGAGGGGAGATGAGGGAGAGACCCTGCTGATTCCCCTTTTCTTTCACTCACCTCGCCTACGTATTCCTTTGGGGTGCAATTTTAGCGAAATAGCACAATTTAAGCACTGGTTTTGTGTGACTTTTAAAAATGTAGGGTTTTTTTTTTTTTTTTTTTTTCAAGCCATTACCATGAAAATAGCTCCAAGTTCAGATTCCGTGGAAGGACCTTTAGTTGGCCTTAAATGAGGTCCCAGATGGTTGTGGTTTTAAGTGCAGACTGGATACTGCAGACTCATCGTACGGTTCTGTCTGCGCCACTTGAAGCGTCTTGTTCTTGTGGAATGTGCCAGCGCTCCTCAGGCGTCAGCGATGAGTTCAAAGACAGACGGGAATGTAGTTTTTTTTGTGTTTTTTTTCAAGAATGAGAAAAACATGATCCGCCGTGTTACTCGCGGTGTTATAAAATGGCTTCATGTCAAAAGTATTTTATAGCAGTGACAAGTGTATGTGGTGATTGATAATGTCAGCGTCCCTCTGTGGATTTCAAGGACTTTTCTTAAAGCTGTTCCTATCGTGCTTGCGTCTGATCTATAGTTTTAATCTCTGACACCTGTGATCATTATGTTGCAATCTGCACATTTTAAATCACAATATTCATCTAAAACGAGTCCACTGACTTCCGCGTCAGAAAACTGCGGTGTCCAAAGGGAGCTGACGTCGCCCCCTATGGATAGCTGTACATCACACTAGCAAGTAGCACATATTTTTTTCAATTGTACCAAAAATGACTACACGATGCTGCCGGATGCTACAAGTAACACCGATAGAGAAAATAAAACTGGAGAAGGAAGTGCGTGCGTCACAGTGGGCGTGTACATCACAGTGGGCATGTACCGGTGGAGGTGAAAATCGACAAAATGGCATCTTGAAAATAAACGATTACGCAAACATGAATCACTCCAAATACAACTTCAGAGAGTCAGTGAGGAGAAACATCTAGAACATGTTTAAAAGCTCTGAAAAGTCCATTTTGCGGAATAGGTCTGATTTTAAATTAACACTTAGTCACAACCACTACAATGCAAAACTATTAAAAAAAACAATATCAGAACCAAACTTGTGTAGTAGGGTTGACTTTGTGGAGCAACCAGCAGGTGGCAGTGAAGCAAAAAACTATAAAGGTTTCCCGGCAGTCTTTGGCCTTCCTCTGACTCGTTCACTTCCACTTGCTGTTGTCTGCTCTGTTCTCCATGAGGCTCGGTGACATAGTTGATTTAAGAAATAACAACATTAAGCTTAACTCAAAGAAGTTTTTTTTTTTCTTTTACATTTAGAGGTGTAGCAAGGGGCCCGCTCTGTGTCTGTGGTGATGGGCACATGTGCATCTTGTATATATAAATGTACATAGCTAACCCGCTAGCTGCTGTGCTCCAAATAGGAAGTGGAACTGCTGCTGTTAGACTCGTCATTTTGGTCTTAAATGTTCGTATTAACCCACTTTACAGGATCCTGGGGCTTTTATAGCACTATTGTGTCTGTAAATCAAGATATGAACATTAATAAATGACAAACCAGGCGCCTTCTTTCCCTGAGGTTGCGCCCGCTAGCGTTAGCAACAGGTTTGATTGACAGAGTTGCCGTGGGTGACGTCACACTCACTCAGTCCACTTCTTTATACAGGATATGATCACGGTCGAGCCGATGCCACTGGCTGAGGTGGCGGTATGTTTAAATCGTTATATGAGAATGAAATACTTCAACCAGCTGTACATTAATGTCACTTAGTTCTCAGATTACGGGGTTTGAATCAGCCCCAGTGCAGTGCATCCTGTCCATTCGCCTGAAGTTTAAAAATGTAAAAAGTGCAACTGAATGGCAAGAAAGTAACCAATGGACATAGAAAAATCAAAGTGTTTCAGTGAATGAAGTTATACTGGTCCTTTTATAGTGAACGGAATGATCGGAAGTCCTAACTCCAGGTATTTGTAGTAAATAAATGCTACTGGTTTATTGGAACGCGCTATTTAAACTGTGCCTTATGCGTTAGTTTAGTTTGTTTAGTTTATTTATTTTTCCAGGTTAAACCCGCGGGTTTATTTTTAGCTATAGCTTTAGTTCTGTTTACTTTTGTCTCCCCCTCCGTAATGCCACACTTGGATTAAACCAGAATAGTGATGGGACTTTCGGCTCCTGTGTGGGATCTGAATCTGAAAGAGCCGTTCAACAGACTGGCTCTTTCACTGTTTATTCACATGACAGAAGCCAACATGAGAACTCACTTAAACCAAACTCAGAGAGAAACGACCGAGGCTCAGATGTGTTTAAACTGGTTCAAACTGAGAGTGGAATGATGAAATTCTCAATAAAATGTTGCGCTATAATCATAATAATTTCAAAAAACTCACCATTATTATGTTATCAAATCAAATGTTTTTGTGCACAAAGCTCTCTCTCGTGTCGCCCTCTCTGCTTCTGTTCTGATTCTTGTGTTGGTTCAGGGTTAATCAGTGTAAAAATGCATAAAAATTTGAAAGAAAAAGAGTCGGTTCTTTTAAAAAAAAATGAGATCCGGATCCAACCATTCACGTTAAGGAACCGTTCAAAAGTTCAGGAACGTCACATCACTAAACCAGAACTACACCAGGACTTACAATTAATGCCTGTTCTTATACAAAACTCTGGATTCAGTCATCATCAGCCATCCACGGGCTTTAGAGCGATAAAAATACACCACCGTTGCCATGGTAAATGACGATTGAAAATGTAATATTGTATATATTTAAATGGGCTCACATGAGTATACACAAGTGCAGTATTGTGTTCATTAACAATAAGCTGCGGCGCTAATGAACCCCTCTGGATATGACGCTTCCTGGAAGTCAGAGGCATCCGGTGTCCTTGTGTTTGTGTGGCTCTGAATGTGTGCTGTCTTTCACTGCATAAAGACCTGGGGCGCACTTCCTCTACATTTGACTAGAAACACATTAAAAAGGACCGTAATATATTTGAAAATGTCCATAAACATCTATTATGATAAAAATGTGAAACCTACAAACTGCAATGTATCTGTTAAAGGGCCTATATTACACAAAATGGACTCTTGTAGCTTTAAGTCATGATCTAATGCTCTACTTCCTCAAAAAACATACCTGCGTTTTGTTTCATTCACACATGTCTGAATAACACTTTATTATTCATCTTTCTACATCTCCAAAGCTCAAAATTCTCTGTTCCACCTTGTGATGTCATCAAATGGTAGTTTGAATACATAGGGAATAACAAAGAGGAGGAGGTTGGAGCTGAGCAGAGGCAGATCCCCGTAATCGAAAGGCACAGAAAAAACAGGTCAGTATAATATAAAAATGAGCACACAGGGAAAAAGCAGAGGCAGATAATCTTGTATTAGGCTTCACCACACTGTGCAACAACGGCCCGGAAGAGTCTTAGGGCAGAGTTGCTTCTTAATTACTGACGGCGCAGGGGATGGTGGGCTGAGCTTGAGGTGGAGCTCCGGCTGCGGGTGACCAGGAAAACATGGGACACTGGAATGGATTCACACGGGCCGTCACGTCACTGCTGAACTATGAAACGTCTCGTGAACATGACTAGACTTTGGATTGTCTTTTGAACTGATAAAATGTAATGGACTGTGGTATGTTTATCATCTTAAGATGTTAAGATGTGATGTTTTATAATAATGTACCATCATGAGAGCTGGACTTGCGGGTTACCAGCATAGACTGTGTAAAAAAGTGGACTACGTGAGTGTGACGACACCCACAGTGTTCGGCCACGGTCAAATGAAGCTCATCGAGGCTAGAGCAGTTATAGGGGTGAATTTGGAGCAGAGTTCCATATTTGGAATTCCGGTCACAAGTATCATAGCAACCAAAGAGCCAATTCGGAGCAAAGCTATTGAAGGTGACGGCCCTTCCTGCCCACACCGCTGCTTTAACAGGAAGCGGGCGCTTAGCAACGCTGTTTATCAAACCTGTTGCTAACTCTAGTAGGAACGACCTCAGGGACGCCTCAAGAAGACGCCTGATTTGTCAGTTATTATTGTTCATGTCTTGATTTAGCGACACATTAGCAAAATAAAAACACCATCATCATGTAGAGCGGGTTAATACGAACTTTTTTTTCCCATCCATCTATCCATTTTCTTCCCCAAGACCCCAAGGCTTTCCCAGGCCAGCCGAGAGACATAGTCCCATCCAACCTGGGTCCTGGGTCTTCCCCGGGCCTCCTCCCAATGGGACATGACAAACATGTCCCACTAGAAACAGCTCCTGAACACCTCCCCAGGGAGGCGTCCAGGAGGCATCCTGAGCAGATGCCCGAGACACCTCAGCTGACTCCTCTCGACCAGAAGGAGCAGCGGCTCTACTCCAAGCTCCTCACCTTTTTTTTTTTTTTAATTTGTACAAATACGAACATTTTAAGACCAAAATGACGAGTCTGACATCAGCTGTTACAGAGAGGAGGTGACAGTTTTCCAATATAAAGTGAATTGGAGCAGAGTCGATGGAGGTGAGAATGCGCCCATGCTTCACATTTGGAATGCGGCGCCTAGCAGGTTAGCTCTGTCCGCTCATATATATATGTACAGTCTACAGTTAGAAAACACATTTTTCTCAAGTCAAGAAATCATTACAAAGTGTTCTTCATTTTCTTTCCTTGGAAACGTTATGGGGAATTAGCTAGCGCTGCCCTTCTGACCTGTATTATGTCCGAGCACTTTTCTAAATGTACAACCTTGCTGCTAAAGGCGTGACCAGCAGCTATAAAATGACACTGTGACATCTCCTCATGTAATCCTGTATTTCATCTGAACCTCCGCAGATCTGCGTGCTGTTGTACATCTGAGCTCCGTGTGACCTTAGCGACCGGTTCAAAGACGGGCCAGCCTCTCTGTGATTTAGTGCATGGGCTGGTTGCGTAACAGCAGCTGGTCAGTGACTGTCACGGGGTCATCTGCAGATACAAGGTGAGTGGGAGGGTCACCGCTCTGACAAATGACCCCAGCGCTGCCGAGATACGAGCTGAATCTACCTTCTGTGGCTTTAAGTAAACACAAGAACTGGCAAAGCGTGGGAGAATAATACAAGCAGGTCGTTTTAGCTTTCAGAGAAAAAAAAAGAATGTGAATAGAGGGAGTTGTTGGCTTTAGGCAGAGATTCTTCACCATTAGACCATGAGTTTGATAAAAGCCATTTTGTGGGAGGACGATAACGGCACAAAGGCAATTAGACAGAACCTGACTTCAATCTGCAGTGTGCTCAAAGGCTCAAGTGAAATCTGACAGATAATCTTACTCTTCTGAGACTTGTTATGCTTTAGCCTTTGTGGAAACTTTAAACATTTTTTTCTACTTTAAAAATGTGCAGAAAAAGTGGTAAACTGTATAGATGCAGCAAACAGATTTCAACAATATAGATTGAACTACTTGCAGGTCATGACTTGGACTCGAGTCAGACTTGAGGCAGCATTTTGAGGAGGACTGGAGGACTCGACTTGGACTTGAAGGTGATTCAGGACTTGGGATTTCTGCCGGAGGGTCCATCACCTGCTTGTCTTTTGGAGATGTTTTTGCTTTAGTGTTTTGTTTTTTTTAAAGTGTTTTTATTGCCAAAAATATCCATCAAAAGCACAAAATCTTTCTCTCCATAGGTCATGTATTTATGTTTATTTTACCTTTATTTTAGCAGGAAAAACTATTACATCGGTCCCTCGCTATATCGCGGTTCACCTTTTGCGGTCTCGCGGTTTTACAGATTTTATTTTGTGTCCAATTTTGCGATTTTACAGCATATGAACGAGCAATGTGTCTCAGAATGTGTTCAGACAAATTTACATACATGTTGGATCGCAGTGTGACTCTGAAGTGCTGTATGTTTGGGGGGTATAATATATAACTTTGAGAGTGATTAAACAAGAGAGAAATGTGAGGAAATGTTCATGCCTGTTTGAGAAAAGTGTATAAAGTGTGTGGTGAGGCGTTTTACAGCATTAAAACATATATAATTGTAAAAAATAAAGCTGACTACTTTGCTTTTTTCGTCTGTCATGTCTTTCTTTACATTCAATCTTTACTTGTATTGCAGGTTATTTTTAGAATATAACCCCCGCGATAAACGAGGGACCACTGTATCTGATCTGTAACATGGCCCGGTGCTGTCACATGCTTGTCACCTTGGAGACTGATACATTTTATGCAATATTTTGGGACATTGCAGGCAAGGCTATGACATATATGCGAGGAGACAATGTGACTTGGACTTGAGCTGACTTGATGCCTCTCAACACTCCTCTCTGCTTCACATTAAAGATGCAAACTGGAACATGTCCCCGTGGCTTCTCTTAGTGTCCAAGACATTTTTTAAGAAGGGTCATGCACCAGGACAGAAGTCATATACACGGTAAAAATACAGGCTGTATTTGGTAGTGTGGTTTAAAGACTTGAAAGGACTTCGAGTTGAAACCGGAGGACTTGGACTTGCTGGTCTTTGACTTGGAACTTGACTGGAACTTGAGGCAAACGACTTTAGACTTACTTGAGACGAACTTTTAATCCAAGATCTCATGACTGTCTCCATCTAAAAACTGGCTGCACTAGAACTGAAATGGCAAAAACAGCTTTTGGTTATTTTTCTTCCCAAAAATGGAAGGCTTTTGGAGGACATGTAAAACTGGATCGATCGGCGCCACTGCAGCACTTTCATAATCTGGAGATAAACATTTATAAACACACCTGCTCCTGTTTTTAATGTTTTAAATAGACATATGTACTTTTTTTTTTTTTTTTTTCTTCAGCACACCCATGAAAAGGAGAGTGGGATCTCTCTGTATAAATAAAGATACATTAAAATAATCTGCAAAATATTTTTCTCATTACACTAATTACACAGACAATTGCATGTATATTAGTAAAATAAAAATAGTTTATTTCAGTACCTGCGTTCATTTGGTACATTAGCGCATCGATTGAAAGTGAAACAGCAACAGCAACATTTTGAAATAACAAAATGGCAGCCTGGCTATAATAATCCCATAACATCATAACACTAAAAACGCCAAAACTCAAGCATTTTCTCTGGACGGGTTGGCCTTTACTTTCCTTGCGTGGTGGCTGGTGTTACCTGAACACTCTGCTCCCTGCCTCAGAATCACATTTGCATGAGGCGGATATACATCTCAAACCTCGCCATCTGGATCAGCACTTTTTCCTTATCCAAAAAAATCCGGCCTGAGAAAAAGACGTCTGTTCCAAGCTCTGCAGGGCTCGTTGCATCACTTGTGTTCAGTGCAAATTTATGACAATTTTCCATATTTACTTCTTAAGCTTTAATAACATTATTTTGGTTGTGAAATTCCATTAGTGAGACAATAGTTTTCGAATAACCTTTGATTTCAGTCTTTTTTTGCCCAGTCCCGCAACCCATTTGGAATATATTTTGACTTCTAAAGACACCATTTTCCTCCTCTGTATCTATAGCGTTTTATAGCAGCAAACAAAGGCCTTAAAAATCGCGTTACATAACTCGTGTGTGTACTTTCTGTGCAGCACAAAGCAGATCTGATCAGTTCAAAGGACAAAAGACTGTGATTCTTCACAACAGCACTGAGTCACATCACCAACACTGCAGCGTCTACACGAGCACACACACAGAGCCAGCCTACTTTAAAGCTGTACTATGGAACTTTTCTGCTGGTGGGCCCCATCACCTGCTTGTCTTTTGGAGATGTTACTGCTTTTTTTTTAATGTTCCACAGTAAGGCATAAAACATATCTATTTTTATTTGTTGTGTTTTTGTTTTCAAAAATACCATCAAAAACCTGTAATCTCACTCTGAACGGGGTCACCTCTCCACGAGTAATTTATTCATGTTTATTTGAAATATTTTAACAGTTCCATATTTGGAATTCCGACTGCGAGTATCATAGCAACCAAAGAGCCAATCAAGAGCGAAGCTGTTGAAGGTGACGCTTCCTGCTCACGCCGCTGGTTTTTGACGCTTAGCAACGCTGTCAATCAAACCTGTTGCTAACGCTAGTGGGAGTGACCTTGGGGAAAAAAAAGGCGCCTGATTTGTCTCTTATTAATGTTCATATCTTGAGTTGCAAACACAATAATGACATAAAAACACCAGGATGTGGATGTAGAGCAGGTTAATATGAACATTTTAAGACCAAAATGACGAGACTGACAGCAGCAGTTACAGAGACAGGGGCCACAGTTTTTCAATGTAAAGTGAATTGGAGCCAATGGAGCCATGATCACTTCCTATTTGGAAGGTGGTGCCTAGTAGGTTTGCTATGTGCATTTATACATATGCGCACAGTGGATAAAACTAGTATCTGATTTGTAATATGGTCTGGTGGTGTTACATGCTTGTCACCTTGGAGGTTGATGAATTTAATGCCATATTGTGGAACCTTGCAGGCAAAACAATCATATATATCTGAGAAGACAATGTGGCAGAAGTTCCAGTTGAGTTGCGTTCTGTTTCATTCACACATGTTTAACACACAAACCCTGCATATTTAGGCTGAGTTCTTCTCTCAAACTGGAAACACTCTGTTCCACCTTGTGATGTCATGTGGTGATGATACAGAAAGTGCTCCACTGCGTTTATAAACTCCACACACCTTTACTAGCATCATTTGCATGATTTCAGCCCTGGAATCGCTGATCTCTACTGAACTAAAGCTAAAAGAAGCTGTTAACTTGAAAACTACCACTTCATGACATCACAAGGTGGAACATTTTGAGCTTGTAGACGGACTAATAATAAAGTGTTATTCAAACATGTGTGAATGATACAAAACACAACTCCAGGTGTGTTTTTGAGGAGGTAACAACATTATAACATGACTTAAAGCTCTCAAGAGTCAATTTTGTGTAATATAGGACACTTTAAAACTTTTACTTATGTAGATTTTGTATGTGATACTTTTACTTAAGTATTTTCTGCACCAGTATCTGCACTTTTACTTAAATATTAGTACTTCTTCTACCACTGAATACATGTAACTTTCATCATCTGACCACAATGATATAAACTTTCTGGAGGATAAATGGGAGGGGCTACATTTGACCCATAGCCATTTGAATGAAGTCTTTACCTTGTTCTAATTGGGATTTTATTGTATTACTTCTGTATAAAAAGTAAGTTTATATTGTTAGATAAGATTTATTTATTTGTAATCATGTACTGTACATGCTATTTATGTTTATATGTATGCATGTAGATGCATAATGTATATATCTTTTTCTTTTTTTTTTCTCTTTTTTTCTTTTTTTTTTAATTTAAAGCTGATTCTCTAGACATATGTCAAGAAGAACAGGATAGGCTAATATAAGCCTTAGCTTCTGCCTATTCCTTTTTGGTTATTTATTTGATTTCTTAAACTTACCAATTTTGTAAATTTACCAAAATAAACCATTTCATTCATTCATTCAGATTCATTTTTTGCTCATTTAAGAAGTGCTGCTACAACAGTTACTAATGATCCAGTCCAGTTTGTGAGTGCTGAGGGGAAATTGTGTTTTTATTTAATAAGGTGATGGTCAGAGATTGATAACAAAAGGCCATGGCAGAGCAGTTAATATCCTCGCTGAGTGGTGAAGGGAGAGGTTTTCGGCCTGTTACTCCATCTGGGCCGCACTTTAAGCATTATAAACGATCGTAGTGATTAATGCCGCATTGATGTGCCTTTCTCTCTAAAAAGAATGAGTTGTCATGGCGCCAGGAGGCTACAGTTCAGTGCACGGCGGAGCCAACTTTGAATATGGAAAAATAAGCAAAAGAAAAATTCAAATCTGTCACTGGGCAGAAAAGTTTTTGGAGTGGAGATGTTTGGCTGCTCGTGGGATTACTGCTGGACACTGCCTTATATCTGTCTGAAGGGAGGAGCTAACCACACTTCGTTAACTCTCTCTCAACCCATTTCTTTTCTTTGGCTAAGATCTGTACTTCACTATCTTCAAAGGAGTGGTTAGTGGCTTTGAGATGGAGATGTACAGCAGATTGGGGTCCTGAGCTGCTCTTGTGACGGCGTTGGTACATTCTCTTATGGAGCGGCTGTAGTAACGCTCACTGCACTCTTCACTACACTGAACGGAGTACTTTGTTTGTGGCTCAGGGTTTTGTCCTTTGGGTGAACTGTTTTTTGTGTTTGGAGGTTTGAAATAGACCTGGACTCCATACTGTCTGAAAATTCCCTGAAGCTTTCCAGACACACCAGCAGTGTAAGGTATAGTTACACCTTTTCTCTGCTATAGGTTCTGATTTTGGGTTGTCCTGTTTTTTTAGATCTATTGAAGGCCCATTTTGGATATCCACAAGCAGAGAGGGCTTTTTGTACTCTCAACAAATACGTGTGTTAGTTTCAGTGTAGTTAGCTCCTCCTTCAGACAGATATAAGGCAGTGTCCAGCAGTAATCTGACCAGAACTGAAGAATTCGCTTGGATGAGCAGCGTTTTCACTTTAAAATGTTTCTCCAGTGACAGAAATTAATTTATCTTTTGCTGTGGATTAGACCTGGATGACTGAGGGATTACACAGACATAAGGGACATCAGTGGGTGAGGCAAGTAAAATGCTCTTTAAATGTAACTGCTTTATTATGTGGTTTATAAGACCTCAACTTATACAGTAATAGTTTGAATAAATTGGATTTCGCATTTGAAACTTTCTTCATAATGCACAATCTCATCTGATCTTGTAATTTACGCAGGGTTTTGTCTGGTTTGTTCTTGGATGGGACACCTCTGGGAAAGCTAAATGCTAACACATGCAATGCTAATGCGGTACAAACTGTTGTTTCACAAGGAAAGAAGACCCACCTCCACCAGTATGAAAGTGGTGTTTGTTTGGTGGTTGGAGATGCTGATGCCGCAGATTGGCAGCCACACATTCATCAGTCTACCACAGGGCAACTATGACTACAACAGAAGCTTACCGTCATAAATTATGAAGAGACTTTGAGTGCCTGAAAAAGCGCTGTAGACTAATGCGTTACTATAACCATGGGAGAAGCTCAGTAGATAAAGGTGTTAATCCAAAAGTCGTTACATGGATTTGACAGCCACCTTCCCCGTCTGTGTAAAGAAGTGGACTAAGTGAGGATGCCGTCACTAGTTCCATATTTGAAATTCTGAGCACGAGTATCATAGCAACCAAAGAGCAAATCTGGAGTGAGGCTGTTGAAGATAAGCGCAGTGCTCTTAGTCAAATCGTGGGAGTGAGGGAGTGGGAGTGATCTCTGGGAAAGAAAGTACCTGATTTGTCTGTTATTAATGTTCATATATCTTGATTTACAGACACAGTAGCGAAATAAAAATACCAGGATGAGGCAGAGCGGGTTAATATGAACATTTTAAGACCAAAATGATGATGGAGCCGAGAACGAGGTGGCTACCAAGTTAGCTATGTCCATTTAAATTCTATTATATATTATTCTATTATATTATATTCACCATCTGTGACTTGGCCTGCTGCTGTCACCTGTTCGTCTCAAAGGAGAAGGATACGTTTGTACTGTATCCTTGTCAAACCAATTATCTCCATAGAGACAAGACAATGGCAGAAACTTTGTCAGAAAAGTTGCATAGTCAGCCTTTAAAAGAACCTACATTTACAAAAGGGAAAAAAAAAAATGGAAGTCACTCTGCCACCAGCTCACCTGCAGCTGAGCACATCTCATGATCATCTGCGGCACACATTCAGTCTGCGCTAATGACTGTCAGATCTGCTGTGATGAGCCTGTTTTATTTCAAGCTATTCTCAAAACTTGCCTTTTCTTGTGTCATTCGCTACACCCGTTTCTGCAGAGTTCATGGTTAGATTTTAAAAGCCCAGGTGTAGCAGTCAATGTGTTTTTATATTATTTTGTCTGTCAAACGCTGCCAATTTCCTCTCTCTTGTTCCGCATTGTGGTGAAAGAGTTAACCTTTATCTCTTATTCATGAAATTGTTAAAAGGCATGAGAAGGCTGCTGGAGAAAATAGGCCTGATGCTTTTTATGTAAATGTTTTTCATGCATTCTGAAGGGCACCCAGGTTTAACCTAATACATATACATCAACTGAATAGACTGTAACCTTACTCAATTTTTGCCAGGTTTTGTTCTTCTGGTGCTATGTCCCTGGTTTCTGCGTTGAAGGGCCCTTGTTACGCTATGTTCTGATCTCTGTTCTAATGTTGTTTCCTCATCACAAACAGACCTGGAGTTGTGTTTTGTTTCATTTACACATGTTTAACACACAAACCCTGCATATTTAGATGGAGTTCTTTTCTAAAAGGAACTGAAAAGAGCAGAAAACTACCACTTCATGACATCACAAAGTGGAACGGAGCATTTTCAGCTTTGGAGATGTAGACAGTCTGATAATAAAGTGTTACTCAAACATGTTTTGAATGAAACAAAACACAACTCCAGGTTTGTTTTTTGAGAAGGTAGCAGCGTTATAAGCTACAAGAGTCCATTTCGTGTAATATAGGACCTTTAAATAAGCTGTACTCTTTCTTATAGAGAGGGTACTTTTAACATGATGGACCAGTGTTTAATTGTGACATTGATTTATGCAGGACCTCGGCGGGTTTAAACAGCGCTCACAGCTCTGAGGTTATTGCTAATATCTGTGGCAGTCCGTCTGTGTCGCTCTGTGTGATGGATGACCCTAATTCATATATATATAGAGCTATGAGGACACTCGCTATTTTAATGTCTTCTTCACGAGACGCCATCAGTTATCATCCACTGAACATGCGAGCGTAAATGCACATCTATACAAAAATGGACTGGGAACTGTAGATGGTATGGATGTGTCACAGTCGTGATTCAGTACCTGGTTTTAGTTTGTCATTTCTGTTCATCCTGTTTTTGATTTGTACATCCTGTCGAATAGTTTGCCCCGCCCTAATGTCTAAAAGAAGTGGACTAAGTGAGCGTGACGTCACCGATAGCGTTCGGCTCCAGTCCAATGAAGCTCATCGAAGCTAGCAGTTATAGGCGCGAATTTGGTTAGCTCCATATTTGGAATTCCGATCATTAGTATCATAGCAACCAAAAAGCCAATCTGGAGCAAAGCTGTTGAAGGTTAACGCCCCTTCCCACTCGCACCGCTGGTTTAGCAGAGAGCGGGAGCTTAGCAAACACTGTCAATCAAACCTGTTGCTAACGCTAGTGGAAGTAACCTCTCATTTACCCTCTCAGAGTTGTATTCAGAGCGATTCGTGCATGTTTGAGTAATCTTTAATCCCTTATTTTCAAGACGCCATGTTTCCAATCATTCCCTATTTCCCCAGCCTACACCCACTGCTCTGTACTTCAGTTTTAATCGGCGTTCTTAATCGGCGCCGTCGCATAGTCATTTTGGTACAAATCGCTACGGACGCTGCGCCGATCCAACTGTCAATCTCACGCTCCATCCTCCCCTCACTCGTGAACAAGACCCCGAGCGGTGGAGTTAGAGCATCTTCAGAAATATATAGCTTTACGTAATAATATAATAATGCTATGGATATGAAAAGCTGCTGGGTAAAAGGAAATCACATAAAAAGTAAAATCAAAGACATTTATTATAACATCGAGTGGGCCATTCAAACTTAGACTTGAAGGACGCGGAAAGGATTTGAGGAGAAGTCGTTGCTGTCAGTGATGGAGGTTTTGATTGGAAGCGCCATGTGGGACCGTGTGAGTTATGAGCTATTAAAAACATGTAGATATGACAGCGCCCTCTTGAGGACTGCTGATGGTCGCTCTCTGGTGGCTCCTTTACCACACACATAAATAAATGAGCAGTGTGAATGAGTGAAGGAGAGATCCGAGCCGACAAGATCAGTCATCTCAGAATAGACTCACGGCTTTGCTCTTGTGTTGTTTTAAAGGTAGACGTCCCTTTGCGGATTACTGACCCGAACACAATGATTTTGACAGCGGCCTTGTCCAATGAGAGTAAGAGGCAGTGATAAACAGCCAATCAGACAGCGGCTCCCCTGTGACCTCACTGACAATGCAAATCTCTTCATAATCAGACTACTTAGGTTCACAAAGTTCAAAAAGTCTCCATAAATCATCGAAAACATCATCATAGAAAAGACGACAGTTAAGACAGTTCTCATTGGGTTTCCGTTTCCTGTAGTCGCCATTTTGAGGATGTTGAGATGTTGATATTTAGTTCTGGATTGTTAATTGCTATGGAAACAGTCCCAAAATTGTCATTACTCTGAAACCCAAGGATACACAGACCTATTCAAAAGTGACTCACACAGTTTAAGGCTTCGTAAGAAAGTGGCTCCTCTTCTGTGGCGTAAGAGCCCAGATATTACTGTGAAGATTTATGTTCCTACAAAGGAGTAAAAGTATTACCATTTCAAATTAATTTCTATGATCTTTGTAGATACAGACTCTGCGTTTTTTTCTCTTCTGGTGCTGTTCTAGCCTTGCAGGAGGATATATTTGGGATGTTTTTTGTCACTGAGAAACAAAAGAAAACACCGGATTTCTTTTGGTTGTTTGTTTTCTGAACACAAGGGCAACTGTAGGCCGTAACCCACGCCAAAACAAGAGCCAAACAACAGCAATCTCAACTCACTAGAGTCCTTCTCCAAAACAGACCAGTGACTGACCAATAGAAACATTATATCTTGTCGTTATAGCAACCAAGTGTTACATACAAAGCATTAACGAGACCACATAAACAGCCTATAAGAACAACTCTGAACTAAACACAACATGTCAGATCATTATTATGTCATCCACAACAAGCATTTATTAAATCCTAAAGTTCAAAGTTTCCTATAACGGGGGGTGGAAAGAGGCCTTTTCAAGTCTGTTACAATAGACTCTGTGCACAACAGCGCCCCCTGCAACCCCATTGTGAGCGTTAGCCGTTAACTTCCTGTCCAGTTTTATTTCTGTGAGGTTTTTGCCAAGTTATGATAAAATTTACAAATTTTTAAAGATGAGGCAGTGGATAGGCAGCTGCAGGTGGGTTAGGGGTCAGGGGTCAGGGGGTTATGGTCAGACAGTGGACAGGAAGCTACAGGTGGATGTCACTGACAACATGTTAAACACCACACAAATAGTGCTAACGCTAATGCAAATTTTGAGGCATAATAAATATTTAAACAACACCACAAATTGATTTAATTAATTCGAATTTTGAAATAAAGGTGACTGTTAGCTTTGCACGAAGACTATTATTTGCAAGTATTGTATGGATTGTTTAAGACCATCTAAAGGTGACTGACTCTTATGAGCTTTACTCCATGTGCTAATGCTGTTACCTCCTCAAAAACACACCTAGAGTTGTGTTTTGTTTCATTCACACATGTTTGAGTAACTCTTTATTATTAGTCTGTCTACATTTCCAAAGCTCAACATGCTCTGTTCCACTTTATGATGTCATGAAGTGGTAGTTTTCAAGTTAACAGCTCCTTTTACCCTTTGTTCAGTAGAGATTGACAATTCCAGTGCTGAAATAATCCAAAGTGAAGGTGTATGGAGTTCAAAAACACAGTGCAGCACTTCCTGTATCACCACATGACATCACAAAGTGGAACAGAGTGTTTTCTATTTGAGAGAAGAACTCAGCCTAAATAGTTGTGCAGGGTTTGTGTGTTAAACATGTGTGAATGAAACAAAACCCAACTCCAGGTCTGTTTGGGATGATGAACAATATGAGAACACAGATCAGAAAATACCGTAATATAGGCCTTTTAAAGAAACAAAAATGTATTAATCAACCATAACAATACAAAAAAACATTAATTTTCATTGTCCCATATCTGAATTTTGACAATTTTGTAAAGTAAAATGTGAAGATGATCTACTTCCACAACCAAACTTTGCTGCTAACACCTTCAAATGCAACCTTTCCTCTCCTCCACTCCATCCGACTGTTATCTCAGCCTGATAAAAACCCATAAATCACCTATGCCGGTCCTTGATGTCTGAGATCAGCCCTGAGTGAAGCCATCTCTAATCCAGACTGGAAACACTCAAAGGCCCGTCTAATCATCGGCTTGCTAGCTAGATTAATTCAGATGTTGAGTATTTCTGCACAGAAGCCGGCCGAGAGTGAGAGAGGAGCCTTCTTGTAATGAGGATCCCTTCTAAGTGCACCTGTTTTTGACCATTAGCGTGGGCAGGAGCAGACAGGAGCAGACAGGAGCAGACAGGAGCAGACAGGAGCAGACAGGAGCAGACAGGAGGAGACAGGAGCAGACAGGAGCGAACAGGAGCAGACAGGAGCGAACAGGAGCAGACAGGAGCAGACAGCAGCGAACAGGAGCAGACAGGAGCGAACAGGAGTGGACAGGAGCGAACAGGAGCAGACAGGAGCAGACAGGAGCGAACAGGAGCAGACAGGAGCGGACAGGAACAGACAGGAGCAGACAGGAGCAGACAGGAGCAGACAGGAGCAGACAGGAGCAGACAGGAGCAGACAGGAGCGAACAGGAGCAGACAGGAGCGAACAGGAGCAGACAGGAGCGAACAGAAGCAGACAGGAGCAGACAGGAGTGGACAGGAGCAAACAGGAGCAGACAGGAACAGACAGGAGTGGACAGGAGCAGACAGGAGCAAACAGGAGCAGACAGGAGCAGACAGGAGCAGACAGGGCTATCCGGCAGGGTGCTCCTGTCTCCCGTGAGTATGTCAGTGGAGATGCATTGGCCATGTGTCTGTCTCGGCCTCATTATAGACAGAGTTGCCAATTAGGGGAACCCATGTCTAATCAAAAGTTAGCCAGCACTGTGCGATAATTCGGCTTCTAATGCGGCTCCCTCTTCTGGTAATGAAAGAGGCTATCCCCCGAAGACATGCTGCAGTGGAGAGCTTTCTGTGAGGGGCTTTTGTTCTTTTACAGTCAAAGTTTACTACAGCAGTGCAAAGTACAGCAGCATTGTTTCTGTGTTATATTCAGCAGGAAGGACTTTCACTGATGGGTTTTCATAGTATTTAGACTCAGTTATGTTAGTAAGACAACTCAGAAAATTGAAACGTGATTCAATGGTTTAAAATGAGCCAAAACAGAAACAGAGAAATAGTTATGCACGGCATTCTAGAAGTCTGTATGCACAGGAGCCATGCATTGTGCGATATTAGCTCTCTAAGTGCCTCCAGTTGTGACTGATGCATTTATCATTCATCATATTGTTACATCACAGGTATAAAAGAATCACTATGGAAGCAAGGCACAAGCCAAGGTGTTCATCAGACTATTTCATATTCACAATTATGCACACACATCTTCCTTCTTCCCTTGTAGCTGTGCGATAGTCAGACTTTTTAAAATACGCTCCATTAGAGGAAATAAATGACGCAAAATTGACTTTTTTGAGCTTTTAAACATTATATTGCTGTCCCTTCATCAAAATCATACCTGGAGTTGTGTTTTGTTTCACTCATGCTTGTGTCAGTAATCCAGTCATCCAAAGTTGTCATCTCTAAACACTCAAAAATGCTGTATTTGCATTTTCCCCAGATTGTTGCATCATAGGTAAAACTCTGGATATCTTCTGCACAGTTTTTGAAGTCCTTAAACCATCAATGGACGTCACCCACAGTGTTCGGCTCAGGTCAAATGAAGCTCATCGAGGCTAGAGCAGTTATAGCGGACAATTTGGAGTTGAGTTCCATATTTGGAATACCGACTGTGAGTATCATAGCAACCAAAGAACCAATCTGGAGTGAGGGTGTTGAAGCTAACGCCCCTTCCTGCCCGCACCGCTGGTTTAGCACAAAGAAGGTGCTCAGAAACACTGTCAATCAAACTTGTCACTAACGCTAACAGGAGTGACCTCGGGGAAAGAAGGCACCTGATTTGTCTGATGTTAATGTTCATATCTTGATTTACAGGCACGATTACAAAATAAAAACAGCAGGATCATGTAGAGCGGGTTAATACGAACATTTAGGACCAAAATGATGAGTCTGACAGCAGCAGTTACAGGGAGAGGGGCCACAGTTTTTTTTATGTAAAGTGAATTAGAGACAGAGTCGATGGAGCCGGAAGCAGCAGGTCGCTCTGTCTATTTATATATACAGTCTATGGGTGAAATTGTGTTCACAACAAACCCGTAGCTCTACTGGGATTGCATTCATGTTAGAAAAAGTGAAATACTGATCCCAAAGTGAACAAAAGCAGATTTAAATGGATTAAAATCGCAACATTGCATAAGATATGTACCTTAAGGCAAACCACTATTCTACTGTCTCCGCTAACAGTAACAGAGCTGAACTTGCAAAGGCCTTGTTCCAAAGGTCAAACTTGAGATACTCCTCATTTATTCATTACATTCTCGAGCCCTTTCCAACCTTCAGACTTAACTAAAGCATATATTAAGAAATAGAGTGAGTCTGAAGTATTTTTTTTGCACATAGAGCGAAGCCACGGGCAGAACAAGAGGACCGCCTTATGAAATACTTGTTCTGAGTAATTTATCGAGCTATAGGCAGACAGTTAAAATGGTCCAGAAGCGTTTGATAAGCAAAACTGTACGACACGATAGATAATGGAACACGTCAAAAATGAAAGTAAAAAAATCTTTGCTTTTGCGGAGAGTATTGTGTGGCTAAATGAATGCAAATGACTCACTCTAATCTGGGCTAAAGAGAGGATTTTATCACTGCCCACTGAGAAGCTTATCAATATCCAGCTTCAAAGAGTGGGCCTAACAGCATGGGCCTAAGAAACACATTCAAATACACACAACCAGCCCCAATTATCATGTAGGCTTCATAATGAAACCCACATCACTTCAGGACCAAATGGATTTTTACCCCTGCTATGATCTCTGTATAACTAATGCGTGATTTGTGTTTTAGTCGATATCTGATTTTCTGTCACGAACGCTGAAATACGCCTCAGATGAGTGTGTCTCTCTCACGCACTGACTGTTACGGAGATCCAAAGATGAGTTATTTGACTAAAAGCACATGGCAACACGTTTGAGAACCAATTATTTTTTGTTTTAGTTCTGTCGCTTTCAAACAGTAATAATTAAGTCTCATATTCGGGCGACAAAGGCCGTACTGTAAGATTTCACACGGTCATATCTTGATTTACAGACACAATAGTGAAATAAAAACAGCAGGATCGTGTAGAGAGGGTTAATACGAACATTTTAAGACCTAAACAAAGAGTCTGACAGCAGCGGCGACAGAGAGAGGGGACACGTTTTTTTCAATAGAAAGTGTATTGGAGCCAGAGTCGATGGAGCCAGATGTGCACCCAATAGCACTTCCTAATAGGAGTGTGGCAGGTTAGCATTTATATATAGTTTGGTGCTTCTCACTCCTTTATGTTGTTTTTCCCCCCCTTTTTTAACACAAGCCGCCATGTTTGTTTATGACCTGAACGGACCATGCTTCTCTCTGATTGGTTAATCCATCTGTCTGAAATTCGGGAGACAGGATACAGCTCCAGATCCACTCATCTTTGTAAAGTTTGGCCAAACGCGTGTGGTTCTGGCGACAGGTAAACACTATTAGCTGCTTTTACAATAATAAGAATGAATAATAAATCAACTGTTTGCTAGGTACTGCTCCACACATTCCATGCTCCACAATACGTGTTCTGAAAACTCATTTGGAGCAACTGTATTCTGGTACAGTTCCTCTTCCATTTGGTGGTATTCAGATTACAGTTACTTTTCTAACTTCATGTAATTTTGGCTTTGAACTGCACATTAATGAGTCTAAAGGAAACACGGCTCTTACAGTGAGGGCATGATAAATGGTATCAAACAGACATGTCAAACTCAGGCCCGTGGGCCAAATTTGGCCCTCAATATAAATATATTTGGCCCTCAAGATCATATCAAATAGGTATTAGGCACATGCACCTCTAAAACTATTAATCCCAGAATGCTTTGCAAATGTGTTGGTGCCAGCCCCCACCATTTCTGTTGATATCTGCTACCTGTCGCCTCACTCAAATTTAATTCTGAAAAAACATGCAGATGTTGTTGAAATTTTTCATAAAATATTTAGTTTGGTCCGCGACCTTTTAATTTTGTCCCTCTGTGAATTTGAGTTTGACACCCCTGGTACAAAATGTGAGTTGTATTTAAAGCCTGGTCTGGTCTGATACAGAGACTTTAAATGTTCTGGCATATTGCACTTTGTATCAGTGTTGGTTGAAGTGTTCAATTCTTGTTCTTTCATTGTTGGTATGTTTTTCTTTTTGTTGCAAACCTAAACATGCCGTTATTGTCATGAATAGAACTGATTAAGTAAGAAAAGAATATGTGAAATGTGCATTAAGAACCGGACACGTTTACTGACCTCTTGTATTCATTAAACTGCTCAAAATACATAAAAAAAAAAAAGTAATGAAATTAAAATGAAGTGCGTGTGTGATTTTTGTCTCTAAATAAACATAAATTAATACAGAACTATTCTGTCTCCACTAGTTTTTATGAACTAGTTCCACAGATAGCAAAAAACTCCTCCAAAACTCCCGATTAGCATCAAGCTAACTTCAATGAAAAATTACACAGACACGTGAGCGCCACTAGTGCAAACTATACACCGCAATTAAACCAAAGTGCTCCAAATGAGTCCACAGAGTGAGCCAACATGTTATAAAGCCCCAACACTCACAGACAGATATCTACACAAGGTCAAACGACTCAAACGCAGAGAAGAATAATCGAACTGTTGAAGTCTGAAATAATACGGCAGCTACGGAGGCTCTGAATGGACAAAATATTCTGTAACTAAATACATTTTCACAATACTTTTCCCATCACTGTTGTTGCCTAATGATACAGGCCAACGAGGCAAAGCAGATAAAAACATGGAAGTGAAACAGAACTGGCAAAACTCACCTTTTTAAACACGAGTCAAATATTCAGAATGAGCCTGTTGCACTTGTACTGTTTGCCCACACGGAGCAGGAGTCCTTCAGTCTAATGGCGGCGTCTCGGGAGCACTCTGGCCCTGTAGAGCCACTCCAGCCTCCACTTCAGAAGCCGAACGGGGCCAGAGTAAAGGCTCCAAACACGACTCTATGGAGGAGGCCACTGCTGCACACTGGTGTCCGGCCTGCGGTCAGGATGACACTGCCCATGACACACGGCACACACGGGGGTCATTATTACTGTATAATGCAGACAATTTATATCGACTGAGAGCTGATTTGTTTGTTGATTTGTTTATTTTAGTAACGTGTATGTGATTTAGTCTTTTCTTACAAAATAGTGATAAAAAGATTAGATATAATGCACACAGCTCTTCCCCTGAATGCACACTGCCTCTGTAGTTGTGGGAGGCCTCTTTTATAGTACGAGGCTCCTCCCCCAAATCAATTAACAAAGAAAAATGGTAATTTCTCTAACAATAGATATTGATATCACTCCCTTTAATATAGAAAAATCACAAATATTACCATAAACTAAAACATCCTAATAATAGGCTCTAAGCACAGCTAGAAAAACAAGTAATATTATTCAGAACAAAAACGGTCAGTCACATGATGGACATGAAGAAAAGTTTGGAAAAAGAGCAATGGCTGCAGCCAGAGGCATGTCTGAGCAGCAAGTGGCTCTCCAAGCTCTGGCTGATGGGGCAGCTCCATCACACACACCACAAACATAGTGTACTACAATGATGGCTTTACTTTAAGATGTTTGTGTAATCTCTCAGTCGTCCAGGTGTGATTCAGAGCAGAAGAAAAATAAAATCTTTCAACTGGATAAAACTTTGTAGGAGTGAGGATGTTTGGCTGCTCGTTCAAGCCACTTCTTCAGTTCTGCTCAGATTACTGCGGGACACTGCCTTATATCTGTAAACTGTGGACCAGGCATGTCCAAACTTTTCTCATTAAGGGCCACGTATAAAAACACAGACACAGCTGAGGGCCGATTGAGGGCCATAGACTGGTCGCCAATACAGTGAGTACTTCAAATCTGTGTATTAGTACAAGTTAGACTGAACAGCTAGACCTTTGTTCATTCTTACATCATCAGTGGGACACATGAAATATTTGATATAGAAATGTACAGTAAAAAGTACTGTTTAAGGTGATATGGGCCAAGAAAAATTGGTCTGGGGGCCAGATTTGGCCCCTGGGCTCCTCCCTTCAGACCAGTGACATGGAGTCAGGGGAGGCACGTGAGACAGTGCCTCACCTGTCATCACAGAGAAAAAATAAATGAAATGGTTATATGTATCTAATGATTTGTACTATAAAGTTATTTTCTATTTAACTTTGCAATTTTAATTTGTTTTTTATTCAAAATCCCTAATTTTCACATTTACAGTTGAAATACTGAAAAGACACGTACGAGAGGCACCAGCCGTTCGTGCCTCACATGGACTGACTGTGCTGTAGCTCAGCAGTGACGCTGCTGCTTTAAGCAACTGTGAAGGCGCCGGGTGAGGCACGTAGTTACCCTGCCTCATGTTAGGGGGCGCTCGTGAGCCCAGGGATTCTTGCAGCTCCCGCAGAATAGGGGGGAGTTGTAAGAAGTTTAGTAATCCGTTCACTTTTTTCTTCTTTTCTGGCCCTACTTTTTAAATGGAGGAAGATTACATATTAAAGCTCAAGCTGTTTTCTAAACTGGACTTTCGGTCGAAGCAGGAGGTTATAATTAAAGGAAGACCAACGCTAAAGGAGCTAAATGGTTTGCTCCAGACTATGGGACAAAAGACTCGTTCTTTTCAAACAGAGTGGTACAAAAAGTTAAGAAATTTATGACTTCAATCCACTGAAATAAGAATAAGGATTTAATAAGGATAAAAAACAATACAAAACCAGCTTTTTATTTTATACTATTAGAGCTATTTCATATCGACTTTTATTTTGAAAATCCTTTTATTCTGGCCCCAAGTCACTGGGAGACAAACTGACCTGGGGCCAAATGTTCTGACACCTGGTTTATAAATTTGATTGTCACGACATCAGTGCCTCACCAGCCACAAACCTCACCGCACGTCACTGCTTCAAACAATATAAGGCACAGTCCACCAATAATCTGACCAGAATTGAAGAAACGGCTTGGATGAGCAGCCAAAAGTCTTCACTCCTGCAATACTCTGTCCATTTGACAGATTAAATTTTTTTTCTTTTTTTTTTATCTTTATTTTTTTATTCCTTTTGCTATGGCTTTACTTTAAATTTCAGCCCCCTCGGTCAAATTGTAATGTTTTATACGACTATTGTAATTAGAGAGATAATTATTGTTGGACTGGCCTCGCCTTTAGGAAGCCTTACTCATTCATGGATTAGCGCTGGTTTGCGCAGAAGTTTTTTGAACATTTTCTTTTTTTTTTTTTTTTTTTTTTTTTTAGAATTCCAGTTTTTTTGGGGCTTTACAGTTTACTTTGTTTTTAAAGGGCCCACATCAGACAATTTTTTTGATCTATGTTCTAATGTTGTTTTCTCATCACAAACAGACCTCATGTTCTGTTCTGTTTCATTCACACATGTTTAACACACAAACCCTGCATATTTAGGCTGAGTTCTTCTCTCAAACTGAAAACACTCTGTCCCACCTTGTGATGTCATCATGTGGTAATACAGGAAGTGCTCCACTGTGTTTTTAAACTCCATACACTGTCACTAGAATCATTTGGATCATTTCAGCCCTGGAATTGCCAATCTCTACTGAACAAAAGGTAAAAGGAGACTTGAAAACTACCACTTCATGACATCACAGGGTGGAACAGAGCATTTTGAGCTTTGGAAATGTAGACAGTGTTACTCAAACATGTGTGAATGATACAAAACACAACTCTAGGTATGTTTTTGAGGAGGTAACAGCATTAGAACATGACTTAAAGCTCACAAGAGTCTATTTTGTGTAATATAGGACATTTGGGACTAAACTGGGACTAAACCTGGATTAAACCAGAACTAAAACAGGACTAAAACAGGACCAACTTGGCCCACATTAGGACTAAACCAGGGTCACACCAGGACAAGTGAAACAGCCATAGAGTGTTACAGCTCATATCATGACCCAGCCGCCTGGTTCCAGCAATAATCAAATCATCCTATTTTAGGGGATTGTATATATAAACGAATTACAGGAACATATGCCATAACTCAAACCAACATTTTATTTTGAAACATTTACTACAGAGAAAATCCAATTCTTACATCGAAAACAGGCTCTTTAAAAAAACATGCCAGTGCCGTAACGTGGTTCAGATTATAGTTCGCTCTGGGCCAAGATGGACGCCACTCGAGCTGCATCTAAACACAAGGCCAGGATTAGAAAACAGAGCCAGCCGCCAGCCAGCACCTCGTATCCACGGCGTTCACAGTGACGGATAATTAGGACCGTTGCCATAGCGATTAACAATTTAAAACTAAACATTTTATCTTTTGAATGGGGAAAAAGTCTTCGAAATGTCACATGTAACAAAAAGCTGAAACCCACGTTCTAGAGTTTGATGGTGTCATAATTTCAGATGGAGGCAGCGGTCTGTGAAACTCTCCAGGAGATTTAGTGTTTTTGAAAGAAATCTCCAAACCTCTGAACTGAAAATACTGAACCTGGTCGTTATTTGGTACAGATCGGCTACAAAAACTTCCTATATCAATTTTATGGCTTAAAGTCCTTTCAACGAGCTCATCTTTGGGGCTGAATAATGGCTCCACTTTAGGAAGTTATTTCATAAAAGTAATTTAACTTCAGTTTATTTATGCTGACAGAGAATTTGAACTTTGCACTAGCGTTTGATTCATGTGGATAGTCCAGTAATTTTAGTGATATTAACCTTAGACCAGGTCAGTAAATCTGCGATCTGACAGTTGCACAGAAAATTTCACCAAAGAATTCTGATCTTAATTTTAAAGTGTCTATGACAGTTTGACTCATTTCACTAAATCATAATTATTGTGCTTGAGTCTCTATAGTTATAACATCTGACACCTGTAGATGTTATAATTTACACATTTTAAATCACAATATTCATCTAAAACGACTTAATAAAAGAAACATGGCTACTGACTTCCGTGTAACAAAACTGCGGCGCCCAATAGAGCTGTGGGCGTGTACGTCACAGTGGGCGTGTACATCATAGTGGGCGTGTACGTCATAGTGGGCGTGTATGTCATAGTGGGCGTGTATGTCATAGTGGGCGTGTACATCACAGTGGGCGTGTACGTCATAGTGGGCGTGTACATCATAGTGGGCGTGGGCGTGTACGTCATAGTGGGCGTGTACGTCATAGTGGGCGTGTACGTCATAGTGGGCGTGTACGTCATAGTGGGCGTGTACATCATAGTGGGCGTGTATGTCATAGTGGGCGTGTACGTCATAGTGGGCGTGTATGTCATAGTGGCCGTGTATGTCATAGTGGGCGTGTACATCACAGTGGGCGTGTACGTCATAGTGGGCGTGTACGTCATAGTGGGCGTGTACGTCATAGTGGGCGTGTACGTCATAGTGGGCGTGTACGTCATAGTGGGCGTGTACGTCATAGTGGGCGTGTACATCATAGTGGGCGTGTACGTCATAGTGGGCGTGTACATCATAGTGGGCGTGTACGTCATAGTGGGCGTGTACATCACAGTGGGCGTGTACGTCACAGTGGGCGTGTACGTCATAGTGGGCGTGTACATCATAGTGGGCGTGTGCTGGTGCAGGTGAAAAAAGATCAGCAAGATGGCATCTGAAAATAAGCGATTAAAGATTACTCAAACATGAATCACTCCAAATACAACTTCAGAGGCTCAATGAGAAGAACATGGTGAAACTCTCTGAAAAGTCCATTTTGCCGAATACTTCTGATTTAATATGTTTTGTATTTTGATTAAGTTTATTATTTTACTTCCTGGTCGTACACATGCAGCAGATGTGATATTGATACTTTGCAGCTGATGTCATCAACATTCTCTGGGGATGTGATGCTAACTGTAGGCACTGCTCTGTCTGAGGCTTTATTAGACTTTAATCTGAGTTTTATTTTAACACAGTCTGACCATAAAGAACTGACTTTGCTGGAACTACAACAAGTGAGCTGATCTCACACAAACTTACAGTCACAAGTTAACTAGCATTAGAATTAACTAGAAAACTGTTTTTTTTTAACTAGAAAACAAAGTTTTTCAGTTAGTCTGATGCCTGAAAAATGTTTTGACTTTGTGATTAATGACAAGTAGCTGCAGTGACACAGACACAAGTGGTGCATTAGCTCCATCCTTAGGGACAGCTGGGTCCATCAAGTGCGAAACGTAGCCACGAGAGCCATTGGATGACGCTTGTGACTTTACATTTTCTTGAGTTTTCAGACAGTTTTAAAATTTCTGACAGCGTTTACTAATATGTGCATTGTGTCACTATGGTAACTGCTGAACATTCCACCATTAGAGATACATGTAGAACATCTCAGCATGATGTGATGTAGAGGTAAGTCCATAACTTTTACCTAGCAACCATGATTTTAATAGTTAACATTTACTTTTATTAGTTTAATCATAAAATCATTTAGTTGAAAGCATGTTTAGCTGTCAGTAAAATGTGTTGCCTTCAAAAAAAACTCTCCCTGCCTTTTGGTAAAATGTTCTGTGATGATGACTTGATGTTGTAGAACTCAGCTCTACTTCCTGTATTTTTGTACTTTCCTTTCCTTTTTTCTACAAACTGCCACTTGACTGATGTAAAACTGTGCTAAATCACATATAACCACCGGTACTATTGACCAAACCAAGTTATATAAAACATGAAAAGCTGCCGTGTGCACTTCAGACTGTGGGCTCGTTCCACTCTATTGTGATGCAGTAAAAGATTGTCTATGAGGCGCACAGGAGAGGAGAGCGCTCACTCCGCTGCACATGTGAGGCCCAGCTGAAGCAGAGGCAGCTCTTAAAATCCAGCAGAGGTCTTATTTATGGCGTGCAGGGCTGAGGGTGGGATTTGGTTGCAGATGAGGTCAATCACTGTGACGTGGGTCTGCAGTGCTCCCACTCCTGTCCTGTCACTCACACAGCGCCGCTGATTTAAGTGAGATATCAAAACGTCTGCTCATGCTGTCTCTCCTCCTGCTGAGTGTGATCATTTTAAAAAACATTACTCTATCACCAAATGCTTACACTGCGCATATTTAAACGGGCTATATTACACAAAATGGACTCTTGTGAGCTTTAAGTTATGTTATAATGCTGTTAATTCTTCAAAAACATACCTGGAGTTGTGTTTTGTTTCATTCACACATGTTTGAGTAATCCCTGCATTATTAGTCTGTCTACATCTCCAAAGCTCAAAATGCTCTGTTCCACTTTGTGATGTCATGAAGAGGTAATTTTCAAGTTAACAGCTCCTTTTACCTTTATTTCAGCAGAGGTTGGCAATTCCAGGGCTGAAATTATCCCAAATGATTCTAGTGAAGGTGTGTGGAGTTTCAAAACCTCCAGCGTACCTCCAGGGTACCTCCAACGTGCATGGTCGATGGGCAGGACCGGATGTACCGAGACTTCCGTGGGCGGCCATGTTTAGGCCTCGCGGCTTGGTGCCACTCAGCCGGAATGTGGAAGGGCATTTTTCAAATAAAATGATGTCATTACGTAACCTCTTTATGTACAGTCTATGCAATCAGCACATTAAAGCTGATGATAATTCTGTGTCCTGTCCTCCCTGAGCACCGTGCCCCATAAAATACCGCAGTGAATATTTATACTCGAAACTTGTCTGATGTGATGAGAGCCAGCCTCCTCATTAATCCATCACATGTATTTCTAGAGCACATTTAAAAAAAACAACCACAGTGACCAATGTGCTTCGCAGGTTTAGCATGGCAAAACAGAGCAAAGCCAAGAATTAAAGTTCTAAACCGGACCGTGGCATCTGCTCAAACTGTGTCAAACGCCAATGAATAAAAGTAAGTCTTTGGTAAAGTTTTAAAATGCTCCAGAGATTGTGCAGCTCGGATGTGAAGAAGGAGACTGTTCCAGAGTTTAGGAGCTGTGACTGAGAATCCTCTGTGTCCTCTGCTCACGAGCCTGGAGCCTGGAGCCTGGAGCCTGGAGCCTGGAGCCTGGAGCCTGGAGCCTGGAGCCTGGAGCCTGGAGCCTGGAGCACCTCCACCAGTCTGTGAAAACCATAGACTGCATATATAAATAGACATAACTAACCTGCCAGCCACCACCTTCCAAAGAGGACAAGTGATCATGGGCGGATTTCCGGCTCCATCGACTCTGGCTCCAATTCACTTTACATAGAAAAACTGTGGCCCTTCTCTCTGTAACTGCTGCTGTCAGACTTGTCATTTTGGTTTTAAAATGTTCATATTAACCCGTTCTACGTGATCCTGGCCCCTATAACTGCTAGCCTTGATGAGCTTCATTTGACTGGAGCCGTGGGTGACATTATACTTCTTTATACAGTCTGTGGTTCCAACATGGGACTAAGGATTTTAAGGACATTGGCTATGATCCTACATCTTAAACATATGAATAAATAAAATAAATAAATAAATACAACTCCGAGGATCAATTTTAACACTGTGGTCATATTTTTTTGCAGATGTCTATATGATATATATATGTAGTTGTTACCTCTGCCAATGCTTTACTTTCCTGGCTATATACAGCATTTTGTAATCTTTTGTTCTGTCACTATAAAGAGAGTTGGAGACAGAGGGGGAGCTGAAAGTGAACCATAACCAAAGCAGCAGAATGCGTGAGTTGTGGTGAGGGAGCATACTGTATTTGTGCATTTTGATTCCAGTGAGCACAAAGCAGCCCGGAGAGATCACTGCCACCAGACTGAGCTTAAAGCAGCTGCGATGAGCCAGAACGCTGCAAAAAAACTCTCATTTCAAAAGAGTCCAGCATCACACACACACACACACTGCAGTCATTCGAGGAGTGCTCTGGATTCATTTTAATTTCATAAACAGCTCGCCCTGTTAAGCCTCTTGGACACAGCGGGAGGTCATCACGCCAATGAGTAGTCACACACAGGCTCCGCTCTGATCTGCTGTTCTCTTAAAGGTATTTTTAAAATGGCTCTGGATTTTGCTTTGAAGTCAAAACTTTCTGCTTTTTTCTGATTATGAGCTCACACATTGCATGGCTTTTATTTGATCAGAGTTTTATATTTAATATTCTCTGTTGCACAATACCACAGGCCCAAATGAAGTGTATTCATAAGCAAAGCCTTTTTTCAGATTTTTTGGTGCACAGTGACACAATTAACATCAGATCTTTTATTTGATTTATTTATTTATATGTTCAGTTGATCAGTAGTAGAGTGAAAATTAACCTTAGTTCTAGGGCAAGTTGGATCCAAATGTTGGTGGTTCAAATCCCGCCCTCAGCATAAATATCATTGGTTGAGATCCACAGACCCACGGGTTAGAGATGCAATAAGAACTACGCAAAATATGACGGGGCACAGTTCACACTTAGACCTAGCTAACAAACAGGTGTGTTAGCTTCAAACAACTTTTTCTCCAGCTGACAGATCCGAACTTTTTCTTTTACTACGTCTTGCTCAAGGACACAGTAGCTTTCATCTATAGGAGCTGGAATCGCACTGGCAACATGTGGGCCGGTAGATCTGATCGCTCAACCCATGATGTTCATGTTGAGAGCGGGATTCGAACCCCCAACCTTCAGATCAGTGGACTAATACCAACTGAGCTACTATCGCCCTTCTTGTGCTTTTAATCATGTGTAAATATCTATAGTGCGATGACTGAAATCCCATGGTTTTATATATTTTACATTGTTCACACAACTGTATCTGAAAATTTGAATTCCAGTGCTGGATAAACATTTGTGCTCCCGAGTTTCAGACTGCAGACATACCCAGTATAGTGTGGCACGTACAATCTCTTTATCCCCCTTTGTACACACTCTGTAAACCAGCTCTTCTCTGGCTCTTACTGCGACGTGGACCATTCTGCCTTGTATTCTGCAGAATCAGAGCTGCTCAATAGTGCAAAAATGAGCCGGAGCGTGCCAACTCCAGTGGATTTGTATGTCCCGTTCATGAGGTGGTGTAGCCTATCATCAAGTCCACATCTGCCTCCAGTCTGTTTGTAGCAGCGCGGCAATCAGACCAGCTCCTCTCCCACCTCTCTGCGCCTCCTCGATAAGGAGAAACCAATACGATGTCATATTTATTCATGACCAGCTTCTCAATCCTACATATTTCCTTCCGTCTTGTGCCGGCCCACTTCACAACCGCCCCAAAACTCTGATTAATACTGAACGCCTTTCTTGTTACCTGGGCCAAAAACATTCATCATGGTTATAGCTGGCCTGGGTTTGTGGGTGCGTGAGTGAGGGAGCAGTGCTGTACTAACATCCTCTCACTTATCCCTGTAATAAAGTCGATGAGGATTCCCACTGTGTGCGGCCAATCATTTCCTCATCACTGCAGGAGGGGATTGTGGGAGAAAAAAAAGGAATGGGGATGAATGGGGAGTGAAAAATGCACAAAACAGGAGCAGCGTGACCATAAGAGAGGATGGGGAAGGGCACAATGGTGGAACAGGAAGAGCCGGCGGGACAGAAATGAGAAATAAAATAGTATTGTGAAATATTAAAAGTTTATTTCGTGTCACAATATCCCCTCTCCTCACACAAACGAGCTCAAGTCCTGGCTCCTTTTCGGTCTTGACACAGCAATCCCGTTTTCAGTACATGAGCTATGCTATCAGCACGCTTGTAACTGTCTTGTTTGGGACTCCCTTCTGTAAAATCTGATGTCTATATACTTTAACAGTGTCCATCCTCTACACATTTACGAACTAACCGACTCACACATCACTGCCCCTTTGCAACTCTGCCCCAACTGTGGTAACGTAGACTGTTCATATAAATGGACATAGCTAACCCGCTAGCCAGCACGTTCCTAACAGGACGTGATCATGGGCGCGGTTCCGGCTCCATCGATTCTGGCTCCAATTCACTTTCTTTTGAAAAACTGTGGCCCCTCTCTCTGTAGACTGGATAAGGTCATCAAGACTCGTCTCTTCCTGGTCTGTCCTCTGGACTCAGTTCAGGAGGTGGGGGACCCGAGGGTCGGCTACGTGATCTCAATGGGACCATGATTCACTTATGCGTCTGTCTGCCCTGGAATCATGATGACAGAACATTAATAACAGACAAATCAGGCTTTCCTTCTTTCGCCGTGATCTCTTTAACACGGAACATGTGACAATCAACCATAGCCCATGTGCAATACTGAAGCCACTTTACAGATGTTGCTAATATGTGCAGCGAGAAAGGGCATTAGCCTTTCAACAGCCTCGCTCTGGATTGGCTCTTTAGTTGCTATGATACTCACGGTCGGAAATCCAAACATGTAATTTAGCTCCGTATTCACCGATATAACTGCTAGCGTCGACGAGCTCAATTTGGCTGAGTCGAACGCTCGTGCTGTGGGGTGATGACGTCACACTCACTCAGTCCACTTCTTTATACGGGCGTGGTATATTCAAGCCACGACTGCCCTGGGGTAGATGGAGATAAGCGAGGCTGCCAATCTTAATAACACGGCCCTTCTTTCCATCCTTTCAACAATCAGCAATAGCTTTGACACATCTAAGCGTTATAGCAAGGCGGGCGAGCTGTCGCTCTGCCTAAGGACGTAACACGGTCAGACCAATCCAAACATGACTTTAGCTCCGTATTCACTATAACTGCTAGCAGTCAGAGCTTCAAAAAACGCTGTGGGTGACGTACAATTCAGTCCACATTTTATGCTTTGGATTTCCAAATCCCACACGCCTGGAAAAACAGGCTAATCAAAAACTCTCCATCTTCAGCCTGAACAGGAAAGCTTTAGACTTACTTTTATCTACATCACAGAGTCTCACCATTCATTTTCATATTTCATTTTACTGGACATTTTTCTGTCTATTCAAACCAGGCTCAGTTTATCATCCTGACGAATGTATAGCTGCACTTTTGTTTACTCTTTCCTATTAAAATGTATTTAGAAGTCAAACTGTGTATAAATGAGCTGAATCGTGTAGCTGCTGTGTTTCCTGTTCTCAAAGTGATTAGCGCACCAAAGCTAAACCCCAGCTACTTATACGACTGTGAGTAAACAACTCCATTTGCCTCTGTGTTTGTTTGAGGTAAAAATAGGACTTTAGGCGAATGTGTAGAATAAAACACTGTATAATTGGTTTGAAAGCGAAAATGGTGCATAATGGTGTAGTGGCTTCTCTAAAAGCTCTTTTAGTGTCAAGTACTCAGTATACATCGCCAATTTTATACCATTAGTAACCTGAAACACACATGCGGTTACAAATATAAATATTGTGAATTTAAGTTACTCTATTCAGAAACAAACCAATCTTCTATGGACTCGGACTAGAACTTTAACAACCACATCAAATCAATAACATCTGCAGCTTCTTACCATTTAAAACCATGTCAAAAATCAAAGGTATTCTGTCTAAACCAGACTTAGAGAGACTTATCCATGCATTTGTCTCCAGTAGGTTAGACGACTGTAATGGCCTGCTCACTGGCCTCTCCAAACGAGCCTTAAGACAGCTGCAGTACATCCAGAACACTGCTGCTCAGGTCCTAACTAAAACCAGGAAGTACTTCACACATGTGTCCTGTGCTCAGGTCTCTGCACTGGCTCCTGAAGCTCAGAGAATAGACTTTAAAGCAGATCTGCTTGTGAACAAAGTCTCTCCATGGACCAGCATGGGGAAAGAAACATAGGGAATCAGAGTTTCAGTTTACCGCAGCTGAAACCTGGAACAGTCTTCCTGAAGATGTAAGTCAGGCCTCAAACGGTTCTGTTGAGCTGTGCATATGACTGAAAGGGTTTTATTCTTCATTCTTCTCTTTTAATGTTCATTTTATGATTATTTGTGATTAGTATGTTCATTTACATGCATTGTCCCAGTCAAATCAATACATTTCTGTTTTGACTTGTTTGTAGTGTGATTTTAATGTATTTCTTATTCTATAAAGCACTTTGAATTTTGTGTACCAATTGAACTTGCCTTGTCTTCTATAGACTGCCACTCAAGATGGGGCCCATTACAGAAGGTGGACTACAATCACCCATGCAGAGGTAACCCCCTGCTGAGGTTAAAGAAAAAGTCCTTGTATATGTAAACCTTAACCTCCATCATTTAAAAAAAAAAAAAAATAAAAATATATATATATATATATATATATATATATATATATATATATATATATATATATATATATAATATATATATATATATATATATATATATATATATATAAAAAGAACTGAAAGTGCATTCAAAAGTCTATGAAAGGTCCAACCAGGTCTCTTTACAAACACAGACGCAGTGGAACCTGCTATTAGGTTATGCTGGCAGCTGGAGTGGAACTCGAGTGACTTTCTCAACAGTCTCTGGACTTATTACATAATAGTCTGCATATACTGTTGATGGTTTAGAGCTCTACACAGTTCTCCATAGATGTCCACAGATGTCCACAGGTCTACACAGATCTGCACAGGTCTACACAGGTTTACACAGGTCTACACAGATCTACACAAGTCTACATAGATCTACACAGGTCTATACAGGTCTCGACAGATCTAAGATAAGATAAGATAAGATATGCCTTTATTAGTCCCACAGTGGGGAAATTCCAGATCTACACAGATCTACACAGGTCTACACAGGTCTACACAGATCTACACAGGTGCCAAACAGGTCTACACTGGTCTACACAGATCTACACAGTTGCCAACAGATCTACACAGCTCTACACAGATCTACACAGATCTACACAGATCTACACAGATCTCCACAGGTCTACACAGGTCTACACAGGTCTACACAGGTCTACACTGGTCTACACAGATCTACACAGATCTACATTGGTGTCAACAGATCTACACAGATCTGCACAGGTGCCAACAGATCTACACAGGTCTACACAGCTCTACACAGATCTACACAGATCTACACAGATTCTACACTGGTGTCAACAGATCTACACAGGTCTACACAGGTCTACACAGATCTACACAGGTCTACACAGGTCTACACAGATCTACACAGATCTACACAGCTCTACACAGGTCTACACAGATCTACACAGATCTACACAGCTCTACAGATCTACACAGCTCTACACAGATCTACACAGATCTACACAGATCTACACAGCTCTACACAGGTCTACACAGATCTACACAGCTCTACACAGGTCTACACAGATCTACACAGATCTACACAGCTCTACACAGGTCTACACAGATCTACACAGATCTACACAGCTCTACACAGATCTACACAGCTCTACACAGGTCTACACAGATCTACACAGATCTACACAGCTCTACACAGATCTACACAGCTCTACACAGGTCTACACAGATCTACACAGGTCTACACAGATCTACACAGATCTACACAGATCTACACAGCTCTACACAGATCTACACAGATCTACACAGATCTACACAGGTCTACACACAGATCTACACAGGTCTACACAGATCTACACAGGTGACCAACAGGTTGGCGGTGTAATTCCAGCTTTAAATGCTGTCATTGTGTCCTTGGGCAAGACACTTAACCTAGCTCACCCCAGGTGTCTGTGTACACTGGTGTTTGAATGTGTGAGAGAATGGGTGAGTGGTTCCTTGATGTAAAGAGCTCTGAGGGTCTTGAAGGTGGAAAAGCCCTATATAAAAATGGCAGCTGGCACAGCTCAATCCTGTTTCCCTCCTCGTTACCTAAAGTATAAGAGGCCTGGTTTTTCATCCACTCCTTGCCAGTCTGTTGTTGATACTAATCCAGTGACTCAGCCAGAAGCACTGGAGCGGAAGTGGAAGTGATATAATTTACCTGTTGGGTGCTGCTTTAGCATCATAAGTAAAACTGTGAGATTCTTGGTCCTCAAATAAAAGTAATCAATTGGTAGTTATTTAATCTACACAAAACCCACATTACACTATTCTCTGATCTGTTCTAAATCATTTCAGCGCTGGAATTGCCAGTCTCTACTGAACTAAAGGTAAAAGGAGCAAACACAACTCCAGGTATGTTTTTGATGAAGCAACACCATTATTAGATGGCTTAAACCTCACAGCCGTTCACCGTTCACATTCAAAACTATATCACACACTCTTCAGCCTGACCCAGTTGTTCCCGTCTGACCCAGTGTTCTGTGGTCTAAATGAACAGCTCCTGTAAGTGATGGAGTTGGCACCTTCATGTCATTAGCAGCGATAAGAGCAGCGGTAGCGGTGGCGGAGGAAACGGTGAGCGCCGGATTAAGATAAGACGACTATAACTGCCACAGGAGAAGTCCGCATAATCAGAGGCAATCACTGAAACAAAGGCTCTCGGAGGTTCCACTTCCCTCCTGGACAAATGGTGCGCAGACTTTATTGGCCCCCTTTAGAGCGCCTCCTCTCTTCAGGAGTTTAAATTGAAAGCTCGGTGCTTTTTCATGGGCCTCTGTTTAATTTCCTGTAACGCAATAAACAGCCAATTTATTACAGACGGCAGAGCAGCAGCAGCCCCTCTGAGACAGATCTACTGCACCCAGAGCTGCACGCTACACAGCCTCCTGGATCATTCCTCTAAAACCAATACAGCGATTACTAGGACTATATACTCAACATTTTATTTTAGTGTGTGGGTTTTAAGCTTCCAGTTACACAAATCAATGGAAATATTGTTAAATACATTTGATAAACAAAGCTAAAAACGTGGACTGTGTTCACTGACAGTCTATAAAGAGAGTTTGTATCTTTGCAGTGTGGTTTAACTTCAGGGGTTAATGCTTTGCCTGGTAAAACATAGTATAAATGATGACTACATACCGTAGATGTTATATATAAGTGGACATAGCTAACCTGCTAAACTGTGGCCTCTTTCTCTGTAACTGCTGCTGTCAGACTCGTCATTTTGGTCTTAAAATGTTCGTATTAACCCGCTCTACATCATCCTGGTATTTTTATTTTGCTATTGTGTGCGTAAATCAAGATATGAACATCAATAACAGAAAAATCAGGTGCCTTCTTGTCCCAAGGTTGCTCCCGCTAGCATTAGTAACAGGTTTGATCACCGGCGATGGAGGAGCGTTCCCTTCATCAGCCTCACTCCAGATTGGCTATTTGGTTGCTATGATAATCGCGGTCGGAATTCCAAATGTCCAAGTCGACCCCAAATTGGCCCCTATAACAGCTGGCCTCGATGAGCTTCATTTGACTGGAGTCGAGCGCTGTGGGTGACGTCGCACTCACTTGGTCCACTTCTTTATACAGGCTATGCTACGTACTCATTACCTGCCCAGCCAGACCCACACACTTTGACAAAACATTACAAAGAACAACGGTCTGGAGCCATATCCTGTCTCCCTGATTGCAGAGGATGTGATACAGGTGGATTAACCAATCAGAGAGATGCATGGTTCGTGTCAAAAAAAACATGGCTGCTTACAAGTTTAAAAAAAGGGAATACCATAAGAACAACATTAAGGAGTGCGCTTAGCAACACTGTCAATCAAACCTGTTGCTAACGCTGGCAGAAGTGACATCGGGGAAAGAAAGCGCCTGATTTGTCTGTTATTAATGTTCATATCTTGAGCAGTTTGAGAGAGAGGGGCCACAGTTTTCTAATGTAAAGTGAACTGGAGCCAGAGCCGATGGAGCCGGAAGTGCTCCCATGATCACTTCAAAGGAACGTGGCGGCTAGCAAGTTAGCTATGACCTTTTATATATACAGTCTGCTCAGGCAAACATACTCAGTGGTTATTAAAACGTGATCACTGTAACATTAGTATTTGTGATTTAGTTAATTCCTTTACCTACTGCGTATTTTCGGTTGATGGAGACTCAAGTTCAAGCTTCCAGTGAAAAGAAATCTGAACGGAATAAGATTATAGACATGAAAGAGACGTGGAAGTGCCAAAACAGCTCGAAATGTAACAGAACTTGAAGACAACTGTTGGAGCGAGCCGTAGATGAAATTTGAATTATGTCTGAGCATCTTTACTTCTAACACTTCAGCACAACATGAATAAACTTACAAACAGGACTCAACTTTTTTAGCTGATTATAAGAGACAGAAATGCAAAATAAGTAAGTGTAAAAGAGCCGTGTTTGCGCAGAGTCGGTTAAAACGGCAGAAAACACAGCTCTTTGTTGTTTAATGTGCTGTTACCACGGTTACGAACTGAAAGGCATCACCTGTGAACATCGACGGGATAAAGACGTGGTGATGGCCGCAGAGCAGTGATACAGAATGTGATTTGACCTTTGCCGGAACTACTTGTACGTTATGGCAGTTAGACATTTTAATTCGCACCGGTATAAAACAAAGTGATAGTTAAAGAGGTGACAATCAGACCTGTCACAGTAATCACTATATCGACTTTCAACAAGACGGTCAGTATTTATCATGGGTTCTTTTTTTTGTACTAGTGAGAACATTTTGGTTATTTTTCTGCACTATGATCAAATTTAAGCAGTAGAAGATTGAATTATATAAACTTCTATGACTCAACATAGACACAAACTTAACTATGAAAGTGTTGCATTTTGTTATGGAGACACTGCAGTTCATATTTTTCACAGTTTTTTTACGGATGATTCTGCTTTTGGGGTTTGGTTTCAATATTATCGTTTGTCTGTAGACGTCATGACAGGCCTAGTGCCCGTTGTTTATGGCTGGAATGGTTTGAGCAGAGTACTTTTTGTGAGCGATTCCCGATGAAAGTGTGAAGCTGCTGATGGTAATGCAGGTTAGTTGAAATAAATTCAAAGTAAGCCGCTGTCACAGGTCCAGCAGAAGCGTTTGATGCGTTTCGCTGTAGCGGGCCGCTGATGTGTTAATCTACCTGACAGAGCTGGTCAGAGCCGAGCTTTAGTGCGGCTCAGATGGGAGAGGTGAGTGATCTCAGTAATGACACCGGCCTCAAAGCCTCACTCTGACAATAGTGACTGCTCTGAACTCTCATTAGCATGTGTGTGAGGCTCCAGCGGGCGCGTGGCTCTTCTGAACAGGCTCGGTCATCACTGGTCTGGTTAGCTCAAACCAAACGCTTTGACAATGCTAATGTGACAAAGACGTGTGGGTCTGGAGCCGTGTCCTATCTTCACAGTTTCCGCTGGGTGTGTTCGTAGACTGTATATGTAAATGGACATAGCTAACGTACTAGCCATAACGTTCCAAATAAGGAGCGATCGATGGGCGAGCTTCTGGCTCCATCGACTCTGGCAAAATTGTGGAAAGTTGTCTCTCTGTAACTGCTGCTGTCAGACTCGTCATTTTGGTCTTAAAATGTTCGTATTAACCCGCTCTACATGATCCTAGGGTTTTTATTTTGTTATTCCGTCTGTAAATCAAGATATGAACCTTATTAACTGACAAATCAGGCGCCTTCTCTCTCTGAGGTCTCTCTCACTAGCGTTAGCAACAGGTTTGATTGACAGCGTTGCTAAGTGCCCACTCCCTGCTAAATCAGTGGTGCAGGTGGGAAGGGGCGTTGCCTTCATCAGCCGCGCTTCGGATTGGCTCTTTGGTTGCTATGATACAACAAACATGGCGGCTTACAAGTAATAAAAGAAAGTATTATTTATTTCTGGTAAAAGATGTGAAATATTTCTGTTTTGATGAGAATATGACAAGGAGAAGTCCGCATTTGAGAGATATATTCTACAAAATAGCATCTGTGATTGGACCGTTCCAAGTTCGGATCGTTGTTTGACGCTTTTCTGGTCCAGTTTCGGCCCATCTGTATTCAAACTGGGTGATCAGGCAATGTCTTCACTGTTAAAAACCATGAAGAACAATCTCAAAAGTATATCGTTTTGACTTTACTAATTAAATGAGTTTAATTAACAAGAGCATTCATGCATTTGAGGATATGGCTCTGAATGTAGAACTGTGCAGAGCGAAAACAAGATTGGAAATAATCCAGATCAATGTGAATCTTTTAAACCTCGTTTGATCGTGCTCAAAACTCGAAAATATAATGGCCAAAAAACACGCTAGTCACATGTTTGATACATGCTTTGCACTGATGCATCACCTGCTAAAGCTTGGTTTGGTTTGAACCATAGACTGTGTAAAGAAGTGGACTAAATGAAATTCCGACCACGAGCATCATAGCAACCAAAGAGCCAATCCGGAGCAAGGCTGTTGAACATAACGCCCCTTCCTGCCGCATCGCTGGTTTAGCAGGGAGCGGGCGCTGAGCAACACTGTCAATCAAACCTGCTGCTAACGCTACCGGGAGCGACCTCGGGAAAAGAAGTCACCTGATTTGTCTGTTATTAATGTTCATATCATGATTTACGGACACAATAGTGAAATAAAACACACCAGGATCACGTAAAGCGAGTTAATGCAAACATTTAAGACCAAGTGACGAGTCTGAAAGTAGCAGTTACAGAGAGAGGGGGCGCAATTTTCTAATATAAAGTGAATCGGAGCCAGAGTTGATGGAGCCGTAAGCGAGCCCACAATCACTTCCTGTTTGGAATGCAGTGGCTGGCAGGTTAGCTATGTCCATTTACATCAGGGGTGTCAAACTCAAATTGGTGAGGGCCAAAATTAAAAACTGTGACTAAGTCGTGGGACAAACTAAATATTATTGAAAAATTTCAACAACATCTGCATGTTTTTCAGAAGGGGTGGATTAAATTTGAGTGAGGCGATAGATAGTACATGCTAATAAGCGCCAGCAAAAGTGGTGGGGCGCCAACACATTTACAAAGCATTCTGGGATTCATAGTATTTGAGGAGCATGCTCTATACTGGCGTGGTGAGATGTCTGATTTATATATACAGTCTATGATTTGAACAAACGGTTCCACTGTCACTCGTCATTTGGGAGATTGATAGACAGAAAGACAGTGAAAATTATGATATACACATGTTTTATGGTTGAACATTCTAGTTCCAGTATGTCTAGAACTGTTTTGAATGTAGGTTTGGTATATTCTTTAGTAAAACTTTCATCACACATCTGTAAAGTTAGTTAAAGTAAGCGTCAGGTTTATTTTTGTTCTTTTTGTCCCTTTCCTCAATGCCACCGACGCCACCTGCCTGGAGGACAAAGGGTGAACATAGCTGGACGATTAGCCGATACAGCAGGTTTCAGCCAGAACGCCCTCTGAGGAATAATAACCCAAAACACTTCCTCTTTAACCTGCATACTGAAACAAGTTTAATAAGAGCGAGTAGAGGGAGTCCAAAAGAGCTGCAGTGGTTTCTGTTGAATGCACCTGAGGCAGAGCTGTGCTTAAGAACAGCGTGCAATCTTCGAAAAGACCGTTTGACCTCTCCTCTGCGCTGTCCCAGGGCTCGGGCGTGGGCGCTGGGCTTGTTTTTAAAAGCACACTGGAGTAATCATGCAGAGTACGCTCGGCTGACCTCTTTCACATATTAAAGGCGTTTCCCTCACACCAGCCTGACCCACTCCGAGAGCTGGCCGTGCTTCTTTAATTCTCTTAGCTAATCCACTGGGGCCGGCGTTCTTATCTCTCAGACAAAACAATGTGATTCATGTAGGAGCGATTAAGCAAGTTCACACCAGCCTTCAATCCACTGCACTTTCTGCTGTTTAAAGATGTAGTACTTGACTCTCAAACTGGAAAACAACGACAAGGTTTCGGGTTTGACCTTTTCGTTCGGAGTTTGTATGTTCTACCTGTGTCTGGGCGGGTACCTCTGGATCTTTAGTCACCCCCATCGAACTAAAACATTCACAATAGGTCAAATCCTCCTTCAGTAAAGTCGTCCTGACCAAACCTACCTTAAACGGCCCATTTCACGATATTTTCTGATCTCTGTACTAATGATGGGGTGACCGTCTCTGCTCCAGTTGCGTTGAAGGATGGGTCAGATTCAGAAGACAAAAGTGTACGCTTACATCTACCTTTAACTAGTTCTTAGCTCACAAACCCTTTGGCAGATTTATGTTATTTACAGCAGAGGTTTTTGGGCATATGCGGCTTTAGAGGAGCCTTTTTACACAGGGCCGAGTGAAGCAGGGGTGGACCTCCAGCAGTTAATCAATCTGATCTCTGCCTCTGGCTCTTTCCTCTGAGTTACTGATAAATACAGACAGCATCCAGTGTCCGGTCTTTACATTATACTCAACTGGGGGATAGAACAAAGTTGACTGGTTTATGAGAATGAAAGTGAGTACCGGGATCCGAATCTTTTGGATCTGATTGTTTCAAAGAGCCCTTCAAAAGACTGGCTCTTTTACTATTTATTCATATGAGAACTAAAGTAACTACAAACTACAGAGAATCAACCAAGACTCAGATCTGTTTAACCTGGTTCAAACAGAGTGGGAGATTGTTCACCCTTTGGAATGATCCATCCATTTTCTTCCACTTATGCGGAGCTGGGTCACGTGAGGAACAGTCTAAACAGGGACTCCCAGACTTCCCTCACCCAAGACACTTCCTCCAGCTCCTCCTACGCCAGCCGACAGAAATAGTCCCTCCATGTGTTCTGGATCCTCCTCCCAGTGGGACGTGCCCCGAACACCTCCCCGGGGAGGCATCCAGGTTTACTCCTCAGGCGTCCAGAACAGATGCCCTTTGAAATGATGTAGAATCTAAATGAAACTTTGCACTATAATAATAGATTAGATAATATTTGGCTCTTTTAAAAAATGAGATCCAGATCCAGCTGTTCACATTAAAGAATCATTTAAAAGAGCTGACTCGTTCGGTCACATGATCTTTAAATTATAAAATACCACAGAGGAAGTAACAGAATGTGAACAAGGCACATTATAGGTTATTATAGTGTTATTATAACGTTATTATTGTGTTATTATAGCATTATTATAGTCATTTATAGATTGTTATTATATGGTGTTATTATAACGTTATTACCTTGTTATTATACCATTATTATAGTATTATTATAGTGTAATTATTGCATTATTATTGTGTTATTACAGTGTTATTGCGTTATCATGTTATTATAGTGTTATTATTGTGTTATTATAGTGTTATTGTGTTTAACATGTTATTATCGTGTTATTATTGTGTTATCATGTGTTATTGAGTTATAGTGTTATTATTGTGTTATTATTGTGTTATTATAGTGTTATTATCATTTTATTATACTGTTTTTGTGTTATTACAGTGTTATTATCGTGTAATTGCGTAGTGCTATTATCATGTTATTATATTGTTATTGTGTTATTAGTGTTATTATTGTGTTATTATTTGTTATTGCGTTATCATGTTATCGTGTTATTACAGTGTTATTATTGTGTTATTATAGTGTTATTATAGTGTTATTATGGTTATTATCGTGTTATTACAGTGTTATTATCATGTTATTATAGTGTTATTATGGTGTCATTATCGTGTTATTACAGTGTTATTATCATGTTATTATACTGTTATTGTGTTATTATAGTGTTATTATTGTGTTATTGCGTTATTCTCATGTTATCGTGTTATTACAGTGTTATTATTGTGTTATTAGAGTGTTATTGCGTTATTTTATTTATTATATATTATTATATATGTTTTTTTATAGTGCTATGATGGTGCACCTCTGTGTCCAAAGTAAAATCCAAAGTTAAGCAATTAAATAGAATAAATGAATAAACATAAATAAATGAACTCATGAGAAACTGAAGACATTTATCAGACTGAACAGGTGTCAGGCTTAAAACAAAGATGATTTCAAATCGTTCTTTTCTTTCAGAGCTGTGACTTTCCTGATGAATGAGTAGGACGACATACAGCTGAAGCCAGAAGTTTACATACACTCTATAAAAAGCCGTGTGTTTCATGTGTGTCTCTAATGCGGGGATGTCAAACTCAGGCCCTCTGACCAAATCTGGCCCATGGTTTAATTATATTTGGCCCGTGAGATCATACCAAATGTGCGTTAGTGTTGGCTGCTGGTATCAGTTTTTATATTGAGTTTAGCCTGTGTATTGAGTTTAGCCTGTGAATTTGTCTTAGTTTTAAATTTTGGCCCACTGTCCATTTGAGTTTGACACCCCTGCTCTAATGAATTCAAACCTGTCAATAAACCAATCAGAAGCTCCCAAAGACATGACATCATCATCTGAGTTTTCCCAAATTGTTTAAATCCGTAGTAATCTTACTGTATGTAAACTTCTGCCTAAAAGTCTTTCTCTCATTATTCTGGCATGTAGCAAATTAAAAATAATTTTGTTAATCCTAATTGACCTTAAACAGGAAAAATTTAAACTGATTTCATGTCCGACAGTGAGGGGAAAAAAACAAAAAAACAAATCGTACGTCTTATTTAGCGCATGTAAACTCCTGGGTTCAACTGTGCAGCACTTTTGGATGTGTTTTTTTTATAAAGATTAGTTTGTCAGAGCTCTCAGACTTAAATGTGCTCGTGAAGGATCTGCCAGAGAAGATGCAGAGTTGGCACTTGCAGCCAGTGGTCCATGAATATTTAATGAGTGTGGACACGATGCAGTAATTACCGGGAGAAAGAGTGTGATGCTAGCACGGTTAGCACAGTTACCACAGAACTGCTCCGCTCCCCGTGAGGCTCAGGTGTGACACGGATTGGGTTGAGGTCAGAGCGGGAGGTAGAGGACAGGAAGTGGAGCAGACAGCAGAGAAGTGTAAGTGTCAGGAGGCTGTGAATAAACAGAGGGGTCACACTCGGACACACGCGATATCAAAACTGGGATGGAACTTAACCAGGAGTAAACCAGGACCGAAACAAGTCTCCACAAGGACTAAATGGGGCTCAAACCAGAACTAAACCACATAACTAAAACCGCACTAAACACAAAATGAAATATCAAGGCGTTTTAATAGGCTCTGTACATGCTAGCACCTGGCAACCTTACTGTTAGCGTCACTACTTCCTGTCCAGCTTTATCTTTCGAATCACAATAAAATGAATAAATATTTAAAGAAGTGGAGCTGCAGGTAAGGGGTCAGGGGTGCAGGTGGGGGTTAGGGGTCAGGGGTCAGAGGTTAGAGGGTTAGGGTGAGACAGTGGACAGGAAGCTGAAACACTTCTGCACAGATACACTTGTACACTGTGTTTAGAAAGAGACATGTTTGTGCTTCAATGCTAATGTTAATGCTAACGCTAATGCTAAGGTTAATGCTAATTTTGAGGCATAACACCACAAACTGATTCTACATATACAATAATTCCGTAGTCTTTATTTTAATTAGTTTGAATTCTAATAATTTGTTCATATTATGTTTATGAAAGTGACTGTTTGAGACACAGTGAGCTAGCTAGCATGCTGCTATACACAGAGCCTATCAAATGCAAAATATGGTAAATTCAGCCTAATGAGTGAGAAGAAATGAGTTATACATACAAACTACATTGTGTAACTTTTCTGGTGAAGGGTCTGCCATCCAAGTTTCCATGGAGATGATTTTGCGTTGCCTTGAATGTTCCACAATATGGTTTTACATTTATCTATCTCCACCGAGACAAGCAGATAATGCCACTAGACCATGTTACAGGTCAGATCTGTGGAGAAGTGACAATGCACACACCTTTAAAGATCCTATATTACACAAAAATGGACTCTTGTGAGCTTTAAGTCATGTTATAATGCGGTTTTGTTTAATTTACACATGTTTGAGTATTATTCTGTCTGCATCTCCAAAGCTCAAAATGCTCTGTTCCACCTTGTGATGTCATGAAGTGGTAGTTTTCAAGTTAACATTTCCTTTGACCTTTAGCTCTCTAGAGATTGGTAATTCCAGGGCTAAAATGGTTCAAATGATTCTAGTGAAGGTGTATGGAGTTTAAAAACACAGCGGAGCACTTCCTGTATTACCACATGATGACATCACAAGGTGGAACGGAGTGTTTTGTGTTTGAGAGAAGAACTTGTGTGTTAAATAAGTGAATGAAACAAAACACAACTCCAGGTCTGTTTGTGATGAGGAAACAACATCAGAAAATAGAAATGTTTAATGCTATAGTGTGGAACATTTAAGACAAACTGATAACATCTCCTCAAGACGAGCAGACCAAGAAAGTGGAATACATGATAAGAAATGTACTAAATATTTGAATTACTTTTACACACCAAACCAGCGCAGTTAAGCGTGTTCATCCTGGAGCCGCTCTCCTCTCGGTGCAGTCGTAAACCTCCGAGTGGGACTGGGGCGGTGGAGACGGCAGCTGAATGTGAATTCTGATCAGGTCTGAAAACATTTACAACCCATTACAACCCATCAGGCTTCAAAGAGCCGCTCCCCACATCAAAGCCCCTTCAGAGCTCGGCACAGTCGGACAATTCCCCGCCTCCTCCTGGTCCGTGTGGAGAAATCGACATGCTCTGGGCTTCAGCGTCGGAGTAACACAAAAGTAAAAGAGTAAATGTTATGATGTTATTGTTCAGTTTGATTACGATTCCTTCGAACGGGAGCCGACGTCTAAAAAGGGCCATTCAGTTCGGTGAAGTGGACAGGGATTCTGAAGCAAAAAACTTTTCATAACTGCATGAAAGTTTGCCTGGGATCCACAATACACACTCCATCAATACTTAACGAAGATGTGGATTAGCCAATCAGGGACAGGCAAGGGCTGTCTATATGGAAAAAAGAAAGGAAAAAGGCAAAACATGGTGGATTTCAGAATTAATGAGCGAAGCTAAACTCTTTGAAGTAAGACACATGTTTATTTGTAAATCAGAGGCGGCCAATGAGCTCCTCCGTTTCACACGTGTCACTGAAATAAACAGATCTGATTGGACGATTACGTTTGAACTGGCTTGAGACGCAACAGAGGATGTGGAGACCAGACTGATATCGATCTGTATAAAAAAAAATACAGAGAGAGATCAGTTTGGATTTTATTTTATTTTTATATATTGACTGTTTTATTTTGCCTCTATATTGATGTCTTTGTTTCCCAGTGTAATATGCAAAGTATTAATTTTACACAACAAACGTGAGGCTGTGAAATGTATACTGCTAATTTCTAAAAGCAAATCTATACCTCCTGCAGCGCCCGCCTCAGCGCTGAGAGCAGAGTGGAGCTGTCCAGTGCTGAAAATAATGGCTCTCCCTTATCTGTCACAAAGCGAAAAATCATTATCAATTTGGATTAACACAGTTATTTATTTATCTATTTAAACATTTAACTCTTACAGTGTTTTTTAGTAAATCACATTTTTATACAGCGCTTTTCCACCTTCAAGTCACTCAAAGAACTTTATATCAAGGAGCTACTTCACACACACATTCATACACCAGTGTACGCAGACACAGGGGGCGAGGGTGGTTAAGTGTCTTGCCCAAGGACATGACAACGGTGTTTATCTGTGGGAGCTGGAGTCGAGAGCGGAATTCGAACCTCCAATCCTGTTTAGTCTGTCGAGTCCTGGTTTAGTCCTGGTTTAGTTCTGGTTTAGTCCGGTTTAGTCCTGACTCAGGCACCAGCTGCTCGGGTCCCAAAGTCCTCAGAGTGTGAGATGGTTAATATGGCACTAACATGTGGGAAATGTACTTTGGTGCTCTTTAGTGTTCTGGATGTACTGCAGCTGTCTTAGTGCTCGTTTGGAGAGGCCAGTGAGCAGGCTGTTACAGTAGTCTAACCTACTGGAGACAGAGTCGGGGTGAGGCTGGGCCGCAAAAAAAAAAAAAAGTAATTTTTATTTACAGTATAGTATTTGGCGTCTTTCTATAATACTGTGCTCATTTTTTAATCTACGAAGGTTGGAACTTTGAGAGAATTTAAAAAAGAGAGAAAATATGAGAAAATGTTAAAGCTTGTCTGACGGTGCGACCCTATAATTGGTCCGGGTTCCGGGGACTGTTATTGCCGATGGACCGGTGCCACTATGTGACTGCAGACTATCTCCCAGTCCCATTTCAGCACGAAGGCAGAGGAGCACCCGTCGTTGGTTTGAACAGCACTTCGAAGTTTGAAACTGTGCATGAGCCGAATTGGGACACGGCCAATGTTCAATAACGGTGCGACCCTATAACTGTCCGGGTTACCGGGGACTGTTTTGCAGATGCACAGGTGTCACTATGTGACGCAGACACAGGAGGAGCACTGAGCTCTTTACTTTTCTTTTATCCCACCACATAACCATCACTTTGATTTATTTTGTCAGAGAGAGACCTCATATGAACTCTCTAAGTGCCATTGACGTGCGTGTGTGTAAATATATGAAAATATTTATGTACATTTATATGTGTGTAATATCCCACTGAACAGCGTTGTGTTGTGAACGCAACGCGCTCGGGGAATGTGGCGAGTGCTCAATAGAAACGAGGCACCAGGCACAGAATCTAACACTCCATGGCAGCGCTACAGTAACTTTCACTCAATGAGAAATGTTTCTCTGCATCAAACCCGGCCGATGTCCCGCCCCCAGAGCCATATACCCCACTGTGATTGGTGAATTCGTTCAGCTCCGCACACAACACTGTAAAAAATGTCAAAACTCCACGGGCCGCATTAACATTAAATTTTCATGTGGCGGGAGCCACAAACTACAGGCCCGAGGGGGCATTGGCCCGAGGGCCGCAATTGGCCCGAGGGCCGCAATTGACCCGAGGGCCCGCATGGCCCGCGGGCCGCGAGTCTGAGACCCCTGTTTTAGAGAGAGAGGGACTTGAGGTGACTGCTGACACTTTCTCTATGTTTCTGTGGACCAAAGACTATGACTTCAGTCTTGTCTGAGTTTAACTGGAGAAAGTCGTTTGGCATCCACACACTGATCTGTTGGATGCAGTGGCAGAGTGAATCCACTGGTCCATATTCACCCGCTGCCAGTGAGACATAGATCTGAGTGTCACCTGCAGAGTTGTGGTAGGACACATTATTGTTGCATATTAACTGGCCTAACAGCAACATGTCGGGAAGCACTGCTGTAACCTGGTCCCACCTCTCAGACTGAAGCTGGCTGAGGTAGAGCGCAGTGTCCTTGACGTCTCCTGCTGCTTACACACACACACACCTAAAGATATGACTTATCACTATTTCTATCGTCTTATCTGTATATTTGTTTTTGCTGATGTTTATGTGAAGCACTTTGAGCATCTGAAGGTTTTTAAATGTGCTATAGAAGTAAACTTAAATAGTATTGCATATTACATTTATAAACACACCAATAGACCTGACGTTCATGAGACGACAGACCCTCACAGAGCGACATTTGTCTCCCACGTTACCGTCTGAAACCCTCCACTCTGTTTAAAGTGGCCCATTTCAGCGTGTATTTTTGACACCATACAACTGCATTTCACTGTGTAACTCAGTTTGCTTCATGGGGTCACGTTCCCCCGCCAGGTCGCCATGACAACACCCAGGGCAAACGCTTCTTACTCGGCTATTAACTGTCCGGCTGACCTGAGTTCGGCTCCCCCTTGAGGACAGCCCCGCGCTAATAAGTTGAACTGATCTGGGTTCAGCCGTTAAGTATCCAGGAGTCAACGGAACAGCATCTGGGTTAACTGCCCCTGCCAGCCCCGTCACTGACCCCAGATCAGCCGGAGTTACAGGTGCCAGACAGGTTAATTACAGCACAAGCACAACAAAGAGACAAAGTGTTGACCCGCTGCACACCGCGACCCGCCGGCTTCACTCGACAACAGCCCATGACAACTGATAAATCCAGGACCGACTCTGCTAGCTGCTATAAATGTGGTTTAGATACTTTGCCACCGTTATAATTAATATTTTAAGAATCTGTTCTGAGCCATATAGTGAACACAGAGCAAAAAGTAGCCGTGGGACAATACTGAAATTTTGTGTGAAAGGAAAAGGGTCCAATTATTGACCCCTAAGACCCTAATGTCAACTCTTTTATCAGGATAAACGATAGTATGTTTATCGTTCCATCCCTAGTAAACATGTCACATTTCAAATATTAGTCATACGTTATTACTTTGTTTATCTGATTGTGATGATTCATACTTCTTCAACTTTATTTTTGCAACAAATTAAAATAGACGAAAAAGAAAGTAAGAAAAGTTCACTCTTGGAAATGCTAATTTTGCTCAGCCAAAATGTCAGCCAGTGTAGAATGCTAATTGTAATTTAGAGGAGCTGTCCAGTGCTGAAAGGATCTGATGTACTTATGCATGAAGGCCGCTGCTTGAAGATTACTATATAAATTATTTAATTATTCTTGTTGTTACTGATATATTGTAGAACATTCGTCATGAAGTGGAGCATTTAATTAGCCCGACTAACACTGTGACTGTTGAGTATTGTACATATATACACACTTGTGCTTTATAGAAACGCCCTGACTGTATCTGAGCCTGTTTGAATGCACAGTGTTACTGAAGGTGAAGTTCACTTAATGTCCTCTGCATTTGACGCATCCTTCAGTCGCTCAAGAGCAGTGGACGCCGCTGTGCCACGCCCCGGGACCCATCTTCAGATCTTGAGCTAGTCTTGGTCAGGACTGATTTTGCTGCAGGTTTTGACATATTGTGCCTGCTTTGGGTTAATGCGGAAGAGAAACCAACTCCACACAGACACAGAGCGAACATGCAAACACACAGACACAGGAAGAACATCCACACACAGGGACAAAGTCCAACAGGAGAACACACACAAAGTCGACACACAGACAGCAGAACATTGAACACGCAAAGTCCACACAGACCACACGCAAATTCCACACAGACACAGGGAGAACACACAAACTCCACACGCAGATGCAAACTGAGAAGAACAAGCAAACTCAGACACAGACACAGGTAGAACACGCAAACACAGGGAGAGCTTCACACAGATACAGGAGAACACGCAAACTCCACACACAGACACAGGAAGAAACATGCAAACTTCACACAGACACAGGGAGAACACGCAAACTCCACACAGACACAATGAGAACACGCAAACTCCACACAGCCATAGCCACTCAGCCACTGTGCAGACCAGATTCATCAAATTTAACCCGAGGCAAATTAATTTAATCTTAAAGTTTTCTCTCCAAGTCGACGGTTTGGGACCAGGATTCAAATCTACTAAAGCATGTGAAATAAACACGTGAATGAAATAAACACGTGAGTGAAATAAACACGTGAGTGAAATAAACATGTATGTTCTTCTGATGCTTTTGTTGTTACTGTTGTGGGTGTGGTGTCGTCTTTATTTCACTCACACTTTTATGTCTCTGCAGCTCAGAGCGGCTGGAGTCTCAGCATTTAAGTCGTTAACGCAGCATTTATGTGAGACCTGAGTGAGGCCTGAGGGGCATGAAACACGGGCTTTTAGTTATCATTAAAACACCTCTAATGAAGATACTGTAAAACACAAAGTACAGAACTAGAACCAGAACACAGAACCAGAACACAGAACACAGAACACAGAACACAAACACAGAACATGAACACAGAACCAGAAAACAACCAGAACCAGAACACAAAACATATAGCACAGAACATAGAACCAGAACACAAAACCAGAACACAAACACGAAACACAGAACCTGAACACAAACACAGGACCAGAACCTGAACACAGAACCAGAAAACAAGCAGAACCAGAACACAGAACACAAAAGCGGAACACAAACACAGAACCAGAACATAGAACAAAGAACCAGAACACAAACACAGAACACAAACACAGAACACAAATGCAGAACCACAACATAGAACACAGAACAAGAACATAGAACACAGGACACAGAACCAGAACACAGAACACAAACACAGAACACAAACACAGAACCACAACATATAACACAGAACAAGAACATAGAACACAGGACACAAACACAGAACCAGAACATAAAACGCAGAACACAAACAGAACCAGAACACAGAACCAGAACACAAAGACAGAACCGTGTTGCTCCAGTCGCCCCTGAAGCTTTGTGATCTGTAACTGTTTTTGGACTGAATTCGTTGAACGGTTTGACGGAGCTGCCACAGAAACACTCACAGCACGAGGCCCCTGCAAAGTCTCATTTAAAGCTCCAGGATTTTCAGGAACCAGCTCAGATGAGGCCACAGCATTTTAAACCCTGATCATTTCAATATGTCACACACTTTATTATTATAATTATAATTATAATTATAATGATTAGACTTTAGACTTACCAAAAGTTTGAGATTTTTATTTTATTTTTTTTTAGATGGAAAAGTTACAATAACCTTCAGTGATTTTTTTTTACTGTCTGATGAATCCAATTTGAGTTTTTGTGAATCTTTGTCATTTAAAACCAGTGAAAGGTGTAATTCTGTTGAAAAGCAGGATTATTCTTAGACTTATTTTTGAACTGAAAAGTTTGGTTTCATTTTTAATTGGAAAAATACAAAAAATAAAGATTATTCTGGTTAGAGATCATGTTCAGCTCTTTTGAATGACTCAAGCTCAATGACATTGTTATAAATACACAGATGTGAGAGTGAGGGGCAGTGCGGTCACGTCTGTGTCGTCTCCCAGTCGTCCAGGTCTGAGCCACAGTAAAAGAAAAAAATCAAATCTGTAACTGGACCAAAGTTTCAGAGTGAAGGCTGTTCATCCAAGACACTTGTTCAGTTCTGGTCAGATTACTGCTGGACACTTCCTTATATCTGTCAGAAGGAGGAGCTATGTACACTGAAGCTAATGTCATAAAGTCTGACTGTTCTGCTGGATAACCTACACTGACTCAGCACAAACATGTCTTTAAGAAATTATTCACAAAATTTGGAATCATTTTATCTCAAAAGTGGAAAATGTGAATAGTGTTTTTTATTATTATATGAAATAAAATTATACAATGAAAATAAAGAATAGATTTTTTTTTAAAAGACAAATGAATTGACAGGTCTAAACCCAGTCTAAACCAGGACTAAACCAGGACTAAACCAGGACTAAACCAGGACTAAACAAGGACTAAGCAAAGACTAAACCAGGACTAAACAAGGACTAAGCCAGGACTAAACCAGGACTAAACAAGGACTAAACCAGGGCTAAACCAGGACTGAACCAGGACTAAACAAGGACTAAACCAGGACTAAACAAGGACTAAACTAGGACTAAACCAGGACTAAACAAGGACTAAACCAGGACTAAACCAGGACTCAACAAGGACTAAACCAGGACTAAACCAGGACTAAACCAGGGCTAAAACAGGGCTAAACCAGGACTAAACTAGGACTAAACTAGGACTAAACCAGGACTAAACTAGGACTAAACCAGGACTAAACAAGGACTAAACCAGGGCTAAACCAGGACTAAACAAGGACTAAACCAGGACTAAACCAGGACTAAACATAGGGAGTCAGTGTGTCAGTTTTCTGCAGCTAAAACCTGGAACAATCTTCCTGAAGATGTGCGACAGGCCTCGACTTTGACAATGTTTAAATCCAGGCTCCAAACAGTTCTATTTAGCTGTGCACGTGACTGAAAATGTTTTATTCTGCCTTTTTTCTTTTAATGTTCATTTTATGTTGATTATTTATGTTTCGATTTATTTTATTGTGATTTTAATGTCTTTTTTATGATGTAAAACACTGTGAATTACTTTGCGTACAAACTGTGCTATACAGATAAACTTTGCTGAGAGAGTTTTTTTAGCTCATAAAACTAAATCAGTGGTGTGTCTGTGCAGTATTTGGCCTGTATATCAGTTTGCCACATGCAGAAGGCGTCACAGTCGTCTTGTCACACAGACCAGTCTCTTAGCAGCGTTTCTTGCATATTTTTGGTTGACTTTTTCGAATCCACAAAGTAAACGTGTACACGATGATGTTGTGTTGTTTTTCAGTTGAATGTGGGCAGGATTTCAGTCTGGATTTCCATCACTAAAACATTTGGACAATAGCAGAGGCTTTTTTTTCTGTTTTATATTGAATGTAAAGCATATTCCCTCGACACAGAAGCCCTGGAGCGGACTTTACCAGCACAGAGCAGTGTTTCTGTGCCCACAGACTCTACATTCAGACACCTAAAAGTTGCCTGAGGTGAGTTAATGTTAAGGTTAGGTTAGCCTTTGGTCCTATAGGGAAATTTGTTTGTCTGCATTTAACCCATTCTTCACCGGGACACCTCATCAGGAGCAGGGGGCGCCGCAGTGCTGCTCCCAGGGACTTATCTCCAGATCTTGAGCTGGGCTGGTCATGATTCGTATGGAGGATCTGACCTATGAATGATTTGAAACTGAAAACTCACCTCTACGCCCTGGTATTTAATACTAGCTACGCAGGATATGTTGGTGTTTTATAGTTCTGTTCTTATGTAACGTGTTTTCTGTATATTTGTTTTGAGTTGACTTTTATGTGAAGCCCTTTGGTCAGCTGTCTAAAGGAAATCCACCCAGACACAGACAGAACATGCAAACTGGGTAAATCTGAGTTTCTTAAGGTCTTAAAATATGTATTTATTGGAAACGATACAGCAAAATTCAGCTTAGATATAAGTTAGATATAATGTAAGATTTTTTTTTGTTGCTCCCACAGACTGTATAAAGAAGTGGACTAAGTGAGTATGACATCACCCACAGCGTTCGGCTCCAATGAAGCTCATCGTCGCCCATGATCACTTCCTACGTCAGCTATGTCCATTTATATATACAGTCCATATGCTCCCTTTATAGCGTAATTGTATAAGTCTTCCTCAATATGTATTTTTCTCCTCCTCATCATCAGTGCAATCATGATAAAGCAGAGAGTCCCCTCCTCAGACGTGCTTTCAGAGTGCGTGAAAAAGAGTGTGAAAGGCACATTCTTTTCAAGGACGTGTGGGTGACATCTAATGGCTCATAATCAAGTTAAGACAACTCCAGCGCTCTGAAAGCTTTGGAGATGTCAAGTACTGCGTTTGTGTGAAGAGCCCCCAAGGCCCCCCGTATGCTCCACCAATCAGACGAGAGAGAGAGAGAGAGAGCGGGACAAACGCTGTAGCCTCCATATGTTCACAAGCTCATGTGGACCTCAGAGGAAAAGGGGAAAAGTGTATGATGGATTTTGATCATGAGTTTGTGGAGTCAAATGTAAGTCACATGGAACAAGACACGGAGACAAATGTAAGTCACATGGAACAAGACACACACGGAGACAATATGTGAGCTACATTTTATAGAGTGGACACTTACACCAACAATGAAATGGCCTGATTATCATGGGCTTTGAATGAATGAATGAGTGTTTTTCATTCACACCACAGGCCAAAACAGTTCAAAAAGTGCAGTATTTGCCGAAGTGCAGTATTCACGGTGCAGGACAGCGGACAGGTATTTGCGGCGACAGGACTTACTCAGATCACCAGAACACACAACAAAGATCCACCCCAGAATGAGCAGAACACACATACGTATCAAAATGATCCACATAACCCCCACGTGGCTGTTGCTTTATTCATTCATAAACACAATAAATCAGAGGGTAAATACACAAAAAAAAAAATGTTTAGTCCATGGTCACGTGGTCCTGCATTTCTGAACGTACCATTGACCCGTTTATACCATGGGCTCCTTTGTACCATGGACCGCTTTATACCATGGGCCACTTTATACCATGGATCCCTTTATACCATGGACCCCTTTATACCATGGGCCACTTTATACCATGGATCCCTTTATACCATGGACCCCTTTATACCATGGGCCACTTTATACCATGGACCCCTTTATACCATGGGCCACTTTATACCATGGATCCCTTTATACCATGGACCCCTTTATACCATGGACCCCTTTATACCATGGGCCACTTTATACCATGGACCCCTTTATACCATGGACCCCTTTAGTCAAAGTCAAAGTCAAGTATATACTTTATTGTCAATTCGTTATGTAAAAAAAACATACACAAGGACTGAAATTTCGTTCCACCAAACTCCAGATGTGCAATTTTGACTAAAAAAAAAGAACTCACACACACACCCCACAGCATAAAATGTATACATGCATCAACAATAACAGACATAGACAATCTACAGCATATTGTGGTAAAATAAGATGTGCAATATATAAGGTGCAAAAGGTGAAAGTGCAATTGCAATTATAAAGTGCGAGAGTGCTGAGCTGCCTCACATTATACCATGGACCCCTTTATACCATTGACCCCTTTATACTATGGGCCACTTTAAACCATGGGCCTCTTTATACCATGGACCCCTTTATACCATGGGCCACCACTTTACACCATGGACCCCTTTATACCATGGACCCCCTTCTACCATGGACCCCTTTATACCATGGGCCACCACTTTACACCATGGACCCCTTTATACCATGGGCCACCACTTTACACCATGGACCCCTTTATATACCATGGACCCCTTCTACCATTGACCCCTTTATACTATGGGCCACTTTAAACCATGGGACCCTTTATACCATGGACCCCCTTCTACCATTGACCCCAATTCAATGACCTCGTAGATTATAGAACGGCACAATTTATGTATAAAATTAAGAATAAACTACTACCATTTCATATTCAAGATCTTTTTAAAAATCGAGATTGTGCTTATAATCTTCGAGGCCATGATGTATTTAAAAAACCACCTGTCAGAACAAATGTAAAACAGCTCTGCAATTCAACGACTGGAGTAAATGTCTGGAACAGGTTAAATCAGGGGTCGGGAACGTATGGCCTGCGAGCCAGGTATGGCTCTTTTGATGATTGCATATGGCTCGCAGACAAAACATAAAATCCTCTCACTTGTTGTAGCCCTTTAGCGTCGGATGCTATCGTCGCTAATAGACTCGTGGTGGTAGACTTTTTTATTACCGTAACTCCGCAACCAACTATGCTTCATGTAAATTCAAACGGCGTCTCAAAGCAGAGTCACGAGGTTCTTTAGATATTTTACCGTCATTACGGTAAACTGTCTCTGTTGTCCCTCGAAAATGACAAATGAGAGGCAGGAGCCGCGGGTATCCCAGTCGCTTATTCAATGCGTCAAAGAATAAATACTAGGGATGGGCGAATGGAGCCTCGTGAAGCATTGACACCTCAGTCTCAATATTGTCTCAAATGGTTCGACGTGTCTGAGGCCTCGGAGAAACCCTGACCTCTAGTGGACAAATTTAACCATTGCAAACCAGAACACAACCCATGATTTGGGAACCCAAAACTCTATTTGCTATTTTATTAGAAGTCATAAATAGTATATATTCTGTTTTTAACATAAAAAAAACACAAAAAAAAAACAACTATTTATGCGCTGACACGCAGAGCGAAGCAGGAGGGGGAGGGGCCGACACCGCGACACTTTGGTCATGTGAGCGGCTGCTGCGAGACAAGCTCCGAGGCAGAAAGAACGAGACGTGCCCCGGAGCTCCGTCTCATTTGACCATCACTAATAAATACGGATGGATATGTAAAATAGAGGTAGTTGTGTGAAAAAATGCAGTATATTCTGACACTTCCTTTAATATGTGAGTGTGAGTATTGCTGTATTGACCATGGTTGGATCTTTGTACATGTGAGCGTCATTCTCACAGCTTAAAAACATCAAGTACAAGTCGCATTAATGGTGAGTATTACAACAACATTATTTGAAAGAATAAATCAGAGGCTTATTGTACTCACATTTAGTTGAATTTAGTCTTAAAATACATTATATGGCTCCCACTGAAATAAATTTCCAAATACTTAGCTTTCATGGCTCTTTGAGTAAAAAAGGTTCCCGACCCCTGGGTTAGATGATAATGTTAAAGACTGTAGAACTTTGAGCCGTTTCAAAAGTTTGCTCAAAAAGAAAATCATAACCTCATATGTTGAATGTTGAATGATGCTTTTTTATTTCTTGCTTTTTTTTTGTTTTTTTTGTTTTGTAGTGTAACACTGTTCAATATAGCAGCTCCTTATGTTTTGGTACAAAAGGTGTAGGCGTAATAAGCTCAGGCTTCTGCCTATTTCCTTTTTCAGACTTGGTGCACTTTGATTTGCTTTGTGGACTCAAGACAGAAATGTCTGAAACAAATAAAATTATCATATCATAACCCTTTATACTATGGGCCACTTTATACCATGGGCCCCTTTATACCATGGACCCCTTTCTACCACGGGCCCCTTTGTACTATGGGCCACTTTATACCATAGGTCCCTTTATACCATTGCTCCTTTCATTGAACCAAATTTGCTGAACTAAATTCTGGGCCCCAGGTACACATCATCTTGGTGGACCCGCACTACATATTGTCCAATGAAAAATCTCCATAAGAGACTTTATAAAGGGCCCCTCCCTGCACTGGGCCCTGGGTAAACAGTGCCCTCCAACGAGTCCGACGCCCCTGGGAATATGAAGGTTACGTGCATCCCTCACATTCAACACCATGAACCAGGAGTTTGGAAACAGTGAGCATCACAAAAAGCATAGTTCATACAAGCCCCGTTGTTCACACTACGACCTGTCGCTGCCTCCAGTCTCCAGGACGAGTAGGACGAGGCAGCGCTCAGACCGAGGATGGACTCTATAAGCGAGGTTGGTTTAAAAGGGAACGAGGGCTTGTTCACTGGGAATAGCTGAATAATTTAGCATGGCCTTAAACTAATCTATTTCAAGCACCCAGATGGTATTTATTGAGCAAATGCTTCATAATTGAATGGAATAATTTACTCACTACTGTTGCTAAGTGAGAGCGAAACCCCTCACTGCTCCCTCTACAGTCAAACACCTCCACCCATATGTGGAGTCAGTGAGATTAAACAGCCCAGTGGAGGCAACTGCAACCACAGAAGCACCACCACAAAGGTAGACGGAGGATATTAGCTTCAAACTGGTAAGAAAAGCTGCTCCCTGAGGAGTGGCCGTGAGTTTGGAATAAATATTTAAACATATTTCTGCTGTTTTTAGTTCAACACATCCATTTACTTTTGATCAACTATGAAGAACAAAAAGTATGAAAGTGTACTATTACTTAGTTTTTACACTGGAAACCGCCATCGAGTTCATCACAATGAAGTAACTGAAGATGGGCGACAGTAGTAGTCGTATTTATAGGAGTAGTAGTAGCAGCAGTAATAGCAGTAGTGCTTGTATGAGCAGTAGTAGTAGTTTGTAGTGTTGTAGTAGTAGTAGTGGTTGTTGTTGTTTGAGTAGTAGTTGTAGTACTTGTAGGAGTAGTAGTTATTGTTGTAGTAGTACTAGTTGTAGTAATTGTAATAGTAATAGTAGTACTTGTTGTAGCAGTAGTTGTTGTAGGAGTAGTAGTTGTAGAGGCGAGTTGTGGGGCAGTTTTTATTTTAGTAGTAGTATTTGTTGTAGAAGTTGTTCTAAAAGTAGTAGTAGTTGTTGTTGTAGTTGTAGTAGTAGTGGTTGTTGTTGTCTAAGTAGTAGTTGTAGTACTTGTAGGAGAAGTAGTTATTGTAGTAGTAGTACTAGTTGTAGTAATTTTAATAGTAGTAGTAGTAGTACTTGTTGTAGTAGTAGTTGTTGTAGGAGTAGTAGTAGTTGTTGTCTTAGTAGTAGTTGTAGAGGAGAGTTGTGGGGTAGTTTTTATTTTAGTAGTAGTATTTGTTGTAAAAGTTGTTCTAAAAGTAGTAGTAGTAGTTGTTGCAGTTGTAGTAGTAGTGGTTGTTGTTGTCTTAGTAGTAGTTGTAGTTATTGTAGGAGTAGTAGTTATTGTAGTAGTAGTACTAGTTGTAGTATTTGTAATAGTAGTAGTAGTACTTGTTGTAGCAGTAGTTGTTCTTGTCTTAGTAGTAGTTGTAGAGGAGAGTTGTGGGGTAGTTTTTATTTTAGTAGTAGTATTTGTTGTAGAAGTTGTTGTAAAAGTAGTAGTAGTAGTAGTAGTTTTGTTGTTGTAGTTGTAGTGTTTGTCCACTGATCTGCAGGTTGATGGTTCAAATCCCGTTCTCGACAAAAAACATTGTTGGTAGAGCGGTCAGATCCACTGACCCACAGGGTTGTTGTGTCCTTGGGCAAGACACTTAACCCACCTCGCCCCAGTGTCTGTGTGCACTGGTGTATGAATGTGTGTGTGGATGGGTGAGTAGTTCCTTGATGTAAAACGCGTTGAGTGACTTGAAGGAGGAAAACCGCTGTATAAAAATGTGACGACAAGATACAACCAACCTTTAGTTTGTCCTACAAGTGTGAAAAACAGTCTTCTACAGCACAACTCGGCACAGAAGCCCCCGGAATCACAGAAGATCCCAGACTTGAAGTGCAAAGTGCAAACCAAAAGGGACTTCCGTATGGCGCGCTCTCAAAACCTGTGTCTATAAAGAGTTTGACCGAGCAAAAAGTAGTTATACTGAAAACACACAGGGAATTCTTCACACAGTTTGAGCTCTTTGTTCATTTGGGACTAAAACTCGTGATCAAAGCCTCCCATGAGCCTCTGGGGCGTCTCCACTGCACCACTGTGAGAGACCTTCTGTTTGTGTCCATCCAAAGGCCATGTGCTTCTGAAAACACCAGCTCTTAGGTAAAACACGGGTGGGAATTGATACTTTTGAGCTGATCTTCGCTTGTATGTATGTGTATGTCTATTTTATCTGGAGTCATTCTGAACTTGCTCATTTCAACAATCAGTTTTATATCTCGAAATAACGGCTCAAAGGAAGCGTAATGCTGACTATATGCGCTGTCCGACAAAAACGCCAATGTCTATGAGTAGTCTCTGTGATCAAGAGTCCGAGGCAAAGCAACTTTATATGTATAGCGCAGTTCATACATTAAGTAATTCAAAGTGTTTTAAGGAGTAAGAAAGACATTAAAATCACAATACAGCAAATCAGAGCATAAATAATCATCATAAAATTGACTTTAAAAGGGAAGAATGCAGAATAAAACCTGTCTCACACTTAAGGCTTCAGGAAGACTGTTCCAGGTTTTAGCAGCAGAAAAAAAAAAAAAGTTTGCCAGAATGGACAGATCATTTTCAAAAAAAAGATATAAAGATATTTCCCGATGATGTCCAGCTCTCACGTGTACTATTGCGTGCTGTCTGCCACAAAGATCCTCCACCCCGACGCAACCGCAGCAGCAGAACAATCCGCCTCCTCAGCCTATTCATCTTCACCACCACCACAGAGGGAGATCTTGGTTTTCCTTCATAACCTGCCGGGGTCCAAGCGCCACAGTTGCACCACATATCTATCTGTCTAATCTCTTCTGTTTCAAATGCATTTTCATTTTATGGACCAAATAAAAGCACCATTTTCTGCTCTGAACAACTGAAAAACATCCATGAGTCACAGTCGAACTAAACAGAGCTGTGTAGAATTCTTGTGCCCTGGTTTTGCAGTTGCCATGTGATTTGTCAGAACTCTGGGCGTCTGGTCTTGTACCGTCTCTTGGCTCTGCAGTACTTCTCCGTCGGGTCTGTGCAGCTGTATTTTTCCCCACGGTGTGTCTATCAAAGATGCGAAATCAAACAATACTATTCTGTGTTTCTCAAAAAACCAAGAGAATTCCCTGATACCGACCTGGACCATTGTTCCTGGGATGTCAGCGGGTCTTTGAATCTGTCGTCGGCCTTTGAACGCCTCGTCTCCTGTGTCAGCCTGGATAATACCAGTGGATATATGAGGCCAGGCACAGGAAACCCAGTTGGCCACATAATCCAAAAGAAATGGATTGGATCAGATCCGACTCCAAAATAAGACACAATTTTTCCACGACGGCGTCCCGTGTATTTTCAGAACAAGAGACATACTGGAATATCATCATGAGCCGCGTTTCTTTCCATCTGTGGGTTTGGAGGAAATCAAAAATGTATACTTTAAAATGATTTGTTCATGGAAATATAAACCTCCACGTCTCCAAGGAAAAAGAATGTTCCATAGTATGACATTAAACAAATCGATCTCAAATTTATTCAATTATAGGTGTTTTTATTGCTTGACGAACACGCATTGTTATATGAGCAGGGTCGCCTTTCCACAGATCTGAACTGTAACATAGATAGAGATATAAGTTTACTGCCATATTTGTACATTCCAGGCGAAGCAATAGCATCCAATGAGGTTCATCTGGTCTTCGGTTTATTTTAAACCAGCGGAATCTTGCCCACGGGGTTATAAACCGGGACGAGGGGGCTTTTTTACTCTCACACACCCGGGATACTGTTCTGAAGAAATCGAAATGCAGATGGCGCTGTTGTCCTACCTCTACCGGTATGAAGACTGCACTAAAAAATCAGCTCACCGGACATGTCACAGCAACATCACCTGACCACTCTGAGGCGCTAGTGAGCAGTCCAAACTATTAGGGAACTTTGGTCTGGAAAAAGAATCTATTAAAATAAAGCAACAGCGTCACTATGGAGATATGTCAGTAGTTGCCCCTCCCCCAGAAATGTTACACTGTGCCCTTTAAATAGTTGACATTAGTGGTTGAAAAGGAACTAAAACATTATATAGAAATAACTCTGTGCAGATTATTTTAGTGCCATTCTTTCTCCATAAACCTGGCAGCAACGCCTATGGCAAAACTCAAGACATTCTGACACATAGTACACATAGATTTTATTTTCTCTTTTCACATTTCACTCTTCAAATTTATGTTGAAACACAGAGTATCCCAAACTATTCCCAAATCACTTTAACGACAAACAGCGAGCCCCTCCATGCACACGGACAGAAGAGGAAGACATCCACATGAGTCCAGCAGCGACGCCTGGACTCCCGA
>JAIEZT010000084.1:10294524-10379524 GCA_019594935.1 Periophthalmus modestus
GTCTGTTGTATTGGATCTGGCTTTTACGCACAAAACGCTATAATTGGCACAAGTTTAACCAATCATCTTTACGTTTAGCGGACGTTTATTGTCCATTAGCGCAGTTTTTTCAGACCATTTTAAGTCACTGATATTTCCCAGTACCTTTTGTAAGTTCCCTCGTCACACCATAAGCTGAAAATGATCCTTTTGGCGTTTTCTCACTCCGCATATTCGCGTCTACAGCCTCTAAATGCGTAAACTTAGAGGAACAAGACAATCCCATTTGTCTGTTTGTTCTGGGAGAGCGGAGATGGAGCGCGCTATGGCTCGTCTCCATTCAGACTCCAGCCTTGGCACCAGCCCGCGTCTGCACACACAGTCACGGATGTGGCTGTGCAGTAGCTCCAGTAGCTCTGTCTGAGCCTTTGGAGACGCAGCGCTGTAGTAGACCATGTGGCTACGAAGTTATTCCCCGGATAATGGCGCTTAGGAACTTTTAATGCCTTGGTTAAACAGCAATTAGGACGTATTACACAGCCACTGCCCCTCTTTTCAGAGCTTTACAGTAGTCTATATAATGGCATCACAAAGGAAGAAGCTCGGATCATTATGAGCAGAATGCACTGAGGGAAAAGAGCAGCTCCTGTAAAATGCTTTTGTCAGATAGATTTGATTAAGTAGTGAATATGTGCAAATGCATTGGGTACAGTGGAGGAAATGGCAGCCTGTGAATTTGCAGAAACATCAGATTCTTGCAATCCTAAGCCTGTGGTAAGCCTCATCTGGTCTTGCAGTGGGAGATCTGGCTCCAAATTGTAACATGTTTTAGTTCTGGGGTAAACGCTCTGGACATTCAAACTCAAACCTTGTAATAATAATAATTACTTAATCTGGTGAGCTTTGAAAATCAACTGTGGTTATAGATCTAGGAGAATGACCATTATATATGATTTTATTTATTTTAAAAGAGGCACAAATCTGTTTTTTCAACGTACAAGCAGTATTTTTTATATATAAAATGTATGTAAATTAAAAATAGAAGTTTGCTTTTATAATGATTATGTTTCATCTCAACATTGAACCAAAACTAGTTACTGTTACTACTACTACTACTTCTATTACTATTACTTTACCATGAGTGCCTATGTTGTACTTTTCCAGTAATCTTCCACGTCATCTGGCTTATACAGCCTATTCTATATTCACTACTTTACAAGGCTATTTTAACCACCACTGAGCGCCAAGCAGAAAATCAATAGAATCCATGTTTATCGATGCCTTACATTGTATTGTCTCTTTCTCGTAGAGGAATAATGGCGAGCGTGCAGCCCACAGCCCCTGTCGCTCTGGCTTCTCTCAGAGCGTCTATACCGTGCTGGTTCCCAAGGATGTGGTCCAAGGCCGATCCGTCCGGAAAGGTAGGACTATTCACTTCATATGCTGGGAAAAAAAAAACCTTCTTCTTTCATGAGCACGCGGCCGTAGAGCCGTGGAAATGAAAGATCAGAGCTGTTTTTCACGTAGGACTGAGAGGATTGTCGCTGTAGGTAGCTGCCGGAGATGCTGTTGTGATGTGGGATGGGAGCGGTGATGCCGTTCTGGATGGAGATGCAAGAACTGCCTCGGTTCAAATGGAAGAACGTAAAGTGGGAGCTGAAAGGCTTCGTACGGGCACAGTGCTGTATTAAAGTTTTACTGGGAGTTAAAGGGGCAGTTAACTTCTGATTCTAGATGATATTCTGTGATGTGTTTAGGGGCAAATCGAAAATACCATCTGGGTTCTGTTTGTGTAATTAGTAGAGGCTCAAATCTCCATAGGCCTGTATACTGTCATCATTGTAAAACAGTCAGTGCCTCGGCGGAGGTCTGAGATGTTCAAGTAGTTTTAAAATGTTTTTGAATGATGAGTTTCATTTTGCATTCACCGACGAGCAGAAAGACCTTTATGTGGAGTCTCCAGTCAAATGAAACTTTTTAGTTATAGGACCGCGAGTATCATTGCAACCAAAGATCCAATCCGCAGCCGGGAGTGGTTGCTAGGCACATGCTGTCAATCAAACCTGTTGCTAACGCTAGCGGAAGGGACGTTGGGGAAAAGAAGGAGTCTGGTTTGTCTGTTATTAATATTCATATCGTGATTTAAAAACAAGATAGCGAAATAAATACACCAGGATCTTGTAGAGCTGGTTAATACGAACATCTTAAGACCAAAATGAGTCGATGGAGATGGAACTTTGCTCCATTCCTGTTTGGAATGCGGGGGCTAGCAGGTTAGCTATGTCCATTTATATATGCAGTCTATGGTCTTAGCTGACAGAAATCAACCTTCCTGTGAAACCAACTATTATCACTATAAAAATCTTGCTGGCTTCTTCTTCATCGTCATGGCTTTTTAATTACTGGTCCTAATTACTTCTCATTTTTTGCCATTAGCGTTCGTGTTTACCATCACCTTCACACTCCAGCGTCTCCATCACTTCTGTGTTTGTTGCCTCAATTACACAGTGAGCCGACCAAGTTTGAGGCCCGATAGTGCAGGAAATGGAATCGACATCCTGTGTCTAATCTGGCCGTGCTCCTACCAATGTGAGCTAATTGCAGTTCTATATCGATCTTCATCCTGGTCTTTTTCTGCTCCTCTTGGTCGTCGCTGGGGCCGGGGATGTATTGTTTTTGCTGCGGGCACACACTGGCAGAGTTGTGGGTTGGTGGTGTCTTCGGCGGCGGAACACTGGATATTTCTCAGGCTCCTTTAGAGAGACAGAGGCTGGCGGGGATACAGCTGTCTAGACTGGCTCTCTGGAGTGTTCGGGCTCACACAAAGACGTATTCGGTTACAGTGTGGACTCGCTGCTGGCCTCTTTATTAGGCACAGCTCGGGTCTAATGAAGTGGCTGGTTTAGCCGTCTGTAGATCTGAATCGTAACTACGAGGATGACATTAGGTTTATTCCTCTGTAGATCTGGACTATAACTACAAAGATGTTACTGTTGCTTCTTTGAAACCCAAAACTATGGTAGTGTACTGGAACTTTAACCTTAATGTTGCTCATTCCAGTTTGACCTTTTGCAATGAGGCTGGCATACAGAGCAGTGCTAATGTTAATATGAATGTATTTGAGTGTACAGTGGTCCCTCGTTTATCACGGGGGTTATGTTCTAAAAATAACCCGCAATAGGCAAAATCTGCAAAGTAGTCAGCTTATTATATATGTTTTAAGGCTGTAAAATGCCTCACCACACACTTTATACACTTGCATTAACATTTTCTCACATTTCTCTCTTGTTTAAACATTCTCGAAGTTCAAACCTTAGTATATTATACCCCTCTTCCTCGATGATCACTTTAAATGTGTTGTTCACGTGTCTCTGCTCCAGCGTTTCTGAAATTTGTCGGTGCAGAACATTTCATCGACATTGCTTGCAAACATACAGCACTTAAGAGTCACACTGCGATCCAACATTTATGTAAATTTGGCTGAACACATTCTGTACTGTACAGGAGACACGGCACGGAGGAGACTGATGGACAATGGTCTTCAGTCCTCTAGCCAATCAGGACGCAGAACACAATGGACGTTCAAAATGTGGAAAATTGCACACAAAAAAAAGACAGCGAAAGGTGAACCGCGATATAGCGAGGGACTTGTGCTTGTTCAGTTGGTCCGTCATTTTTCCTCTGGCTTTTGTGTTCTTTTGAGCGTCAAGGGGATTCTCTTTAAGTTTGCAGTCTGCGTTCATGCATAAACCACACAATATACTAATTATACAAACTCACTTTTGATACTCACGGAAATCTGAATGCCATTTTCAACACCACGACCCACTGTAGACTGTACCCATGCACGCTTATACTTGTTCTGATATAGATCAAGACCATTCTTAAGAGAGCTTTTTTTTTTTATTAGCACTTAAAGTTTTAATGTCAGTTTGTATTTGGGCATAATTTTTTGCGAACCAAACTCACTGGACATATAATAGTTACTTTCTGAGTGTAATCCAGAGCTTTCCTTAAAATGTGTTTGGTGATGGTGTTCTCCTGATGTACTGGTCAGTAGTTGTTGCTTTATCTAGAATAACTTTTAAAATCCAATCCAGCCATTTTGTTCTGCTAATCCAAGGCCAGGTCATGGGGGCAGCAGTCTAAGCAGAGACTTCCCTAACCCTAGACACTTCCTCCAGCTCCTCCGATGGGACCCCGAGGCGTTCCCAGGCCAGTTGAGAGACGCTGTCCCTCCAGCGTGCCCTGGGTTATCCTTAAGTTAGCTTGCTGGATGTCTGCTCGATTTGAAACAATCCTATATTTGAAATTCGAATTTACCTTGGTTCATCTACAGACTCAAAACCTTCTACAGATTCTTATTTACAACCAGCCTGACTGAAGTGGACAGTGAGCTAGCTTTGCTTTGTCCTCTGTGGCTTCCTTATCCACGTCTATTATGAGCATAATTTTAGCCTTTCATTAACTCGCTCCCAGTAGGAAATGAGAGTTCACATTAAGAACGGTGGTAGGTAGCTTTGCTCACAGAGGCGCAGTGTGGTCTTGGGACCAGCAGGGGGTGTCAACTCAATCACACACAGAAGGAGATAGGGCATCATTTATCCCATTTGGTTTGGAGATGAAATAGTCTCTGTGTGTGTGTTAAGACGTGGCTAATACTGAGCCAGGACCCGGCTAACAGGCCTGTTTTTAGCATTACACATTCAAATTATTGCTAACAATAGAGGCTTGGCTTGATTTGCTTTTAGTTTTATAAGCGCCTGAAATCAGCAGCCCACATCACAAACACAGCTCTGTGTTTTAAATCAATGAGTTACACGAGGGCACACGAATGGGTTCATTTTAGCTTTTCAGTTCAAGAAGAAGAGAGTAAATTGTTAAGGATAAGATCAGATATCACGTTATTGCTCATGAAGGAAATCAGTGAAAGAAAGAATTTTTAGATTTGGAGAATTTATGTGTGATACTTCTTTCGATAAGATTTTACTGTTTAGTTTAATTTATGGTAATTAGCAGGAATGACAAGATTATTTGGTTAATTGATAATTGAGTATTCCGGACACAATATAATCAGAAGAACTACAAAATTATAATTAGCTCTGTGCTCAACAGCAGCGGCTAGTTCCAGTCTGAGGGACAGTCGGCTTTTGAGGTTTTGCCGAGCCGTGCTAAAATAACTAAATCCTGACAGATCAGGCAATGGACAGGGAGCTGCAGGTGGGTTAGGGGTCAGGGGTCAGAGGTCAAGGGGTTAGGGTCAGACAGTGGACAGGAAGCTGCAGGTAGATGCCTCTGACAACATGTTAAACACTTTACAAATGTGAGGAAAACTTCAGCAGAGGACACTTCTGCTTTTGGAAAGGTTCATCTCAGTGTGTCAAAGCTAATGCTAATGCTAATGCTAGCTTCTATTAAAAAGTTAAATGTAACATAACAAAATGAAATGTATTATTATTTATGATTTCAGTCAGTTGTGTTATTTAAATATTTATTAGGCTCCAAAATTAGCATTAGCATTAGCATTGACACACAAAGACGGACCCTTGTGAACACAGAAGCGTCCATTGGTTGCGTTCTCCCTATATTTGTGCGTAAGAGTTCATGCAACAACCATTTATGCAAGAAAAAAGAAAAAAAAAGGTATTCTAAAATTTCATGAAATATCAAATGATGTTTCCCATGTTCCAAAAATCGAAAGATCGACAAATCACGACCTAAACTTTGGTCGATGATATGGCAAACGGATTTTAATGGGTAGATCTACAGCCAGTCCACCCTTTTCTCTCCTCTTGTGCTTCTCATCATTATAATCCAAGTTACTTAAAGTAAACGGCCATTTTCTCACCTTTTTTATGAGTGAAATGTACGATTTGGCGCACAGATGGTTAGGGTTAGGGACATCGCACTTGTTTCTATCGCTAACGGTAACGCACACAGATTTTTAGGCTTAATATATTGTACAAACTCATTCCAAACTTTATATGTGGCTTTTAGAATTATTGGTCAATGCGAAAGAAAAACTGTAGTGATCCAAACATCCTGCTGTTTTTCAATACGATGGATGAAGATCGAATCAAACCTCGAGATCGACCAATTTAGATTTATGTTTTTTTGTTCCATATCGTCCCACCCCTACCGTTTTATGTGAACCGAGTCTTTAGAATCATGAGTTTGACTTTAAACGCCGATACAGGGCTGTGTTTCTTCCCTTTAAAGTCATACGCAGCCGTCTCCCCGTGTCTCTGCCCCAGCACGCACTGCATCATGGGATCTCCGCGGCGTGTCATCTGATTTATTGCTGCTAAGGGTGTCACTGGAGGCGCACTCTCCATACATGGAAAAAGGACATCGAATAATAACATTGTTTAACCCAAAACCGTCAGAAGGGGGCAGACGTAATGACCCCATCAACACACACACACACACACACGTTACTGTGTTCATGTGAGGACGCGCGGGAGTAATGGGACGGACAGAACTGGGCCCTGGCTCTGATGGGACGAGGGCTGAAGGGGGGCAGGGGTCAGGGGTCAGTGTGGAGGAGGGGGGGGGCGGTTACACACTGAATTTATGTCTGAAAATGAAAAATATTCTGCTTTTTTGAGTGTTCAAGGCTGTTGCAGTAGAATTATGACACACAGGTGATTGGTTTTAAAACCAGTTTTGCAGCTATAGCTTTGCTTCGATGGGTGTTTCACAGTAGGGAATTAAACGTGTCTATCGTTTATGGCTCAAAAATCGCTCAACAAAACATAGCTTCTTACCGTGAGCAGGCTTGCCTACAGAGCTGACCTGTAACTTGGCCTGGTGTTGTTGTCAGCTTGTTTCCATGGTGATAGAAGTTTAAAGCTGTACAATACGAGACTCCACTAAAACCCATGAGGGCATTTTCACGTGTTCACCTGCCCAAGGCCTACACCTGCCCCAGGAAAGCAGCAGTAACTAAATCTGGTACAAATCATCTTTTTCTTTTGTAAGATTCATGAATTTGTACATGGTCCCTGACAAAGAAAGACGAGAGAAAGAAAAAACACGCTCATGTGCAAGTGTGAAGTGAAGGCGCCTTGCCCAAGGACGCAACTTTGTGGGTTTGTGGGGAAGCACTTTTAAGTATTTCTTTTAACTAAACTTTCCAGAAATAATTGAATGATCACATTAAAATGAGTGCGATAATGCTCTATGGATAATAACTCTATGGATTGGTGGATTGGTTTGTACACTTCCACATGAACAGTCAGAGGTGAGGGGGTCAGGGGTCAGGGATCAGAGGTCAGGAGGTTAGGGTCAGATAATGGACGGGGAGCTGCAGGTGGATGTCTCTGGCAACACTTTACAAAGGTGAGGAAAACTTCACCAAAGGACACTTCTGCTTTTGGAAAGGTTCATCTTTGTGTGTCAGTGCTAATGCTAATGCTAACTTCTATTAAAACATTAAATGTAAATGGACTATTATTTATTATTTCTGTCAGTAGAATTATTCAAATATTTATTAGACTCCGAAATTAGCATTAGCATTGACAATTTTGGTCGATCTCGATGATAAGGCAAATGCATTTTAATGGACAGATCTACAGCCAGTCCACTCTTTTCTCTCCTCTGGTGCTTTTCATCATTATAATCCAAGTTACGGAAAGTAAACGGACATTTTCTCACCTTTTATGAGTAAAACCTAACACCTGATTTAGCACAGGGATATCGCACATGTTTCTGTAGCTAGCGGTTTGCACAAGTCCACATGAACAGTATTTATTATCTTTGAATGCTTTTCCTCTGTGCATGTTCCAGCTCTGTGGATTGAAAAAACTGCCATTTCCCCAAATCTGTGAATAAACTGGAGGATTTTCACTGCAGGCAACTATTGTAGTGATTGTTGAATAGTAATAAGGCACTAGTCACTTTACAGTTCTGTGCATTATTCATTCACTTGGTAAGCTGCCATTGTAACCAGGCGTCCTGGGGCAGACTGATGGAAGCGAGGCTGCCAATCTGCGCCATCAGCCCCTCTTATACCATGACTGTATAAAGAAGTGGACTAAGTGAGTGTTCGTTCGGCTCCGGTGAAATGAAGCTAGCAGTTATAGCAGCTAATTTGGAGCCAACACTGAGTATCATAGCAACCAAAGAGCCAATCCGGATCCAGGCTGTTAAAGGTTAGCTATGCTGTCAATCAAAACTTTAGCGGGAGTGACCTCGGGGAAAGAACTCTCTATAATAATCATGTAGAGCGGCTTAAATGAGTTGATGGAACCGGAAACGTGCCCATTCTCACTTCCTATGTGGAACGCGGCGGCTAGCAGGTTAGCTATCTCCATGTATATATACAGTCTGTGGGGTGGTACACAGTGATGTTTCTTCTTACAAAACTCATTCACAAAAATTGTGAAAACATGCTCTGAAATTAACTGTGTGAGTAAAAGTTTAGGTGAGGAAAGGAAGTTTGAGTTAACAAACCCAGCTTACCTTATATATCACATGTCATATATGCTGCTGATTCTTTTACAAAGGAAACAGTGACGTTGGATTAATGCACCTGCTCCACGACCTTGACCTTTGCTCCTCGGTTCCTCTTTTGTGCCGTGTTCGAGCGAGATTCAAAGACATGAAATACTGTGTGAGGTGAACCTGGAGATAACTTCAGCTTCTCTTGCGCTCATAAATGGACGTAGCTAACCTGCTAGCCAAGCGTTCCAAAGAGGAAGTGACCATGGGCGCGACTCCGGCCCCTCTTTCTGTAACTGCTGCTGTCAGACTCGTCACTTTGGTCTTAAAATGTTCGTATTAACCCGTTCTACTTGATCCCGGGGTTTTTATTTCGCTATTGTGTCTGTAACTCAAGATATGAACATTAAAAACAGACAAATCAGGCGGCGTCTTTCCCCCGAGGTCGCGCTCCAGACAGCGTTAGCAACAGGTTTGGAAGGGGAACAAGCAGGAATGGGTGTTACCTTCATCAACCTCGCTCCAGATTGGCTCTGGTTGCTATGAAATTCATGGTTGGAATTCTGAATCTGAAACTCAGCTCTAAATTAGCCGCTATAACTGTTAGCCTCGATGAGCTTCATTTGACTGGAGCCGAACGCCGTGGGTGACCTCACACTCAGTAAGTCCACTTCTTTATAAAGGTCATCATTTTCACGTTTTCTACTGGAGCGCACGTTCAGAATTTGTGTCCTTCTGTCCGTCCTTAACCTTCCCCCCGCGGGGTTTTGTGTATAACTCTTTTCATAAATGCATTTGCAGTGGCCGGCGTTCCATTCGTACGCCGCTTTTTAGTACGGCTTTGCGAGCGGTGTAGTTTAATTTATCGCATTTGCTTGCTGACCTGCCTCCACCCTCTTTCTTGAGTGTCATATTAATTTTATCGTTTTCTGGCTTTGTGCCGCTCAATGCCGTAGAGTAGGGACCTCAAAAAAACGGTCGCTCTGCTTTGCATTCTGAATCGCTAATGCTGTTTATGGCTTTCTCGAGGATACGAATTTGAGTACGCATCCAGAAAGCCTGCAGTTATAAATCTTTGCAGTTTTGTTCGTAGACGTGAAACTCAAGAGTAGAAGTCTATAATAACGAGAAAGAACATGGTACGTCCCTCGAAGTATAAGAGAGCGAATGCGTTTAATTAGCTTTTGGAGCGCATGGCCCATTATAGGTAAAGATACAGCTTCCCACAATGGTCGTCTTCAGTTTAATTAAAAGTTTGTTGTGTAAAATGTTTATGGCCTTGTTCATTTAAATGAGTCTATACTTCTTACACTGTAAAGGGATTCTGAAATGCAGAAGCAGAGCCGCGTCTTTGTACTTAATGATGTTTCTTGTATCGCTCGAGTTAAGTTTTTCATGATATGACCGTTATACTGGCAGAGTGGGGAGCCTTTAAACATTTCAGAAAGTAGTTTGTAGAAAGTAATCTTGTTTTATCTGGATTTCCGTAGCTGTATGTGGCCAGACGTGGGTTTGTGTCTGTGTGGAATCGTGAAAAGTGACATAAGTTATGATTTGTATTGTCTATATTACTGTTCAGTGGTTTTAATTTCAGATGTCTCAGTCTAGTTTTTTTGGCTCCTGATCTGATACCGATTTAAAATGCTTCTACCTTCTCCTCCGTGCTCCTCCTTGCATCTCCCTGCTTCTCCTCTCCTCTCCTCCTCCCCTCCTCCTCCTCTCTCCTCCTCCCCGCTCCTCTCTCCTCCTCTCCACTCCTCCCTGCTCCTCTCTCCTCCTCCCTGCTCCTCCCCGCTCCTCTCTCTTCCTCTCCACTCCTCCCTGCTCCTCTCTCCTCCTCTCCCTCCTCCCCCTCTCCTCTCTCTCTTCCTCTCCACTCCTCTCTCCTCCTCTCCTCTCCTCCCTGCTCCTCCGCGCTTCTCTCTCCTCCTCCCTCTCCTCCTCCTCCTCTCCTCTCTCCTCTCCCCTCTCCTCCTCCCCTCTCCTCTCTCCCTCCTCTCCTCTCTCCTCCTCCTCCTCCTCTCCCTCTCCTCCTCTCCCCTCTCTCCTCTGTCCTCCTCTCTCCTCCTCCCTGCTCCTCCCTGCTCCTCTCTCCTCCTCTCCACTCCTCCTCTCTCTCTCTCCTCCTCTCTCCCCCTCCTCTCTCCTCCTCTCCTCTCCTCCGTGCTCCTCCTCTCCTCCTCCCTCCTCTCTCTTCCCTGCTCCTCCCTCCTCCTCTCTCCTCCTCTCCACTCCTCTCCTCTCCTCTCTCCTCCTCCACCCCTCTGTGCTCCTCTCTCCTCCTCTCCACTCCTCTGTGCTCCTCTCTCCTCCTCCCTGCTCCTCTCTCTTCCTCTCCACTCCTCCCTGCTCCTCTCTCTCCTCCTCTCCACTCCTCTGTGCTCCTCCCTCCTCCTCTCCACTCCTCCCTGCTCCCTCCCACTCCTCTCTCCTCCTCCCCCTCCCCTCCCCCTCTCCTCTCTCCTACTCCCCGCCCCTCCCTGCTCCTCTCCACTCCTCTCTCCTCCTCCCCACTCCTCCCCGCTCCTCTCTCCGCTCTCCACTCCTCCCTCTCCTCCCCTCCTCTCTCCTCCTCTCCTCCTCCCCGCTCCTCCCCGCCCCTCCCTGCTCCTCTCCACTCCTCCCACTCCTCCCTGCTTCTCGATGTGGGGACACAGATCTGCTTGTGCTGGTTGTTTCTTGAATAATAGATGCGTCTCTTGTCTTCACACGCTCCGTCGGGATGGACATTACATCGACGCTCCCTCTCCACCCTCTCCTCTGCTCCTCAAACGCTGTTAGTGTGTTTTGATTTCCTGTTTACCTTTTGGCCCGTCTCTCCTCTCACACGGGCTGCATTGTTATGAGGGTCGATAGCAGACAGCTCCTTATGGAGATCAGGCCGTGTTAGATATAACTCCTGCTCCTCCTGATGTGTTTACAGGCTCCATTTCTGTCATGACACGAGCGCTTAGTATTTCCATGTGAATCTGGCTCATTGTTGGAATTTGAATCTTGCTCCTCATTGTTCGTCTCCTCTCTGCTCCTCTCTCTCTGCTCCTCCCTCTCTGCTCTTCTCTCTCTGCTGCTCTCTCTCTCTCCTCCTGCTCTCTCTCTGCTGCCCTCTCTCTCCTGTCTCTCTCCTCTGCTGCTCCTCTCTCTCTGCTCCTCTCCTCCCTGCTCCTCTCTGCTCCTCTCTCTCTCTCCTCCCTGCTCCTCTCCTCTCTCTCTCTCTCTCTCTCTGCTCCTCTCCTGTCTGCTCCTCTCTGTTCTTCTCTCTCTGCTGCTCTCTCTCTCTGCTCCTCCCTGCTCCTCTCCCTCTGCTCCTCTCTCTCTCTCTCTGCTCCTCTTTTCCATTTCATCTCTCCCAGCCCTCTCTCTCTCCTGCTCCATTCTCGCTCTCTGCTCCTCTCCTGTCCTCTCTCCTCCCTGCTCCTCTCCAGTCTGCTCCTCCCTGCTCCTCTCTCTCTCTCTCTCTGCTCTGTTCCTTTCTCCTGCTCCTCTCTTTCTACTCCTCTGTCTCTGTTCTTCTCCCTCTGCTCCTCTCTCTCTCTGCTTTTCTCTTTCTACTCCTCTCTACTCCTCTCCTCTCCTCCCTGCTCCTCTGTCTCTGCTCTTCTGCCTTTGCTCCTCTCTCTGCTCCTCTCAATTTAAAATTTTCATGTAAATCTTGCTCATTGTTGGAACGTGAAGCTCTCAAACCTTCTTCACTGTAATGCCCTCCTCCCTGCTCCTCTTCTCTCTGCTCCTCTCTGCTCCCCTCTCTGTCTCTTATAATTTGCATGTAAATCTGGCTCATTGTTGGCATGTGAATCTCGTGAACCCTCTTTACCGTAATCTCTCTTGTAATGCAGCCCAGACATTTTTGCCTTTTATGGCAGGTCCCATTGTTGCTCAGACAGACCCAGACACATTGATTTTGTTTTGTTATTAATTAGAGGAAAGTGCCGGAGTGACATTTGTGGGCTGTAGTGGAGTGACAGAGCCGCCCAGAGACTCGGACTCGGGGGAGGAGTAAGAGTACCTCGGGGAGCAGTAAACACCGTTCAGCTGGATTAATGTGCGTACATGTGTTTGAGGGGTTAAGGGGAGTTTACGGCACACGCAGGTGGGGCCGGTGTGTCCACTTCTTGAGTCAAAAGTAAGTCATTAATCATATTTTTCTTTTATTTTTATTTTATTAAAGCAGTTTTGTAGTAGTGGTGGTTAAAAAGCTATAGTACAAAAGGCAGTAGTAATAATATAAGTATGTTTTTAAAATATGTAGGAAAGAAAAAAAAGAAATAACTCTACATATATGTTGCTTTGTATATTTCATTTGTGCTCCACTGTGTTTTTAAACTCCATACGCCTTCACTAGAATGATTTGGATGATTTCAGCCCTAGAATTGCCAATCTTTATCTTTATAACATGGCTTAAAGCTCACAAGAGTCAATTTTGTGTAATATAGGACCTTTTAACATACATGACTAGTCAAAAGCTTGGACACTTATTGGACCACTCATTCTGTTGTGTTTGTTTTTTTTTTCAAAATTTTTACCACTTTCTACATTTTGTATACACCCAGAAAACATCAAATATATGAAGCGGCATATATGAAATTATGTAGTAAAGAAAATAACTTAAGTAACTACAAAATATTATTTGACAATGCAAAGGATGGAGACTTTGAGGATTTGAATATATATGAAAAAAAAAAAAAATACATAAAAAATAGTGGAGTTATTTTACTTTTTTCATTACTACATAATTGCATATATCTTGTTTTCATGTTTTTTTTTTTTCCTTTGTCTATATAAAATGTAAAAAAAAATAAATAAAAAAATAAAAATATTGAAGGAGATGTGTCCAAACTTTTGAATGCTCGTGTCTGTTTATGCTTAAAGGTCCTATACTGGCTTGTCTCCATGGAAATAGATACGTTTAATGCTCTACTGTGGAAAATTCTACTCATGGAGACCGGTCAGGGACACCTCACCAACAGGAGTTACGCAGTGCAGCTTTAATGATTGAACAAACATACTCCTCACTGTGCCTCTTGTGGAAGATAAGCTTTAAAAGTAACAGGTCTTTAACCATAGTCCAAACTGTATTTCCTCCCCTGTACCTGGGGACCCATGCTGCTCCAGCCCTCCTCCTCCATATCAGCTCTGGATAAACGTGAGCACACCTGCGAGTCCCATTCTAGTGTGCGCTCAGCAGCCGTCCTCCCGGTTTTTCCAAGCCAAGTCATTACAAAGCCAAGCAACTCCAGTCTGAAGTGAAGAACGCAAGCAGGTGGAGCCTATTATTTTTTAATGAGATTTTCTGACATCTTGTGCCTTTGTTTTTCCTTTGCGAGGGGACAAAGGAGACGAGGAGGACGCTGTGATGGGAGCCTGCCTGCAGATTGAGCCTCTCCGCTGTGTGTGTGAACTTTAGCGTTCTGTCATCTGCTCCCTGCACTCGGAGCCCTCCTGCCTGGGCTGTGATGGGGCTTGTGGGAGCTCAGCACGACCAAGGTTATGGCTCTTCCCGATGCATTAAACCTGCTTAAATACTTCGCCTGGACCGCGGAGTTTGAACGCACAGATGGCTGCGAGGAGCTGTTAGCGCATGACAAGCTAAGGCCTGTACTCCGCCAGCTCACACACACAAAAGCACTCAGCCCGTCCCAGGTAAAAGGCCCTTCTTTGTAGCTCTTGTCAGATGCGGCGGCTCTGTGGCAGTTCGAAGGTGTTCCCGCTGTCTTTGTCGGAGGGGCTGTCATCAGGGGGGATGAGAGGGGCGCTCCCGGGGGTGGCTTTTGGGTGCAGAGATGCTAGTGTTATAAGGATTCTTTCTTTGGAAGTCACACTGACCATGTTTTTGTGTCAGGAAGGACGTAATGGAGGCGCAAGAGTGCTTTCCTGTCAGTGAGGAGATTGGGGAGTGAGTTGTGGGAGTTTGCTTCTGATTTGTTCCTTTTAAAGATTCTTGTGAGCACTGAGCCATGTTATAATGTTGTTACATCCTCAAAAACACACCTGGAGCATGTTTGAGTTACACTTTATTATTAGTCTGTCTACATCTCCAAAGCTCAAAATGCTCTGTTCCACCTTGTGATGTCACAAAGTGGTAGTTTTCAAGTTAACAGCTCCTTTTACTTTTAGTTCAGTAGAGATTGGCAAATCCATACAAATCGTGACGGGCCTAGTTATCAGAACCTCACCCAAAACAAACTCACTGCATAAATTTCCTCTCATTAAAATCCAAGCATTACTTTTGAGTTTATTTTGTAAAGAGTCAAACTAAAGTTTTTGCCAGAGGTGCAAACAATCACTGTATAAAGTGAAAATCAATATCCCAAAGTTAATTCTTCGTTATTGTCCAATTTTAAGAGTCTTAGGCAAAAATATCTCCAGGGCAGTTTGAATCTTAAATCCACATTTGGCTAAAGTCCCCTGAGAATCTAATGACTCAAAGTTTGAATGTTAATTTGCTGCGTTTCACTTGTTATTTCTACTTCGTACAAAACTCCCGTCCAGTTCTGTGCCAGCCGAGCGTTGGCCTGTGTCCCAGCGCTGTAGTGTCGTCGTCTTCTTCTTCTTCTTCTTCTTCTCCTCTCTGCCCACTCGCTCCTCACTCCTCCTCAGCCGCTGTTTGGAGACGGCACCGCTTTAATTGCCGTTTAATTGATTCAGTTGGAAATGGAGCCACTGTGGAGGTAAAGAACGCGCTCCACGAGTCTCTTTGCTTTGGGTTTACAGAGTTCGAGCGCGAAGGACGGAGCGGCTTCTAAAATCCGTCCCGAACATCTTCTTTAAGTTTGAGGGATTGATAAATGTGCATCAGCATCGGTTTCCTGCGTAGAACTAGAACAAGATTAAGACACAAAGTAATGTAATATACCAGGAGACTCTTTCAAATTAAAATAAATTCTGAAAGAGTAAATAGGCAATTTGAGAACCAATATTTCATCCCTTTATCTTGGGGCTTGTGCAACTCCTCATTTGTAACTCTGTTTTGTAAAGTAAGTTTGTTAAAAAGATAGTTTTACATCAGCCCTATTGTGTTTGTGTCTCTATAGTTCTCATCTCTGACACCTGTGAATTATTATGTTATAATTTCACATTTTAAATCACAATATTCATCTAAAACGACTTCATAAAAGAAACATGTCCGCTGGCTTCCGTGTTGGAAAACCGCGTGCCCAATGGGAGCTGACGACACCGTAAAACGTCGCCGCAACAAAGTGCCTCATGCTGTCGGCGCCCCCTATGGATGGCTGCACATCACACTAATTAATGGTAGATTTAAAAAAAAAAAAAAAAAGTACCAAAATGATTGCGCGACGCTGCTGAATTCTACAAGTATCACCGATTTAAGAATATAAAACTACAAGATGTATGGAGTTTAACAAATACAGTGGGGGACTTCCTGTATTCCCACATGACATCACAAGGAGTATTTTCAGCGTAATTAGAAACCTTTAAAGCAACCTCACTTCATTTCATCCAAGTTCATTTCCGCATCAAAATCTAAAAAACTGCATGATCTCTCTGTGGAAATCGGCCAATCGGAGCGCAGTACCGCCTCATCTGCGATTCCCTTTGCTTGCAGATCCTCGGTTCTTTGTTAAGGAAGGATGAAACGTTTGATGGGTCCTCACGCGGCTGTCGGCTAATCGCTAATTGTATCCCTCTGAATATTCCCCATTACGTTCGTAAGTCGGGCGCGGAGGCCAAGTGCGGGCTGGGAACGGGGAAGTCAGCCGTGAGCTCCGGGGACGAGGGTGAGACAGGTTTGGGGTCAACAAACAGGGCCTCAGTAATGTTCATTAATCACAAGACAATGATGAGTCCCCCTGCTATTGGCGCAGTCTTTTCACGAGGCCCACGGCGGATCGGGCCGAACAAAGACGCCGAACAAAAGGGTCTGCAAAGGAGTGAACCGCTTTCTGCTTCTCGAGACGTGTGCTGCTTCAGGCAAAACATTATGACAGCATTCGTATTGCGTCCGATGGGGTAGTGCTAATTGACCCATCCTTTTGGGCAATAGTGGGCCATCGCGGTGAAGCATTCGGAGGCTCATCTTCAGATCTTGAGCGAGGCCTCTTCAGCATCGGATCTTTCAGAATAGCTTTAGAACGAGGCTTCATCAATCAGACAGAACATTACAACTATGTTCGTCTGCATCTGATGGAGTAGTACTAATTTGGCCTATGCGTTTGACCCATCCTTCAAGGGACCGGGTAACCTGTCAGGAGGCCTGCTCAAGACTACATGGGAGTTTTTGTTTCGTGCGTATGTTCTGTTAAAAATGGCATCCAAACGAGATAACCATTTGACAGAAGGATTTATATTGCACGTAATGGACTCTTATGAGCTTTAAGTCATGTTGTAATGCTGTTAACTCCTCAAAAACATACCTGAAGAAGTTTGAGTAACCCTTTATTATTAGTCTGTCTACATCTCCAAAGCTCAAAATGCTCTGTTCCACCTTGTGATGTCACTAAGTGGTAGTTTTTAATCTCCTTTTTTACCTTTAGTTCAGTAGAGATTGGCAGTTCCAGAGCTGAAATGATCCAAATGATTCTAGTGAAGATGTATAGAGGTTAAAAACACAGTGGTGAGCACTTCCTGTATCACCACATGATGACATCACAAGGTGGAACAGAGTGTTTTCAGACTGAGAGAAAAAAAAAAAAAAAGCCGTCATATGGACCCTTTAAAATAACTAAGACCGCTACCTAATATTAAAGAGAATACTTTTTGTGTTGAAAACGACCTTCCGTAGTCTCGTCATGTTAAAAGTCTTTCTATAATAAACGGGCGTAGCCTTTTACTTACGTCAAACGTCACAGAGACAGGCCCCATAGACCCAGAGCCCTTTTGTCGTGAGGCGGGAGCACTGAACACTCCCTCCGCAGCTGAATCGCTTCTGCGCTTGTCAAACGAACAAATCCAGACTCATTTTCATACCTAGGACAAAGCGTTCCCGTATATACCTCGCATGCTGTTCCGAAGCGGCGTTAGGCCCGATTAACGCGCTGATCTGATAAGTTCGTAAACAGAAAGTGCTTTTGAAAACGCCACACCCCGTTCGGATTCAACTCCTAAACTCACATTTGGCACAGCGACTGGGAGCGGCCCACTGTTCCTGGTTTTAATTGGTTTGTTGAGCAGTTTCCAAACTTCATTTCCACCTCCCACAGAGTTAATTAGCATTTGGTGTCTTCCATTTAGCCGCATCCTTGAGCATATAATCTGACATGTCAAAGTGGTTTTAGTGGCGTTTTAAAAAAGAGAAAGAAATCATTATCCAAAGTTTTTCTGATTTCGTGACAAAATGGTGGCTGGCAGAAACAAAATGGTGTTTTTAAAAACTTCTGCTCAAGTCAGTATTTGGAAAACTTTGAGAATGAAGCTGGTTAACAGTTTTTTTTTGGGAACTATAGCCCCGGTAAAGTGGATGATGATGATGCTACTTCTTTTAATCAGCCCACAAACTCCATCGTGTCCATGTTCAGAGACCTTAACGACAATACGACGAAACTACTGAGGTAATTTCTTTGTTTAACTCGTGTTTTATATTTGGTTAGCTACTGTTTAACTAATCCAAATTGATTTTTCGAAACGGTTCAGAAAATCGTTCCTTGCTAACGAGCTGCGGCGTTCTGTTTCCGCGACGACTGTAAACGATCCATCTTTAGGCTTGTTTTTTCGCTGATAAAACCTTTAGTGTTTGCTCGGTTGCGGCTTGTGTAAAAGATCTATACGCGATTTCATTCATTTATCTTTATTTCTACAGGGAGAGTCCGATGAGAGAACCAGACTCTGTTCAAATGCAAATGCAGAACAAAACAAATAAACGCAAACTGCACAGGTCCATTTAAAACATCAAAAACAGGAGCAGGTGTGATTATAAAGGTTTATCTCCGCATTATTAAAGTGCTACAGTGGCACAAATCATCTATCCAGTTTTACATGTCCATCCATTTCAACTGTTACATTTTTGGGATGTAAAATAACCAAAAGATTTTTTTTTTCCCATTTCAGTTCTAGTGTGGCCAGTTTTTAGATGGAGACAATCATGAGATCTTGTGTTAAATGTTCTTCTCACCCTCTCTCCTCCTCGCCTCCTCTCTCCTTCTACCCCCCCTTCTCTCCTCTGTCTCTCCCTCTCTCCTCTATGTTTTTTAGATGTAGACAATCATGAGATCTTATATTAAAAGTTCCCGTATAAAAGTTCTACAAACAAGTGAGACATTGAGTCAGTCTGTCGTCTTCTCTTATAAAAACATTTTATAAATTCATTGTATACAGTGTTGTTCTTCTGACAGATGCGACGACCAACCTACTTTTCCATAGAGTGAACAGAGATGAGTTTAAATTCATCACCTGTTACGAAATGGAGTGAGTGAAAGAGTGAGTCTGAAGGTTTAAAGTAGAGGCAGATGGACATGGACATGCCACACACACACACACACACACACATACACACACATATATAAAATATACAGGTCTGCAGGTACTTGTATTTTAGCTCAATATATCTGCTGGTATTCTCCTTTCAAAACTGCAAATGCCTAGTTTCGTTATGTTATGCGGTAAAAAGCCTCTCTACAGTTCCGTGCATTGTGCGTCTGCTTTTCCAAAGATGTACGAGATGTTAGGAGGAGCCCTTGATTTCGTTGTATTTTAAATGTGGAATCTGAAGAGATTTGTGAAATGACATCACTCTATAAACGGAGTATTTCTATAGATGGGTTAAAGATCCTCGTCTCCCTGACGATGGCTCGCATTGATCCTGAACCTTATACGACCAGTGCAGTTTTTGAAGGCTCTTTCTTCTCTCTTGCCTATATCTGTCTATTGTCTCACATCAGAGGGAAGAGCGGGGTAATAAAAGGCTGCAGCTCTCGCTCCTCTGGGCTCGGGAATGCTGGAAAAAGGCCGATAAGTTGTCGAGCTCCGAGTCTGACGATGATCAAAAAGAAGAGGATCCAGTGGCCCGCTGAGGGAGGGGGCTCCTGGGACAGACGGGGGTTTGAGGAGCAGAGAACAGAGAGAGAGGCTGAACTCGGAGAGCACTGTTTGCTCACATGAAGTGCGATAGGCTGAGAGATTGAGATAACACATCGGTGAGTGCTCTTAAGTCTTGAAGGTCCCTTCTATTCAGGCATTTTGAAATATTTGTACCATAAACTGTATAAAGAAATGGACTAAGTGAGTGTGACGTCACCCACAGCTTTCAGCTCTAGTCAAATGAAGCTCATCGAGGCTGGAGCAGATATAGGGGACAATTTGGAGACGAGTTCCATATTTGGAATTCCACCTGCGAGTATCATAGCAACCAAAGAGCCAATCCGGAGTGAGGCTGTTGAAGGACACATGGACTGGGTTGAAAATATAAAATCTAACTATGCTTTGCTAAAAAAAATTGAAAAAGCTACTTCAGTATTGCTAGTATCATTTGAAGTGATAGATAATGAAAAAAAAAAAAATTAGTAACATGTAATATTATTATTAAAGTCTCATCCTTTTGTGTTGATAATTACTTCATATTGTCTTGTATCTATAGCCCTTTCCTTCCAAATCATGTTTTAAATGTTAGTATTGTGTAGTAAAGAGAGTTTGGATGAAATGATTAGGTAAACACGAGGTAAAAACACAGAGGAGCACGTCTTGGAGAAGTAGGACAGGACTCCTCTTGAGGAGAGGGGATGAGGTGCTTATGATGCAAAACACAACTCCACATATATTTCCACATCATGACTTTTATGATTTAAGGTGTGTGGATTGAGACAGATAAACATACAAACCAACTGAACCCTTTTACCTGTTAACCAGAGGAACGGGATGAAGGAAAAGTAGTAAAGTACTGCACTTGAATACAATTTTTAGGCATCTGCAGTACATTTTAAACAGGACTGAAAAGTTTTTTTTTTTTTTTTATTATAGTTTGAAAGTGGCTGAAAAGGCTACTCCACTTTTTAAACAGGACTAAAAAGTAATATTTTTTTTAATTATATAAAGCTGCTAAAAGGCTGAGGGTTTTTAAACAAAAATATACAAAACAAAAAATACAGATAGAAAAAAAAACAATGGATTCATTTGTTTCTGCTCAGCTCAGGTCTGTAGTAAAATCACTACATTTGACGCTTTATTAGATCTGACACTCTGTGTGAAATACTTTTACTTTTTACTCTTTAAAGAAGCATTGCATAATTTCGTGATTTTGTACTAGTGTGCCACCTCTGGCCTGAAGTGGACCTGCAGCTGCAGTGTTGTGTGCGTTCACCGTGTGTAGGTTTGTATAAGTACAAACCAAACAGCTCTCAAAGACACATGTTCGGCCTTCCTCTAGGACAGAGCCGGGCAAACTATGGCCCAGGGGCCACATACGGAACGTTGGGCTTATTAATCTAGCCCGCCGAACAGGACATGACGTTTTTTGCTGGCTTTCAAATTAGCAAAACCTAGCAAGCCTTTCTCTGAAGGCAAGTTTTTAAAAAGGATGCATTTGGAAAATAATTTGTACAATGAGCCTCATTCTGTGCTACATGTTACAGGCCAAATCTCTAATGTAATATTCACTTATATATATCTTGGCCCGGCCCCCCTGTCAAATTTTAGAACCCACTGTGGCCCGTGTGTCCAACAAGTTTGCCCACCCCTGGTCTGGGAACAGCGTGATCAACTTTAGATTACCTTTTGCTGGTAAACTCATGAGTTGCTAACAATGTTTAATGTTAGCTTTCCTTGCAAACACTTATTACTAAGTACTAAGCTCACGTACATGCAGCTTGTGAACGAGTTACACATGACATATTCATAACTGTATCGGCGGTAACACTACACGTGACCAGTTCACAAGCTGCTATTCACCTACTTCAGGCAAATGCTAAAGCCAGTGTAGTGTGAAATACAGTCTGTTTGAGGATTTTAACGTCGCAGTACACCTTTTAAGTACATTTTTAAACAGGTACTTTTTTCATGTGATACCTTTGCTTTTACTTGAGTGTTCGTTTTTTGCTGTGGTATCTGTACTTTTGCTCAAGTAACAAAACTGCATATTTCTTCCACCACTACTATTAACAGCTATAACACTGAATTGGGTCTAGACTTGTATTGTAACCGTACCATATTAAATATAGAGCTTCACTGGACAGAGCAGGTTCTGCTGCTCCATTAAACATTTATACAGTAGCAGCAGCTCGATGTGCCCTCACTTCCTGATTGGCACATTCCTGGCCTTCCGCTTCGAAGGAGATAATAAATGTTTTACTGTCCTTTTGTGAACTGGCCAGCTCCGAAGGTTAATTACGCTGGCTCTAATACTGAAACATGCGTACACCCTCCTACAATCATGCATATTCTGAACGAGGGAGGAGGGAGGAGGGAGGGAGAGGGGGACTACTATGGTGATTATCCTAAACACAGAAATGAAAGGATTACAAAGTGATGTTGTAATCCTGCTGTCAATCCAACAACTCATTAGCAAACAGGGCTTTCTGCGAGCTCGGAGGTAGCGCGGTGCGGACCGGCTGGGTTACGGGGGGTGGAGGGGAGGAGTTGGGAGAATTGATGAGGAGGATATACAGGAAAGTGAAGAACGGAGACGGAACAGAAGACAGGTAACGGGCGCCGCCATCCTGCTCAAAGGGCTGTTCAATGGAGAGGCTTTCATTTGCACGTTCTTTCACCCGAGCCAGGAGCCGACGCAGGGAGCACTCGCCATGTCAGTCACGTACAAACCCATGTGACCCAGATTGTAAATTCTCCTGATTAATTAAGAAGTGATTTGTTAATTTAATTGTAGTTATGTGTTTTATCCCCCGCAGTCTTGACATCGTTTTTGCGCGCTTGTGTTTACTCCAGTTCGCTCGGCAGGCTCATTCAAATGAGACTCACGTAAATGCTCTCACCGTGTTCAGAACAGGACTTGGGAGGGATTGGGTTTGCAAAAGTACCTAATATTTTTCTGTAATTCTTCCAAAACCATAGACATTTTGCCATTCAGTGATGTGCATTCGACTGTATATGTTTTTGGCTGTTTTGCCACTGACTGAATTGAACTCTGTGTGTTGCTATGGGAAACACACACAGGCTGGACCCTGATTTAAAGGCGCACTATGTAACTTTACCGATGTGTTTACCTTCATGGAGATGTTATTGCCAGTCTGTTTCATGGTGTGGCATTGGGTCATGTCTGTGGACCGGCGACCCTGCTCACTGTAAGGATATATTTTAATATTTCAGTGATAAAATATGTGTAATTGAATAAATTTAAGTAGATTAGTTCAATGCATAGTCTGTATAAAGAAGTAGACGAAGGGACTGTGATGTCACCCATAGCGTTTGGCTCCAGTCAAATGAAGATCATCGAGGCTAGAGCAGTTATAGCGGCGAATTTGGAGCCGAGTTACATATTTGGACTTTTGACCGCGCGTATCATAGCAACCAATGAGCCAATCTGGAGCGAAGCTGTTGAAGGTATCTCCCCTTCGCACCCGCACCACTGGTTTGGCAGGGAGTGGGCATTCAGCAAAGCTATCAATCAAACTGGTTGCTAACACTAGCAGGAGCGACCTCGGGGAAAGAAGACGCCTTGTCGCCTTGACGATTTGTCTGTTATTAATGTTCATATTTTGGTTTACGAAAACAATAGTGAAATAAAAAAAAACAGGATCATGTAGAGCGGGTTAACACCAACATTTTAAGACCAAAATGACGAGTCTAACGGCAGCAGTTACAGAGAGAGCGGCCACAGTTTTTACATAAAAAGTGAATTGAAGCCAGAGTCGATGGAGCCGGAAGCCCGCCCATCACTTCCTACTTAGAACGTGAAGGCTAGCGGTTTTGCTCTGTCCATTTATATATACACTCCATGGTTTAATGTTGTACTGTAGAGCATCCTCCCCTCCGATCAGAAAAGTTCCATAGTGCACCTTTAATCAGAGGATCTCTTAAGTTCTCCATAGACTATAAAAATGCCTCAGTATTTGACAACAGTTCCTCTCTCCTCACGTCAGTCACACCGCTCCCTCCCACACACCTCCTATATATCCCCAGCTTAATTAAGAACAGTCATTTGTTAATTTAATTGTGGGTATAAGATCTTTTCATTTCACTCCCTCGCCTCTTCTCCGTCCTCTGTACTCTGCGTCGCGTCTGCTCGTGCCTCTCATCCTCTTGGCAGGCTAATTTGCCCTGCAGCTTTGAGGAGGGGAAATGAAAGGTATAGAGAAAGCTTCAGATGGTTTATTAAGAATTGATTTGAAACTGCGTGAGAGGCAGACCCCCGCCAGCAGAGGGGGGTAGAGGGGGCGAGAGGGAAGATGGATGATCGTGCTGTAAGTTGAGCTGCTGTTGTTGTCCGCACGTCAGCAACAACAGTGTGAACTATGACACTAGTTTGTTAATATGAGGGATATCGATCTCTGGCTTGAGCAGACTCTGGGGACGTCTTTAAAGGTCCATGCTGGGTTAAAGTGGCAGAGAGAAGGATTGTTCTGGAAGGAAATATGCAGCTAATGGGCAGGGTATCGATGTTTTTTCACGTGAGAGCATATTTCAAATTGGAAGCTACATAGAAGGTTTTATAGTTCCATTTGTAGTCTGCTTAAAATCAGACCTGTTCTGCAAAATTGACTTTTTAGAGTTTTTACCCATGTTAATGTGATTCATGTTTGAGTAATCTTGAAACACTTATTTTCAAGACGCCATTTTGTTGATCTACCCCAGTTTTCACCTCCACCGGTACACGCCCACTGTGACACGCCCACTGTGATGTGCACGCCCACTGTGACGTACACACGCTCACACCGTGACGTACACGCCCACCGTGATGTACACGCCCACTGATGTACACGCCCACTGTACGTACGCCCCCACTGATGTACACGCCCACTGACACGCCCCACTGTGACACACCCCCACTGTGATGTGCACGCCCACTGTGATGTACACGCCCACTATGATGTACACGCCCACTGTGACACGCCCACTGTGTACACGCCCACTGTGACACGCCACGGCACGCCCACTGTGACACGCCCACTGTGACACGCCCACTGTGACACGCCCACTGTGACATGCCCACTATGACGTACACACTTCCTTCTCCAGTTTTATTTTCTTAACCGGTGATACTCGTACGATTCGGCAGGGTCGTGTAGTCACTTTGGCACAAATGAAAAAAAAAAAAAAATCTGCTACTCGCCAGTGTGATGTGCAGCTGTCCATAGGTGCCGCAGATCGACAAAATGGCGTCTCGACAGTAGCTCAGTTGGCAGTGGGAGTGTTCACCCATAGTGACCCATAGATTGGCGGTGCGATTCCACCTCCCGCAGATCAATGCTGTCGTTGTGTCTCTGGGCAAGACGCTTAACCCGCCTCGCCCCCGGTGTCTGCGTACACTGGTGTATGAATGTGTGTCTGAGTGGTTCCTTGACGTAAAGCGCCTTGTCGAATGCCTTAAAAGCACACCATTATCGTTAAGTATCAGCTCGTGTCTGGGTATGTTTCTTTTGACAACCCTATTCTGTTCATATTTAATTGACCAAATCATGTAACCACCCATATTCATAGACTCGTGCTCATATTTTAACTCCGCTGTTGGGAATCCAATGTCAGATGAGGTCTATGTGATTCAAATGGCCACTACACCATTCCCATTTCCCCTGACTGCACAAGCAAAAAAACAAAAAAAATCTCATTATCACGTTGTCTAATTTCTACCCAAAATTATTCATAGTTTGGAAAATTACAAATTTTGAGTGAAAACATTTTAACACGTTTTGTTTGCTTTTAGGGAACCAGTCTAAATCCTGATTGTGTTGTGTTTGTAGATGTTTGTAAAAGGCAGCAGTTTGTGTGTGCTGATGGAGCCTTTATGCAGCGGTCTGGAGCTCTGTGTTTTATCAAGAAACGTCGCATTACACTGTTGACATTAACACGACTGAACTGCGTGCACTTAAATGAGCCGTCAGTCGCCAGCTTCAGACTCACTCACGTTTATTTCTAATTACCTTTGTTCAGATTATGTGCGGCAGAATGGTATCTCTGTGTTAACTGTGAAAATAAGTGAAGATATAGAGTGGTTAGCGCCTTTTTATACGAGGGAATTTGTCTAGAGATTCTGGGAGCATGTACGTCTACTGATCCAGAGGTTGACAGTTCCAATCTCGCTCTCATCATAAAAAAAGCGTTATATAAAAATGTGAACGTTTACCATATTAATGAACCTGTTCTGCGTTGCCCTGTATGTTACATAGTTTAGCTTATTATGAAATGAAAAAATACACAATCAAAGCATGTAGCAGAGTGAAGAAAAGACATTTTGTAATTGGGACAGGCCTGAATAAACGGGGCCAGACACAGGTGGAGATGCAATATACCATTACATATATTTGTCCCCTCATCTGGAGCCTTCGCTGCTACCGTCGCCGCCCCGAAAATCACTCCCACAATCCATCAGGAAATCGGACTCATTACAGCACTTCAGATCACTACTAAAAAGTCCCCTGTTCGATCTGGCGTCCTCCCATGATTTCCATCGTTGTTTTCTAAAGGTTCCAAAAAAAGCACTTATTATTATTATTATTATTAGCACTATTATTATTATCATTATTATCATCATTATTATTATTATTTATTATTATTATTATTATTATTTATCATTCTTGTTTTTATTATTATTATTACCATTATTTTTTATTATTATTATCATTATTATTATATTATTATTATTATTATTATTATATTATTATTATTTTTATTTTTATTTATTTATTTATGGATAATATCACAGTAACTTCACCTTCGAAATTTGAACATCGAAATTCAAGAGTCTGAGTCTACAGTCTGTGATAAAAAAAAACAAATGCAAAATGGCTGTTAATATATCTGATGAAATGGGAAAAAGGAGATACTGTATATAGCACAATCTGTCGGATTTCTGTAACATTGTGTGAAAAACGCATTGGATCGTGAAATAATGACGAATATGTTATTTTAAATTTGAAAATAAGAATTATGTTGGGTTTTTTTTGGTGCGTGCTCCACTTAACCTCGCTCTTTGCTGGACTGGCCGCTGTCTCTCACAAATTACAATACGAAATATGACTGAAAAGTGAAGTGTTAATATGATGCAGTAAATAGTCTGTGGTTGCATTACAGCCTGGAACTATAACTGTGAGTAAATGAGCACCTTGGTGGTTTGGCTCCCTCCATACGACACATGGCGACAGAATGGTCCGATGGTTTGGGTGCCTGTGGTCTGGCTCTGGAAAACCCCAGAGAAGCAGTTATGTGTGTAAAACGCTGAGTCCGATGAGGCTCCAGTGGACAGAGAAAATTGTGACAAATGATACCACTACGGCTGGGAACAGTTTGATTTTTTTTCTATACCGGGACCTTAACGATACCTGCTTTTTGATACTGGCTCCTGAGCGGTTCTTACTTTGATGCCTGAATTTTTTCATGTAAATTAATGGCTGATATCATTAAGAAAATACTTTTTGTGGACATAAGTTGCAGGTCTGGACGTGCGCTGTGCGTTCATTTTGACCATAGACTGTACGAGGGAGTGGACTAAGTGAGTGACGTCACCGTTCAGCTCCAGTCAAATGAATCTCATCGAGGCTAACGGTTATAGGGGCCAATTTGGAGCTGAATGCCATATTTGTTCATTTATTTTCATTAATTAATTAATTTAGACAATGCATGCTAATCAACAGACATGATACAGCATGAATGTCAACGCACCGAATTATAGCCAAATGCTAATTTCCATCCGTTGTCCCGAGGGCTGGGGTCTCAAAGTAAAAAAACTGCACATTACACTCTGCACATAATCACATTCCACTCATTACACAGTCCCCATTATTTCAGTCAGTTTGGCCCATTCAAGATACTTATATTTTAAACCCACCCCCTTCATATTTTGCCCATACATGCAAATCATACCAACCAAAGAGCCAATCCGGAGCGAGGCTATTAAAGGTAACGCCCCTTCCCGCTCTCACCACTGGTTTAGCACAGACCTCAGAGAAAGATTTGATTTTTATTAATGTTTGTATCTTGATTTATGGACACAATAGTGAAATAAAAAAGCCCAGGATCAAGCAGGTTAATATGAACATTTTAAGACTAGCATGATGAGTCTGACAGCAGCAGTTACAGAGAGAGGAACGACAATTTCTAAAGTGAATTGTAGCCAGAGTGGATGGAGCTGGAAGCGTGCCCATGATCACTTCCCATTTGGACTAGCAGGTGACTAGCAGGTTAGCTCTGTTCATTCATATACACAGTCTATACAGTTTGGCTGGGACACATGTAGGCCTGCGTTAGACGATGCTGTTTGGGTGCGAGCGCCTGCACTGCCGTTAAATCCGTGCTGTGTATTTATTGGCTCATTCACGCCGGCATTTAAAGCCAAGGAACCCAAAGTTGGCATAGGACGAATGTTAGTTTTTCAGTACCAATACTTACTGAACCTTTTTGGTCGTATCCAAGTTGGAACCGAGCCATAGATACCACGGCAACGGGAACAAGTCCATTCTGTCCTGGCTAAGAAGGTAAACTCTTCCTCATCGAATCCTTCTGCCTCTTCTGACAGAGACGGAAATATTGCTCAGCCATTTGTGCTGCGTTTTCATTCGAGCAGAGGAGAGGAGCAGGCACTTTAGAGCAGGGGCCGCTTGCATCCACAAAATGGGTTTTTTCTTTGAAGACACATTTGCATATACACATGATTGCTGCAGTGTGCGACGCAGCGCTGCCGGCCCGTGTCCAGATTAAAGAGCAGAGCGAGAACAGAAACAATCGTCCGTTGAGTTAAATGTGGCGTCGTGTTGGATTCAGCGAGTCAAGTGTGTTGTTTGTGGCACTTAAGACATGAAGCCTGTTTGAGCAGATCTTTGGCGGGAATCGTTCTAATCTGGACATAAATGAGTCTTAGTTCTTCATTTAGACAAATAAATAATCATGCATGTTTCATTTTTAGCTTGTTTTTATGAAGTGAAATAGTTATATCTCTGAAATCTCCGACAGGTTAGTGCCATATGAACCATCTCGCACTCTGAGGACTTCAGGGACTGGTCTCCTGCTGGTGCCCAGAGTCAGGACTAAACCAGGACTAAACCAAGACTAAACCAGGACTAAACTAGGACTAAACCAGGACTAAACCAGGACTAAACCAGGACTAAACCAGGACTACTCCAGGACTAAACTAGGACTAAACCAGGACTAAACCAGGACTAAACCAGGACTAAACCAGGACTAAACCAGGACTAAACCAGGACTAAACCAGGACTAAACCAGGACTAAACCAGGACTAAACCAGGACTAAACCAGGACTAAACCAGGACTACTCCAGGACTAAACTAGGACTAAACCAGGACTAAACCAGGACTAAACCAGGACTAAACAGGACTAAACCAGGACTAAACTAGGACTAAACTAGGACTAAACCAGGACTAAACTAGGACTAAACCACCTAAACCAAGACTAAACCAGGACTAAACTAGGACTAACCCAGGACTGAACTAGGACTGAACCAGGGCTAAACCAGGACTAAACCAGGACTAAACCAGGACTAAACCAGGACTAAACTAGGACTAAACCAGGACTAAACCAGGGACTAAACCGGGGCAAAACCAGGACTAAACTAACTAAACTAGGACTAAAACCAGGACTAAACCAGGACTAAACATGGACTAAACCAGGACTAAACCAGGACTAAACCAGGACTAAACCAGGACTAAACTAGGACTAAACTAGGACTAAACTAGGACTAAACCAGGGACTAAACTAGGACTAAACAGGGCTAAAACCAGGACTAAACCAGGACTAAAGTAGACTAATAGGACTAAACTAGGACTAAACTAGGACTAAACCAGGGACTAAACTAGAACTAAACTAGGACTAAACTAGGACTAAACCAGGACTAAACCAGGACTAAACCAGGACTAAACCAGCACTAAACATAGACTAATAATTTACTGAACATGAACTAAACATGGACTAAGCCAGGAGTAAACCAGGACTAAACATGGCGAGTCACGGTTTCACTTTTCTGCAGCTAAAACCTGGAACAGTCTTCCTGAAGATGTGAGACAGACCTCTACTTTGACAATGTTTAAATCCAGGCTCCAAACGGTTCTGTTTAGCTGTGCATATGACTGAAAGGGTTTTATTCTGCCTTTTTCTCTTTTTGTTAAATGTTAATGATGATTCTTTTCTGATTATTTAGCACATTGAATTACTTGTATTGTGATTTGAATGTGTTTCTATACAAATAAACTACCTTACCTATATACATTGTGCATACTTTTAATTGCTTACAAGTACATTTGCATGCTTTGTCATTTAGAAATAGTTTGTGTCGTGTTGCACAGTCGGTGGTGTCTCCATGTGTCCTCAGTAAGATCATAGCCCCACTCAGAGCAGTGGGTCCATCACACAAGGAGCTGACAATGGGAATGTGAAAGTTCCTCTGAGAAAAAAAAAAAACATCCTTTTGCTGTCTCAACTCTGAAATTCCTGAAGCCCTAGCTGAAACTGGGCTGGTTTCATTAAATTCACTGTCCTGCCTGACAAACCATCAGGACCTGCATCTATCTTTGTTTAAGCCTTGGCTATAAATGTATAAATGTTACAAGTCTGATGTACAGACTTGTCCCTATCAAATAAATGCATTTTACAAAGTGGATGGGCTGAATAATCATCTTCTGCCTTCTTGGATCTCAGTTTTAAACATCCTCTTTACCTGTAATATGTACAAATGTTATTTGCCACTCCAAATACTGTTGTCCAGTCAAATGTCATAGGCTAGGCAGGTATAGGGGTGAATTTAGAGCTGAGTTCCGTATTTGAAATCCCCTCCACGAGTATCATAGCAACCAAAGAACCAATCTGGAGTGAAGCTATTGAATGTAACGCCCTTTCCTGCCCGCACCACTGGATTAGCATGAAGCAGGCACTTAGCAACGCTGTCAATCAAACCTGTTGCCAATGCTAGCGGCCTGATTTGTTTGTTCATATCTTGATTCGCGGATAAAATAGCGTAATAAAAACCCCAGGAATTATGTAGCGTGGGTTAATACGAACATTTTAAGACCAAAACGAGCCTGACAGCAGCAGTTACAGAGAGAGGGGCCACAGTTTTTCAACGTAAAGTGAATTGGAGCCAGATTCGATGGAGCCGGAAGCGCGCACGTGATCACTTCCTATTTGGAACGTAGCGGCTAGCAGGTTAGCTATGTCCATGTATATACAGTCTATGGTGTGGTCTCATTCTAGTTCTGATATACTTGTTCAAATGTGTAGTTTTCGATATTAGCTTTAGTTTTAGGTTATTATCTGGATAAACCCTATAGATTTAGGCGCTCAGTTATTTCAAATATGCGATGCCTATGGTCCACGACACGAAGGACCCACATCTTAGTTACCGTTTACGTTCCTCTTTCAGTTTTGTGTAGGTCTATTTTTACTCACCTATCTTTTTACATGGCCTGTCCTCATAACTTTGACTTCTGCAGTGCTGCGAATTTGCATATCAAGTCAGATTTCAGACTGTGTGGGTTTAAATGGGATCAGCCGGCTGCCGTATAGAGTCCTTATGAAACAGCAGAGCCTTTGTGCCGTTTTATTTCTCTGGGAGCTCTTTTGTGTGTCAGCACTGAAGTGATTTGTCCTGCAGATGCAAACTAATGAATGAGGCGTCCTGCTTGTAGGCTTATATTAGGCTGGCTAGCTCTTCCTTTGATGTGATTAGCTCGATGTACTCTAGTGACAAATTGGGCTGTCCTTTCCTCACAGCTGAAGCACTAATCTATGCCAAAACACACTCAAACTCCTTCCGCTTCACCAGGCCAGCCCAAATAAAAACATTCAGAGAGGCCACACTTTCACGTCTGGACTAAGTGGATTCTATTTTACTTTTAAGCGTTTTACAAATGGAGGACTCTAAACCGCGGATGAGGTAAATATCAGGTTAAATAATCCGTTAATCTGTGGAGTAATTTCAGGTTATGAGCAGGCTTTTTGTTGACTCTGAGATTAGAAGTGGATTGATACTGACGTTATTACGGGCGACGGTGGCTCAGTCGGTAGAGCGTTTGTCCACAGACTGAAGGTTGGCGGTTTGAATCCTACAGCTCCCACAGGTGAATGGTGTCGTTGTGTCCTTGGGCAAGGCGCTTTATACAAATGTGACTATTTCCCATTATTGCTAAAACAGAACAATTCATTACTTTTTTCTAAGTCAGTTCAAAACCAAATGTCATTAGTCAAAGTATTGTGTTTAATAATGTTTAATTATTCATTTTTGTTGTAGATTATATCGCTATTTCAGCCAGCGCACTTTTGTTGAGCTGGTTTAGATGGTGGGGGGTTTAAAGCCGGGTAATTCTAACTGACCTCGAGACTAACTGGCCACTGTTTTAGTCATTTAGAGTCACCGATTAAACGATCACATTTTATATATCGCTTTTTTCTACCTTTAAAGTGTGTCAAACCACTTTACAATGTACACGGACATGGGGCGAGGACGGTTAAGTGTCTTGCCCAAGGACACAAATGCGGTATTCATTCGTGGGAGTAGGAATCGCACCGTCAACCTGTGGGGCAGTGGCTCGATGAACGACGGGAACGGATCAGTGGATGATCAGTGGATTCCTTGACTCAGAAACGTATGTGGTTGTTGTTACTCATTTGATAGTTAGTTTTTTATATGTTAAGGAATTGAAAAAAATAGTATCTGTTGGTTTACAGTAACAGACGGAGTTGCTGTTACCTGTTTCTTTTCAAAAACAGAACTGGTTTTCTCCTATGACCTTTGCCCTTGACAGCTGATTCTCGAGCCGCCAGTACACTGTGTAATAGTTGACGTTGGAGCTAACCACCGGTGTTTGGACAGCTAACACCACAGAGCTCAGGAAATTCAGAACAGCCTCGCGGCAAATCATTTTCTCTACACGTGTTTGCTCTCAGATTTATCTTAGAAATGAACACATAAAACGGCAGGCCCCTTTCTCTGCAGCTTTTGGATGAGTTGCTAAATATTTAACTTTAATTTAGATACTGGAGCACGGGGGTAATTGTGTTGAGAAAGCTGCCTTAAAACTTTAGGAAGAACAAGTCTTTCATTGGGGCCTCTTTAGATGGAGAGCAGTGACTGGAGCGATGGCCTGACCTGAGGAGCTCGTGCTGTATATATTACACATATCTGAGGGGACATCTGCACATTAACCAGGAAGCGACTCTAATGTAATCATCACGAGGAAAAGGATTTGCTTATCTTTGGGTGAAGTGGAATGAGCTTTGTCTTACCTTCAGACGCCAGCGCTGGTAAATTATTATAGGATAGTTTAAATATGAGAGATTATATTTAAAGCTTCAGTGTCTAAATATTAATCCCGACACGTTTCGCGGTTCAATCTCGGGGGAACTCATCCATGGGCGTCCAAATGATGAAGTTAGGACTGTTGCCCTAGCGATTTGCAATTCAAAACAAAGGATTATATCTTTTGAATGGTCAATCGTCCTCGAAATGGAAGAACTTTTACATAACAGGAAGCCGAAACCCATGAATAAGTGAACGCTCTTGGCTTGGTTCCATGCTAGAGCAGTGATGAAACCTCGCAGCTCTGTTTGTAATGTGACTGAAGTTGAAGTAAAAAGGCACCTTGAACACAGCTGCTTTCAAAAACAGCGTTAGTGAGCTACTGTCCACGCTCAGGGGCGGAGCCAGACATGTTTGGGTGGTGGCGCCGCCGAGGGGGGTCTAAGGTTTACAATGCGTGTGCTCATTTAACATGTTTGAGCCTTTAGATAATGGAGGATAACACCATTTGCAGTTTGATATCTGGCTGAAGTAATTGTAGACTATAAACGGTAATATTAAAACAAATGTTTGCCACAAGAGCAGATTTAAACCACAAAAAAATATTCTAAATCTACAATATTGTTAAAAATCATGAGCTGCATTAATTACACAGCAGAATGAAACACTTTAGTCGTTAGTTTGCATCTGTAATGAGTCAGACAAGTTATGAATTCAACCTTTTATGGCTTTAATCTGATGATATTTGTTTTCTCTGTGAAAAGAGTGGGTTGGCCATCACTGTCTGTTAGAAGAGAACAGCTCTGTATGAAATGTGTTTATAAGGGATGACTTCAAAAACTCCCAGAATCCCTCACCTGCTTGTTAATGCTCTCATTGGGTTCCCCTGTATACATAGAGGTAATAAATAAAATATAGCCAAAAAAGTAGACTCGATAAATATTGACCTCCCCAAAACATCATTCCCGATTTCATGAAACTGACCCACAAGTCTATATAGTGATTTTCATGACGGGCCTAAATGGAGCAGCCCCCACGCCCTACCAGGTCTGCTTTTGAAATGTGGCCAGCCCCTGTAGTGATTTAAAAAAACTAACATGGGTTTCTTTTATTTTAATTGTAGTTTAATTATGAACTCTTTGTGGATACCATTTGAACATTTTAGTCCAGATTGGATGTGCTGTGAAAATGGGGCAAAAATGTTTGGGGGGAGCTATGGAGGTGCATTGGCCGTTCTAGGGAAGGCTACTGCCCCCCCCCGACCATGCTTACCCTCGGTTTAGTTTAAAGTGAACGCTAAGCACGATCACACATTATGTAGTGGCTTTTAATCTTTCTGAAATCTCTGAGTAACTCTCATCATCCCATTTTGTGGCTTTTAGAAAAATACTGCGTTAAAACTTAGTAAAACCTTTGATTCTGGTTTTGAAGCTACTTTTTTCACCCAACCGAAGACATCGCCTGTTTAGCTGCACATAACTAACTGTACCTTCTGTTGCCATGATACTAAAACTCCTTGATTTTGATACTAAGAGAAGAGCTTGATTCTCAATACTAATTTCAATACCACGATAATTAAAACACCTTTTTACGCAATAAAATGTATTTTACTATGTTACTATGTGATATTATAAGTCTAACATAAAGGTCAAGACTATAAAGAATAAATGGTAAATGGGCCTTCAGCGTACTCGAATTGCTTCATACACCAGTGTACGTAGATGCTGGGGGCAAGGTGGTTAAATGTGTCTTGCCCAAGGACATAACGACAGCGTTCATCTTTAGAGCTAGATCTAACCACTCAGCCGATGATGTTTATGTCGAGAGCGGGATTCGAACCTCTAACCTTCAGGTCAGTGGGTAAACACTCCGAGCACCAACTGAGCTACTGTCGTCTAATCGGGTTTTTCATGGACGATTCGATTGTCGAGAATCCAGTGAAACCGATGGATGATTTTTGGGCTTATGTGTACGACTGATTTGGTAAATTTCCTCTATTGGTTTCAGTATCAGTTAGTATTTGTTTGTATCAGAGTACATTATGAACGGTTTCCATACAGTGCTGGCCTTAGCCCCTCCCCTCCACCTCCACCTCCACCCTCACCCTTCGCCCGTCTCACTTCTGTTCTGTGGCGAGTGCGACTCTTATCATTGATTTTCTCTTTCTCTCTGTTCCACGGGCTGTTCGCTCACTGCAGCGCCTCCAACTTATCTGCCTCTCACAGAACAGTGCTGCGACGGAGGGCACCCAAGGACAGATGACAAAGTTTGGACGTTCTCATTCCTCATCTGCTCATACTTCTGCTTTGCCTTGGCCTTTGCTTACTCGTGTTTAACCCACAGACTATATATATATATATACATGGACATAGGTAGCCTCCTAGCCGCCACGTTAGGATCGTCATGGGCACTCTTCCAACTCCATCGACTCTTGACTTTACATTAGAAAACTGTCGGCCCTCTCTTCGTAAACGCTGCTGGCAGGTTCGTCATTTTGGTCTTAAATGTGGTGTAGTGGCATTGCCTTCAACAACTTCACTCCAGATTGGCTCCTTAGTTGCTATGACACCCACGGACGGAAACTCCAAATATGAAACTCTGCTCCAAATTCACCCCTGTAACTGCTAGCGTCAATTAGCTTCATTTTACTGGTGCCGAACTCTATGGGTGACGTCACACTCACTTAGTCCACTTATTTATACGATCTATGTTTTATCTGCTCCCCAACACTAGCACTTATATTTGAAAAGGGTGTATAGCGCCTCCTCTGTCTGAGCAGTAGTAATAACTATACTCTACCGCCCTAGAATCCAGTGGAGCTGAACTCATTGTCTCTACATGGAAGTCAGCAGTTGTGTGAATTCCCTATAGCCAGGGCCAAACCAGCTCCCTGCATATTTTATTAGTGGGATGTGTCTGGTCTGTCCTCGGCTCGTGTTGTGCTTTGTGTGAGAGCGAGCGTGTTAATTCCACTAAATAGCACCAGGGGTAATTGAGCTTAAGAATGTGGTGATTTAATTCCCACAAATGTAAATCTGGGTCTCGTTTCTAAACAGCCGAAAGATGCGGCTCTGTGCAGGGCTGTGGGGCGTGGTGCAAACACTCAATGTCCAAACTATTCCTACAGGGGGCACTATTTAGGGGTCACATCATTTTTAGTGTCGTCCAAATGTCACACAGTGCATCTTGAAAAGTAGACCCGTCAGTATAGATCACAATGCATTGCAGTAGCAGGTCTGTAACTGGACACAGCACGACTGAATGAAGCAGATAGAAGCTCTGGTTTATCATATCACACTGTTGATTCTGAATAAAACACTAAATAAATCGTTGCACTGTAAAGTTGCTAGCGTTAGCCGCTTACCTTAGCTTGAGCTGTTAAAAAAAGCGATAATTTCAAATCTCAGGCAAAAAGCTGATAAATCAGTCTGTTTACGTGACATCCAGCGTGACATAAACCTGACTGATTATTATTAGTCCATAAAAACGCGTGCCAGTCCAATCTGATCATTATTTATGACAGAAATCAGCTTTTATCAGAATTTAGCCTTTAGACTTTTTCACCCAGACCCAGAGCTTTGTGTCTCTATGAATCTCTCTGTGAATGAGGCTCTATAGAGTCTGATAAAGAGTGCAGGACTGTGGAGTAAATGAGGGGTCAGGGGCTGGGGGAGACATTCGGACAAAGCCTCAGAGTATCATAGCAACTTACTTAATTACTTAACTCACACTGAATACCCATTGTAATACCCAAACGTAGTATCTCAGCGTTTGGGGCAAAATGCTTCAATCTGTTAGGTTATTTTTTTCTTTTTTTATGCTAAAAATAAAAACACAAACTAACAAAAACAGCACGGTGACTAAATGGCTAGCACTGGTTTGAATCCCAAGCTACCGTGTCTGTGTGGAGTTTGAATGGGTTTCCTCTTGGCACACCGTTTTCCTTCATCCATCCATCCATTTTTTTTTCCGCTTATCTGGGGCCGGGTTGCAGGGTCAGCAGTCTAAGCAGGGACTCCCAGACTTCCTTCACCCCAGACACGTCCTCCAGCTCCTCTGTGGAACCCCAAGGCGTTCCCAGGCCAGCCCAGAGACATAGTCCCTCCAGTGTGTCCTGGGTCTTCCCCGGGGCCTCCTCCTGGTGGGACCTGCCCAGAATCACCTCCCTAGGAAGGTGTCAAGGAGGCATCCTGAGCAAATGCCTGAGCCACCTCAGCTGGCTCCTCTTGATGTGTAGGAGCAGCGGCTCTACTCCGAGCTCCTCCCATGTGACTGAGTTCCTCACCTCATGTCTAAGGGTGCGCCCAGCCACCCTGCGGAGGAAACCCATTTCGGCCGCTTGTATCTGCGTCCTTTCGGTCATCTCCGACAGGGGTAGGAACGTAGATTGACCAGTAAACCAAGAGCTTCGCCTTTCTAACTCAGCTCCTTCTTTACCACAACGGACCGATACAGCGAACGCATCACTGCAGACACTGCACCGATCCACCTGTCAATCGCACGCTCCATCCTTCCCTCACTCATAAACAAGACCCTGAGATACTTGAATTCCTCCACTTAAGGCAAGGACTCCCCACCCACCGTTTTTCCCCATCAACCCAAAACATGTGCAATAAGTTACAAAGCATCTGGCTAAGGTAGTCCAGACCACACCAGCTCAAGATCTGGAGATGGGTCCTGGATCCCGTATGGCAGCCTGTGACACTGACAGATTGAAGTTGGATTAATAAATTATGGAAATGTTAAATAGTCACCTTTTTATGCAGAGCTTTTCCACGTTCAAGTCCCTCAATGTGCTTCACGTCAAGGAACCTCTCACACATTCATACACCAGTGTACTCAGAAACTGGGGTTAAGTCTCTTGCCCAAGTAAACAACGACAGCATCATTCATGTGTGGGAGCTGGAATCGCACCGCCAACCTGTGGTCAGTGGATCTGACCGCTCAACCAATGATGTTTATGTCGAGTGTGGGATTCGAACTACCAACCTCTGAATCAGTGAACAAATAGTCTACCAACGGAGCTGCTTTTGGATCCCTTGGTCTAATCCCATTTGAAACTGTATCTTGAGCTGATAATGTTTATATATTGCAGATTGAGTGGCTTTTCTGTAGTCTGTGAAATCCCTCAGTCGTCCAGGTCTGATCCATAGCAAAAGTTGAAGTTTAAATCTGTCAACTGGACAAATCGTTGTAGGAGTGAAGACGTTTCGCTGCTCATCCAAGCCGCTCTGGTCAGATAGCTGGTGGAAACTGCCTTATATCCATCTGATGGGAGGGGCTAACTACATGAAACTGGAAACATCTATTGTCTCCAGTTCAGTGTGGTTAGCCCCTCACTTCAGATAGATATAAAACAGTGTCGACCAGCAATCTGACCAGAACTGAAGAAGCGGCTTGGATGAGCAGCGAAACGTCTTCACTCCTACAACGATTTGTCCAGATGTTTTTCGCTATGGCTTTTTTGTAGGTTACTTCCGATGAATCTGACCCTTGTTGACGTTTTAGTAATATAGCGATTAGGTTAGCCTCAAAACCTGCCTCCCCTGAACGACGTGTCATAAAACGAGGTTAGTTACACTTGGAATGCGTGTCATGTGACGGCGACTGCAGTGGGGCACGCTGGGAGAGACGTAAACTGCGGTGGCCTAATTGCTGTACGAGTCTGTTGAACCGCTGCCTCATTTTTGTACCCGAGCCAATCCCAAAACCACTCTGGGGCCGCCATTAATCAGTCATTATCATTGTTCAGTTCTGGTTGGGAACGGCGCGGGCGAGGGTTACTATCTGAACGTACACATGGCCGCTGGTCCTAGCACAACAATAGGAGCCGGATATGTACTGGGTTATGAGGACGTATTGCGAAAGTTGCTAATGCCTTCCCATTGTCCAGCAAATTGGCTGTGTTTACGCTGTCTAAAACAAAATGCTAGCAATTAGCGCAGTGCCAGAGAGGGAAAGTCTGAATGTTTTTCCATGGCATTTGCGTGCAGTTTTAAGTTATCTGGCAACCGCTAGATCATATGTGTGTAAATACGCTGCAAATTGGCCAATAGATTCTCGTGATTACATCATATTTATATCTTACGATCTACACGGAAAGTTTTATGTTTTAGTCAAATAACTCAACAGCTTTCAGAACGATTAATTCTTAGTGTGAATGCAGAATCGGAAATAATGTATTCATGTATGCGCGTTTGTAGTGAAATGTACTTTTGGAATGGTTGAACTCGATTTGCAGAAACCAAACGGAACACAACATAACACTAACTGTGAGTGATTATAATTCTGCTGTTCTGTCTGCTTCTACTGGACTAGTTGAACAAAGGTCAGACGAAATGGTGGATTTTACAGAAATGGAGAGAATTTGTGATATCTCCTTGTGGATATTCTTTTGTTGACAATGCCCTTTACCAGCAAATGTCACATACATCACAGAGGCATCAAGTACCACTCAGGGCAGTCCTCAGACGTCCCAGACCAGCAGAAGTTATGCGGACTGACACGGAGACCTTCTCAATCTAAGTCAAAACTTATAATTATTCATCGATACAGGGATCCGTTTCAGATACACTGCAAGAATCAATATCTTAAAGTCAAATTACTTGAACTAAAGGGCCCATAATACACTGTTTATCTGTTATAATGTTGTTTCCTCATCGCATTCACACATGTTTAACACACAGACCCTGCGTATTTAGGCTGAGTTCTTTCCTCAGACTGAAAACACTCTGCTCCACCTTGTGATGTCATCATGTGGTAATTCAGGAATTGCTCCACTGTGTTTTTAATCTCCGTACACCTTAATTAGAATCATTTCGGGTGATTTCAGTCCTGTAATTGCCAATCTCTTCTGTAATAAAGGTAAAAGGAGCTGTTAAACTACCACTTCATGACATCACAAGGTGGAACAGGGCATTTTGAGCTTTGGAGATGCAGACTAATAATAAAGTGTTACTCAAAAATGTGTGAATGAAACAAAACACAACTCCAGGTATGATTTTTGAGGAGGGAACATTATAACATGTGTTAAAGCTCCATAAGAATGCATTTTGTGTAACATACGCCCTTTAAGTAAAAATATCTGCCAGTGAAGCAAAATATACAAGTTGCTATTTTTGATATTTTGAAAGTAAAGAGAAGTCAAGTCAAATCTACCCAAAGCAAGATGCGTTTTTCAACTTCCCTAGATAGTACTTTTTGCAGCGTACTTCCTATAACAGTAATGAGCATGATGATGATGATGTTCAAATTTCAGACTATTTCGATACTAGGGAATGGACTCGATACCACAATGATGATAATAAAAACCCTCTTTCTTTAGACAATAGAATGTGCTTTTCCATATTAAATCATAGTACTTTCTTGGTATTCCCATGTGGCCTTATATCTGTGTAATCCCTCAGTGTCCAGTGGGTTCCATAGTGCTCCATGGGCGTATACTAGACTATGTGTCCTATACTTGTTCTGATACAGCCCAAAAAAGATATTCAGGAAAGGTTCATTTCTGTCCTGTGAATGTGACTAGTATCGCTCAAATGAGTATCTAGTTTCAATACTCTTGTTAGTATCGATTTGTATCTATAATGCTCACAGTGCCTCTAACAGTCTGCAGTACAACACAACTGATCGCTGGGACTGATCGGCGTCCATCCAAAATCCAGTCCCGCTTTCATTTGTTAGTCTGAACGAAAATTCACAGTCAGATGGTTTCTTGTTTGAATCTTAACCGACAGAGCTCTTTAGCCACTTTGTTTGCTCTGGTCTCGGGGTCCCTGTGGGGGGGAGGGGTCTGGAGCCCGTTGAAGTAGAGCGGCCCACGGTCTGACATTTCAACTCAAAGGCTAATGGGATGCCCGAGAACGTCCCGCGATCGCTGTGTCTATGTCGAAGCGCCCGGATCAAAACTGTCCTGAGGTTTATGCAGTGGCGGGTTCAGACCAAACAGACCGAGCGTGTGTTTGAGGAGTGGTGACGTTAAAGGGCCCATATTACACCGTTTTCTATGATCTAATGTTTTTTTTTCCCCATCAGAAACAGACCTGAAGTTGTGTTTTGTTTCATTCACACGTTTAACACACAAACCCTGTATATTTAGGCTGAGTTCTTCTCTCAAACTGTATTAAGTGGACTAAGTGAGTATCATAGCAACCAAAGAGCCAATCGGGAGCCAGGCTGTTGAAGGTAACGCCCCTTCCTGCCCGCACCGCTGGTTTAGTAGCAAACCTGTTGTTAACGCTAGCGGGAGTGACCTCGGGGAAAGAAGACGTCATATTTTCTGTGTTATCAACGCTCATATCTTTATTCACGGACACAATAGCGAAATAAAAACACCAGGATCATGTAGAGCGGGTTAATAGGAACATGTCAAGCCCAAAATTATGAGTCTGACAGCAGCAGTTACAAAGAGAGCGGCCACAGTTTTTCAATGTAAAGTGAATTGGAGCCAGAGTCGCCTGAAACCTGAAGCGCTCCCATGATCACTTCATATTTGGAACTAGCAGGTTAGCTATATCCATTCATATACTGTCTATGTTTTAAACCTTATATCTTCACTCACTTCCAGTTTCTATTAACTTGAAAACTACCACTTCATGACATCACAAGGTAGAACAGAGCATTTCGAGCTTTGGAGATGTAGACAGACTAATAACAAGCAATTACTCAAACATGTGTGACCGAAACAAACCCCAGGTACATTTTTGAGGAGGTCACAGCATATATTATAACATGGCTTAAATCTCACAAGAGTCACTTTTGTGTAACATAGGACCTTTTAAGCAATTTTTCCCCCCGTCTCAAATGAGGGTGCAAAGCTTTTTTAAATCATAAGTATTGACCCAGACCCGGCTTCATGACTTCCCTCTGCATTCTCTCAGATGCGACGGCGTTTTCATTGCGTAGCTGTGAGTCGAGGAGGCTGGCAGTGAGAGGGCCACGGGGAGAGCATAGACTGAGTAACACAGTCTCTGCTAATGGAGGCTGGGGACTCCGCATCTCTGCCCTCTCGGACCAGCCATTTGTTCTGTCTAAAGCCTCATTTATTCTGTCCCAAGGCGATGTGGTGAAAAACATCTCTAATGATGATAGTAATCCCCAGTAGGTTAAGATGCTGGAGCAGCCTCTCATGTCGGCAGAGCGCTCTATTCTTTGACCCCCCCAGGGCACCGCTGGCTACTGGAGCGTCGGACTCACAGAACGTAGCTCGGAGGCTGGCGTGACCCCCCCCCCCCCCCCCCCCTGGCGGACGCGGGCATCGTCATATCCACGGCATCAGGGTGGTGTTGATGTTTCTTCTGAGTGTCAGTGGATACAGTCAAATGCAGATAACTAGAGTCATCAGAAAAGACACTAATTTGATTTCGGTTTGATTTCGGTGACAGTTGACTCAGTTGGTTCGTTCAGCGTTCGTCCACTGATCGGAAGATTGGCGGCTCGAATCCCGCTCTGGACTGTAAACATCGTTGGTTGAGCGGTCACGTGAACCGACCCACAGGGTTGGCAATGCGATTCCAGTTCGCACAGATGAATGCTGTCTCTGTGTCCTTTGGCAAGACACTTAATTACCCACCTCGCCCCCAGTTGTATGAATGTGTGTGTGAATGGGTGAGTGGTTCCTTGATGTAAAGTGCTTTGAGCGACTTCTTTACCTGCATCTGATGTTTTAGTTAATCAATGGATTTCTGGATTAACTGCTGGATTTGAGAAATGATGAGAAAAAAAATCTGATTTACACAGATGGAGCTGTTTCCAACATTTTGATAACCTGAGAATACAGGGAATACAGGGACCTTCGACCGGAATAGATGGATCTTTCCTTGTTAATTTTATGATGATTATTAACTTTTGATTTGTTGTATTGTGATTTTAACGTCTGTCTTATTCTGCAAAGCACTTTGAATGACTTTGTGCACCAGTCGTCTTATACAAATAAACTTTCCTTGCCTTGAATGACCTCACCTCCCCCGATAAGAACTCGCCTGGTCTAATAATCGTTGAGTCTCCTCTAGCGGCGAGCAGTTCATCTCGGAGTGGTGCTGAATAGTTAAAGGTACATTATGTAATGTTTCTTGTCTGCCTGCTTGTCTCCGTGCACGTCATTGCATATTTCGTAGTGTAGCATTATAAGTATCACCATGGAGACGAGCAGATGGCACCGCTAGGCCAAGTTACGAGTGAAATCTGCGTAGAGGCGACCCCCACACATCAGTAAGAAGAATGTATTTCTTTTTTAATGTAAGAATGAAGGTGTTTTTGGGGATTTTTTTTTTTTAATTTGAGACAGCAAAGACATTTTTAAAGGAGCTGCGATGTGTTTGTAGGGGGCACAAACCGACTACGTCAAGAAGACTATTCCTTACAGATTATTTTTCTTCTTTGATCCCTTAACAATGAGGAATTGAACCAGGTGTAGCCCGTGTGATGTCATTCTGAGCCTGGGCTGAGCCTCTGTTGTTTCTACCACAACCCTCAGAACACAGTACAGTGTTTACTCTGTTTAAAAGATAGAAACATCACAAACCGCTGTGAGTCGAGGATCCAACAAGTATTCCTCAGAGATGTTACACAGCTCTCCTCCATTCTAAATATTTGATTATATTACATCGAGTGCACTGTTGCTCGGGTCCTGACTAAAACCAGGAAGTACTTCACACATGTGTCCTGTGCTCAGGTCTCTGCACTGGCTCCTGTGGCTCAGAGAATAGACTTTAAAGCAGCTCTGCTTGTGAACAAGTCTCTCCATGGACCAGCACCAAAGAACATCTCACACATGTTAGAGCCATATGAACCATCTCACACTCTGAGGACTTCAGGGACCGGCCTCCTGCTGGTGTCCAGAGTCAGGACTAAACCAGGACTAAACCAGGACTAAACCAGGACTTTACCAGGACTAAACCAGGACTTAACCAGGACTTAACCAGGACTTAACCAGTCCTAAACAAGGACTAAGCCAGGACTAAAAACCAGGACTTTACCAGGCCTAAACCAGGACTAAACCGGGACTAAACCAGGACTAAACCGGGACTAAACCCAGGACTAAACCAGGACTTAACCAGGCCTAAACCAAAACTAAACCAGGCCTAAACCAGGACTTAACCAGTCCTAAACCAGGACTAATCCAGGACTAAACAAGGACTAAACCGGGACTAATCCAAAACTAAACCAGGACTAAACCAGGACTTTACCAGGCCTAAACCAGGACTAAACCGGGACTAAACCAGGACTTAACCAGGCCTAAACCAAAACTAAACCAGGACTAAACCAAAACTAAACCAGGACTAAACCAGGACTAAACCAGGACTAAACCAAGACTAAACCAAGACTAAACCAAGACTAAACCAGGACTAAACCAGGACTAAACCAGGACTAAACCAGGACTAAACTAAACTAAAGCAGGATTAAATGAGATCTGAAAATGGGGAACGAGTGTTTCAGTTTTCTGCAGCTAAAAACAAAGGTTTATTTTGCCTCTTCTCTTTTAATGCTATTTTTATGATTTTTTCTGATGGTTTATGTTTTGATTTGTTGTATTGTGCAGTTTGAATTACTTTGTGTAGAAATTATGCTATACAAATAAACTTGCCTTGTCATTATATTACACCATTAATTCAGACTTTATCAAATAGACATTGTATAGTGCAGCTGATCTGTAACTCTGCCCATCTCTGAGAACATGTAAAGTAAATCAGGCTCCTGTGTCACAGATCGAAACATTGAAACAACAAACTGCTGTGAGTCGAGGATCCAACACATCCTTACAAGAAAAGTTCACACAATAGAAGTAAATGAGAGAAAACAGCCCGAAAAGAGCAGCAACAAGTGTTTGATTATAATTATCTCTCGAAATATTGATTCACATTCAACATAACTTCTATAAAACACTGTTGGTAATTAATAGACATTACATAATGATTTACAAAAGAACTCAACTATTTACACAACATTCATTAGCAAAAAAAAAAAAAGGGGCCCAGATGAGTGGGTCTTACCTCAGATGTAGCTCAGCTCGTTTCCTTAGCAACAGCAAAACAAACTCACAGCAGCAGGTTCACAAATCAAATTCGATATTATATAATGACTGGAGAAAGCATGACTATGGCTCTCGACTCCTACAGAATCTACTAACCCATAGACTGTATATATAAGTGGACATGGTTAACCACGCTCCAGACAGGAAGTGATCATGGGCACGCTTCCAGTTTCATCAGCTCTGGCTCCAATTCACTTTACATTGAAAAACTGTGGCCTCTCTCTCTGTACCTGCTGCTGTCAGACTCGTCATTTTGGTCATAAAATACTCGTATTAACCCACTCTACATGATCCTGGGTATTTTTATTTCGCTATTGTGTCTGTCATTAATGCACGTACGCTCGTTTACAGACAAATCGGGCACCTTTCCCGGAGGTCGCTCCCACTAGCGTTAGCAACAGTTTTGATTGACAGCGTTGCTAAGCGCCCGCTGAATCCCTGCTAAACCAGTGGGGCTGATGGGAAGGGGGGGCGTTACCTTCAACAGCCTGGCTCTGGATTTACTCTTTCGTTAGTATGATACACGCTGTCGGAAATTGATTGATTGATTAATTGATCCATGGTTGGAATTCGGCTCCAAATTGGCCCTGGTGAGGTTCATTTGACTGGAGCCGAACGCCGTGGTTGACGTCACACTCAGTCCACTTCTTTATCTTGTCTATGCTACTAACCACAGGAATTAAAGTCTATTATAATTGTATCAGACAGAACTGAACAACTGCGAAGCCTCAAGTTCACAGATAACGTCTTCCTCACACATTCAGACCGTTAGCAGTTAGCAGTTACACTAAATTGGCTGGAAATTGCATATATACTTTTAAGTGCTGGACCTACAGTGTGAAATATTCGCCCAAATGTTCGATGGGACATACTTCTGTGCGTTTAAAGATGGCCGCCCTTATACGGCGCAGCTGTGGTGTGATGTGTAAGCGAGCGTTTGGCAGCTCTATTAGTGGAGGTAGAGGTTTATTGCCGCTCTAAGGTTCTTCAGGGACTAGTGTGTTTTACTCATTTACTTTGGGCACAGATTTTCGCAGTCTCTCCTCTGCCTTTAGATTGGTGACTCATGTAATGCGCCGTTCTGTCAGGCCAGCGATACAAAAGAGACAGCACACACCAACCGTTGGAGTAAATGTATGTCCTCATTCAAATTGCTCTGTATTTAATGAATTCACTCGTCTTTGTGAGGAGCTAGAAAAGCCAAACTGTGGAGAGCGGAGACGTTTGTTTTGCTCCTGGAAATATCAATGCAATTAGCTTCAGCATGTCATTTACAAGTCAGTCTGGCATTTAGGAACAAGCAGTAAAGTGGAAAACTTGTGTTTGCTTTTGAAAAGGAAAGGGAAAAGTACAGGAGACTTACACTTGTATTAAACTTGTATCTTACGACCTAATCCTGACCTAGTCCCTTTGTGTTTTGGGGTGACTGTACTTCAGCGATAACGAGCTTTTGCTATTGGTACTTGACTAAAATGTTTTCAGAAACCTATCCCTGTACCGGTGGCCTTCGGGTTCGAAAATGCGACGACGCCATACGCCCAGACGGAGGCGCGAGAGCCAGCTTTTCCGACTGATTACATGTACGTTGCCATGAAATGTTGAATGTGATCATTTCTATTGCCGTGACTAGACCGAAGAACTCCCTGTGTTACAAGGAAATTCTGCGTTTCAACAATGTACATTTGAACCGTCCCCATCTCCATTAAATGTTACTGGCCGATAGAATGTCGTGATGTCGTCTGAAACACGGCAATTAATGGCTGCATTGATAAAAAATACCCATAATGTCCATAGTCTGTAGTCCAAGTTTTCTTATCATTTGTTTGTGTCTCTGCTTTTTTCTATGCTAGTTGTACCTAACTATTTTCAGTAACATATTGTGATATAATTTCGGATACAGAAAAAATTTGCTGGATCAGATTTTGAGTGACTTGCAAGTGGGAAAACGCTGTATAAAAAAAGCGTTTATATATATGTACTATTTACTGTATTTGCTAAGATGATACTCTGGTTGGGCATTTCACTGGATGTAATAAGACTATTTAGCAGGCGGCAGAAGGTCTTGTAATGTTTTAACTTTTATTCATACAATGGATCTCTTGTGTTATTCAACAGTTGAAAATGAGTTTGAGTCGTTACTTTTTCTCTGTAGTCACAGCACACACCAGATGAACACTGATGGACTGGACAGCAGTCGAGACCTTTGACTTTGTGGGTGAGCTGGGTCGATCTGGTCCAAGTAGAAGGCAGACGCGCATAAACAAGTGGTCTTTTACCAGACAAATTAATTGAAAAGATGACTTTGGTTGGACACAAAAATAATTAAAGAAAACAACTTGAACTGTTAACAAAAAAACAGAAAATGAGCAACTTAAGTTAAATCTGCAAAACAACCACGTGCCACGACTACACCGATGTCCTCCGAAAGACGAACTCACACTGCTGAAATATCCTCCCAAAGGAAGTACCTCCCCCAGGTGAACAACATTTACTCCACAGGTGCGTCAGGTTTAACTTTAGCAGAATCTCATAACCAACTGTACTTTGAGGGTCTAAGTCTCTTTAACTAAAAGTGTTTAAAATAAAATTATAAACACACTGGGAAAAAAAAGAAAAAAATAACTTAAACCAGTTCTCCCCTCCACATGGCCCGGCCCACGACCCCACCCAAGGCTTTAAAAATGGCCGACATAGGGCACGTCCCTCTTTGTCTGGACCATGTGGAAACTGAAAGCTAGTGATGGTGAGATGAAGCCCCATGTGGACCATCGATACTTTCAGCCAACTGTGCCGGCACATGCACCGACACTTCATAAGGATTCATTTATACTCTATAGCGCCATCGAGAGGTCAATAAAATGTATTACAGTCTAGTTTCCACCTCAGCGCCATCAATTGAACAAACAGGACCACAGTGAAACACATTATTAGAAATAGGAATGCACTGGTGTTACTTGTAGTAGTACTTCTAATTAAATAAAGAGAATTAAACCCCAATATTAGCATTTATTAAAAAAAAAGTAGTTTCTCTAAAGAGTCACGACTAAGGCAGTTCCGCTGGCAAACACACACACACAAAATGGTTTATACTTTGTGAGACATAGTGTAATTTTATAATTTCGATATAAGACAAACCTTGTTGGGAGTGATCAAGTCAAAGTTCTCCCAAACAGGGTCGACTCCATTGCGCTTTCGCTGTGCCTTATATTTCAAATGACACACAGCAAACCACTTCCTGAATCAGTCATGTGGTACGACGCTTCAGGAAGGTTCGAACGTCATCGCTTTCGTCAATAAACCACGCTCCGAACCGCACTTCGCCTGAATTTTTACTGATTACTCGACACACACTCCGAAGCCTCGACACAGACGTAACATCACTACTCAAAAGTAAGTAAACTGAAAAGGTGGACTAACTAAAAGACAAAACAGAACAAACCCGGGATAAATTAAATGAACAGATGTGTGAGTATAAACAAAATGAATGTGAGAATAATGGGACAAAGACTCATTTGTCGCCGACTCGCATGGGAACCTGTAATCTTCCATGAATACCTACAGTGAAGCATCCAGTAAAACCAACTTTTACCGACCCCGTGTGACAGTAGATTAAAATGATATGAAACCTTTTCGAAAACAAGCTCAGTTCTATTTTCTATTCTATTCCAGCTCCAAAAACTTGCAAACCATCAAACTGACCTGCTACTACACCTACGAAAACCCTGTTACTTCTTTTAATAATTCCATCACATCTTATACTTTTATAGTGTTTCTAATTAAAAGTATAGCTCTGTGACCCTAACAAAGCCCGCAGCTCATTACTGCCCCCTGTGTCCACTCAGGCGACTCCGTTTGCCGTCATTTTCGCAGCACAGTGTATCCTTAAATGTGCTCGTTTCTCTCAAACTCGCTCAAACCTTAGCCCTTCTTGCTGAAACTTGCATAATACCTTACCTTGGCTGACTCAATAGACAACTTTTCCTCCTTTTTAAATCTCTTTTACTTTAGCTAAGTTGATCCCGAGTGCTGTCAGGCGCACCCGGAGCCCTTCTGTTTTAATCACTCACGTTTTACATCTGTGATCCAATTCGGCTGTGACGCGTTACTAGGAAAGAACTACGAAATATGTCCCAATTTCAGGGTATAAACCATTTTACATTTGAACACCCACCTCCCTCCAGGCGTCTGCGGTTTGGTCTTAACACTTTGTCATCTGCAGTGAGCACAGTGAGACAGGCCTGTACAACGGCTCCCTTAGGCCTGTGTTTTGACTGCGCTAAACGAATGAACGTGCCATTTTAAGTCGGGGTTAAGGGCGTTTTACTGGTTAATTGTGTGTGATTTAAGTGTGGTGTGAGCGTAGCTGGAAAACACAGTCCCAAACTCCCAGAGAAGTAAATATGCATGTCCTCTGCATAATGTAAGTCATAAATATAGTGACGCTACAAGGGCTTCTGAGGAGGATCTGGAATGCTTACTGCTGTTGCTTCATTATGGATTACATTAGCTGTTTATAGCCACTGCGAAGAAACGACTGAAGGTTATTGTTTCCTCTACATCTGCAGCGATCTCGCATGTATAAACCTTTTATAGCTTACTCCAAAGAGCCGTAACATTATAACCACTGACATGTTATTGTATGTAAATGATAAAGGTGCTCTATATGACTTTGCTGATCCTTGAAGGTCCTATATTACGCAGAATTGATTCACGAGTCATACCTGGAGTTGTTTTGTTTCATTCACACATTTTTGAGTAACACTCCAAAGCTCAAAATGGTCTGTTCCACCTTGTGATGTCACACAGTGGTAGTTTTCCAAATTAACAGCTCTTTTTACCTTTAGTACAGTAGAGATTGACAATTCCAGGTCTGAAATCACCTAAATGATTCTGTTGAAGGTGTGTGGAGTTTAAAAAACGCAGTGGAGCACTTCCTGTATTACCACATGATGACATCACAGGGTGTTTTTTCAATATATCCAATAGACCTGAATATTATATTTTTCCATGTGTTTGACCATGTCTTATTATAAAGCGTTTTATTGTCAGATAAGATAAGATAAGATCAGGAAGTGTGCGTTAGCATGCTGGTTGTTGTTAGCTTGACTGTCACAAAAACTCTGCTCGTGGTTTCTGAGAGTCGTAAAAAGCTCTTATAAACTCATTACTGTGAATATTTAGAATGGTCAGAATGCATAAGTGAGTGAGGAGCAACTTTGGACCACTGCAAACCGTTTAAGATGAATCCACGTTTCTGAGGATGGTAAAAAACCAGGTACGACAGCTTTAAAGCGTCCCCATCAGTGTGGCGTCTGAGGCGGAGGTTATAGCGTCGCAGTGTTTGTAGGAGCAGGGCTATTTTGATTCCAGCTTTAGTTTTTTGTAGTTTGTGTGAAATTGAATGCAGCCCACTTTGACGGTTTCCATTTTCCGATTTTGCTTTTCAGTTTTCGTTTTTGATTACGTTTGTGTAAAAACCAGGACACCAGAACACCAAGCTGATCAGTAAGCAAAAATGTACGTTGTTTTCCATTTAAAGTCTACAGCGTTCTCTTTGATATCCGGCCGGGGATAGAGTGACAGCTACATTAAGCACACATATTCTCCTCCACGTAGCAGCAGATCGACGACTTCAGCATTTCCGCGACAGCGATGCACTGGCGGGCTCTGATAGGTAATTTCTGAGGAAGCTGCCTTATCGCTCTCCTCCCTCCCTCCCGCTCCTTTTACCCGCAGAAGAGTGGAGAAAAGAGGACAGGAGATGAGAGAGGCAGAGAGGAGCCAGATACATGCACTGTCATCAAAAGGAGTCTGCTCCGTCTTAAGATCCCGCCCGTGGATGCATGGATACGGCATTCCCAGTATCCAACGTGGCTTATGGTTTTACATCGAGTACAGGATAAGTGCTCCAAATGTGTGCACAAGTGAAATTACTCCTAGTCTCTTACTATTACTCGGAAATGTAGTGAAGTAAAAGATAAAATACTGAGTAGACTGAGCAGAGTGAATGTGGTACTTACCATCTACTACCATTTTTTTTTTTTTTTTTTTTTGGGTGCGATACCATAGACTAAATAAATGGACATGGCTAACCTGCTAGCTGCTGCGTTCCGTATATAAGTGAGCATGGGCGCGCTTCCAGCTCCATCGACTTTGGCTCCAATTCGCTTTACAAAACTGTTTCTATATTGAAATTTTCTGTGACGATTATCATGGCCAAAATAACAGCGATAAGCGGTAATATCACGATAATTATTAAAGTTACTGACTGAATAATTTAAATCCTATGAATAAGTTTGATTTTTAAAGAACTGTTTTAGTATTATACTTTGTTATTAGTGAAAACAACAACGATCTAGCGGAGAATATTCTGGATGATCAGGGCCGTCGACTGAAATTTGGGGGCCCGGGTCAAGAAGTCTCACATGGGTCCCCTTCTAATACAAATTAATAGGAAGGTAGTCCAATTTTGGCCCCCTAAACCCGGGGATATAACAGACACCTTTGTCCCTTTCTGTCGACTTTCCTGTGGATATTTTTTTCTGCACATTCTGGTGATGTAATGGTGATTATCTCTGTTGGCGATTATCTCGATTATATAAAATCTCCCATGAACGATTATTGTCGACGCTTTTCATCACGATAAATTATATTATTCTTTATTGTGCCATTTCTAGCCTCAATGAGCTTCATTTGATAGGAGCTGGGCGATGTCACACTCCCTTAGTCCACTTCTTTATACAGTCTGTGTCCGATACTGATACTTGGTCTTGTTGTACTCGCTGATAGTGATACCAGCCTGATACCACATGGTGTGAAGTAACAGATTAAGACTATTCAATTTGCTTACCGCAAGAGCAAAAATAAAAGCCTCTGAACAACATCCACAAAAATAAATGAGATTTTGAGCCTAAAGGTATCAGAGCCAGATGGATAATGGTCTTGATGAGTTGCGCTGATTTAAGCACTTTTACTTTCACTTTCATTTTTCTACTTGGTCACTTTGTACCACAGAGCATGGTTAAAAAACGGCAGTGAGGCCTGGAAAAAGAATCATCCTCGGATCACGTGGCTCATTATGCAGAGTAAACAAAGTCCGTTTTAGCGGTGTTGTCGTGTTGGCGCTTTTGTCTTGTTAGCGTTGTTGTGGTATTAGCACTCTTGTCGTGTTAGTGCTGTTGTCGCATTAGCGCTGTTATCAGGCTGCACTTACCGTGGTAATTTCACCAAGTTCGACGTCCACTCCAAAGGCAAAATGAAGGTATCAGAGAGGTCACACAAATGTATTTTCTATCATTATTAGCGTGTTTTAAGTGTCTGCACAGCCTCTAGAGTCTAACCCGCTCTGGGTGTTAGCGTTAGCATTAGCCACAGACGTCAGCAGCAGCATTGCTCGTATCTACGGGTCCTCAATCTGGAAAATACAGAGTGGTGTTGGATTGTTGATTCGGTCTAACACTCACTGATATGATACCTGAAAAATGTGCAGTATTGAAGCTTTTGCCGGTTACCAGTATTAGAATAACCGTGATCATAAAGGTACTACTGCTACTACTACTACTACTAATCAATGAAAGTAAAAGTAATCCAAGAGTGTTAATTATAGGAAGAAATGGTTTGCAAATACAGGCGAGTTTTTTTTTTTTTGGTGGGAATAATGAAATATTATTATCTTGTACTTCTTAAATATTGTTCCCTTGTGTATTGGGTTTCTAGTTACAGTGCTAGTATCTGGGTATCGTAGAAGAAAAACAAAACAAAATGGACTCGGTTTTGGCAGTTGAAGTTCTCAGACAGTGGGCAAGACACTTCATCTTCACACTGAGACTGGATCTCAGTGTGTGGCGGGATGCACTAGGGAGGGCATCAGGCGCAGAAACCATTCCAAATCTCTGTGCAGCTAGTTCTGAAATGCTTTGTCCCTTGTTTGTGCTGATCAGAGCAGTGAGGAAGGACAGAGCGCGGCGGTGTCTTGTGTAATTCACATCAGACTGGATCAGACTGGAGGAGATGGAGCAGAGCTTGTGACTGGCTCAATGACCCTCCTGTGGAACCAGCCCAGAATAGATTAGACCCTCATTTCACTCAAGCAGCCGCCTCATCTCTGAGAACCACGCAGACACTTCAGGATGGAGTCATTTGTAATGCACACACTCGGGTTTATTACCTTGGAATGATGCTAATACAGTCTGGTGTAAGATACTTCGAAATAATGCTATGGTATTTTGCATTTTTATTCAAGTTTACAACAGTTTAAAAGAGATGCATGTACTTGTGTGTGGGGAAAGTGACTTGGCCAAAGTGGCTTAAAAGTCTGTTAAAATGATAAACCTACGGCTGGATAAATAAAGTAGTATCTAAAAGTATTTTATGCAGGAGCTGTGTGTCCATTGCTTCGAAGGTCATTGGTTCGAATCCCGCTCTCGACATAAACATCATTGGTTGAGCGATCAGATCCACTAACCCACAGGTTGGCAGAGTGATTCCAGCTCCCATAAATTAATGCTGTTGTCGCTCAACCCGCCTTGCCCCGGTTTCTGGGTACCCTGGTGTGTGAATGTGTGTGTGTAAATGGGTGAGTGGTTCCTTACTATAAACTGCTTTGAGTGAAGGTGGAAAAACAAAAACTATTCTCACACGAACCCACACAGAACATACACGACAAACAGCACGAATATAAAACATTTAATCATTGATTAAATGATCAACTCCTAGTTGGTCACTACTACTATAAAAGTATTAGTATTGTAGTACAGTAGCACCACAGTACATCTCCCACATATTAGAGCCACATGGACCATCTCACTCTCTGAGGACTTCAGGGACCGGCCTCCTGCTGGTGCCCAGACTCAGGACTTAACCAGGACTAAAACCAGGGACTGAACCAGGGACTGAACCAGGGACTGAACCAGGGACTGAACCAGGGACTGAACCTGGACTGAACCTGGACTGAACCTCGACTGAACCTTTACTGAACCAGGGACTGAACCAGATACTGAACCAGGGACAGAGCCAGATTCTGAACCTGGAAACCAGAACCTAGACTGAACCTGGACTAAACCTGGGACTAAACCTGGGACTGAACCAGGACTGAACCAGGACTAAATCAGGGACTAAACCGACACTAAACCAGGACTAAACCGGGACTAAAACCAGGACTAAACATGGGGAATCAGCATTTCAGTTTCATGCAGATAAAACCTTGAACCTGGATTGTGATTTTTTTCTTTCTTATTCTCAAAAGCACTTTGTGTACCAGTTGTGTTATACAAATACATTTGCCTTGCCTTACAGCAGCAGCAGTAGTAGTAGTAGTAGTAGTAGTAGTAGTAGTTAGCTGTGCTGTTAACTGCTGCCCTGAAACACATTACAAAACCACAGTTGAGAGTTGGAGTGCCGTTGCTTCTTTCTACACTTTCTGGTTCGATTTAACATTTGTCCTCGCTTTGTGTTAATCAGGGGCTCTGTTGCAATAGTATCTTTTTTGAAAACCAACGAGGACCCAAAGAATTTGTAATACCCATGTTCTGGCTTAGTGTTAGCATGCACCGCTGCTAATCCATTGTCCATCCCGTCACCAATCTGGCATGGTACAGTTCTAAGACACTACTTACAACTAATCACCCAGTTCAATGCAACGGACCTCGATTTGTGCGCAACGCTTGGAAAAAGTCCCGAAAATGACCACTTTCTGTATGCTAGCATGACATTTAAATGGGGAGTCGTGTGCTCTTGTCCGCGTGCTCCCCTCTCTGCTGGAGTGAGATTGGGTTGAAGTGGCAGCTGCAGGCAAAGCTCCCATAATTCAGAGGAGGTCATTCTGTTACACACTCTCGGAGACCACAAGTGGGCTGTGGGGCCTCGGATTCAAATGAATACAAACACTCTATTATACGGCCCTGTATAATGGCTTTTATCCATTCACTGTGCCCTTATGATAAACGTTTATAAAGAATTTTAATTAGCTACTTGAATTATTACAGACGAATGTAAACCTTATAATTCACGGTTCATTTCATCTATACATTATCATCATTACTAAGTTGTAATTCAGTTAAAGATACTTTGGTGTTAACATAGACTGTGGACTAAGTGAGTGTGACGTCACCCACAGCGTTCGGCTCTGGCTAAATGAAGCTCATCGAGGCTAGAGCAGTGATAGGGTCCAATTTGAAGCCGAGTTCCATAATTTAGAACTCTGACCACGAGTATCATAGCAACCAAAGAGCCAATCTGGAGCCAGGCTGTTGAAGGTAACGCCCCTTACTGCCTGCACTGCTCATTTAGCAGAGAACGAGTGCTTAGCAACACTGTCAGTCAAACTTGTCGCTAAGGCTAGCGGGGCGACCTCGGGGAAAGAAGGCGTCTGACACAATAGCGAAATAAAAACACCAGGATCATGCAGAGCTGGTTAATATGAACATTTTAAGACCAAATTAACGAGCCTCACAGCAGCAGTCAGTTTTTTCAGTGTAAAGTGAATTGGAGCCGAATGGGACCGGAATTCCGCCCACGCTCACTTCCTATTTGGAACGCTTTGGCTAGCACGTTAGCTTTGTCCATTTATATAGGAGAAGGAGAAGGAAAATCTCCGAGAAATCAATTTTGTAGAATACATCTGATTTAAAACATGAGAAAAACAGAAGTGGTTCATTTTAAATGGTTTGCAGTGGTCCAGAGTTCTTCCTCATTTAGATTATGCATTACGAGCATCCTAATTACTCACGATGATGAGTTTATAAGAGACCAGAGTGGAGTTTTGTACATAGCAGCCAGTGAACGCCTTCCCAGAAAGCTGCAGGAGGCAACAGCTAGAGCTCTTTCCCTGTAAGACCAGTCAAACGCAGATGAAGCAAGGCATTTTGGGGGAACATAATCAACCAATTTCCTCTGTGTGAACATTCGCACTGAACATTTGTTTGCTTTGGACGAAGGGTTCATGGCCACGAGCCCAATGAAATCTATCTGTAGTTATACTTGCAGGAACAAAGTAGAGCTTCTGATTTATGCACACATTCTCTGCTGTTAAAGCGATTACTGGCACACTCTGCTGGAACTTCTGACTCTTTGGATGATTCCCTGATGAAGTGCAAGGAATGGTGGGAAAAGTAATGATCACGAGCCACAAAATCAAACCCACACAAAGCGTTTTTTTTTTTTTTTTTTTTTTTGCTTCTAGGGCTGGTCGATAATGGTAAAAAATGTATTTATATCTTTAGCGACAGTTGGTAGAGTGTTTGTCCACTGACCCAGAGGTTGCCGGTGCGATTCTAGCTCCGTAAAATGAATGCTGTTCTTGTGTCCTTGGGCAAGACACTTAACTTAGCTCGCCCCCCACTGTGTGCACTGGTGTGTGAATGTGTGTGTGAATGGGTGAGTGGTTCCTCGATGTAAAGCTGCTTTGAGTGACTTGAAGGTGGAACATCACTGTCTGAAATATATTACATCAATCCATTATTTGTGTTAAAACTTGCCTATAAATGATGTAGTTAAGATTTGACACTTGTGAATGAGTTGCAAAATAATCAGAAAAAATGTGGATATATCACCCTTGAGTGGAAGATTACACAAAGTTTTGTTGTTTTAATATTGTAAACCTCCAAAACATCAAATTAAATCAGACCTATCCTGCAAAATGGACTTTTCAGAGCTTTTCATCATTTCACCAAACGCCATTTTGCCGATCTACCCCCATTTACCTCCGCCCACTGTGACACGCCCACTGTGACACGCCCACTGTGACACGCCCACTGTGATTTACGCACTTCCTTTTCCAGTTTTATTTTCTTAATCTGTGATACTCGTAGGATTCGGCAGCATTGCGTAATCATTTTGGTCCAAATGGAAAAAAAAAAAAAGTGCTGCTCGCTAGTGTGATGTGCCGCTATCCATAGGGGGCGCCAACAGCATGCGGCGCTTTGCTGTGATGACGTTTACGGCGTTATCAGCTCCCGTTGGGCACAGAGGTTTTCTTTTATTAAGTCGTTTTAGATGAATATTGCGATTTAAAATGTGCAAATTGTAACGTAATGATCCACAGGTGTCAGAGATGAGAAATATAGAGACGCAAGCCCGATATGTCTGATTTCAGTGTTCTTCCACATATCTCTCACTCTTTGCGCTGGTTATTTCTATCGTTCATATTTTGACTTTGCAGGTTCAGGAACTCTCTCAGCTGTACTTTGTCCTCTCCTTTGTTTTGAGTAGACCTCTTTTCCATCACTGTAGAAAAATTCCCTCTGATGAAACCCGCCCTCTTTCATCCTGTCTCTCCGCCGCCCCTCCCTCCTTCCTCACACCTCTCCCTCAGCCTTCAGCGAGTGTCTTCTATCCCTTGGCATGATTGTGGTGTGCGATGCGATCCTCCGGTCTCTGTGGCCCTAACCTTGTCATGGATTTTCCCTTCAGCGCTGGAGGGGAAAGATTTGCCATTGATACGTATCTGTCAGCCGAGCGAAACCAAGTGTATTGCATCACTACAGAAACAGAGGGAGAGAGGCCAGGAGCTAATTGCTACTCTCTTTTCTCTCCCTGTCTGCTCTCTCCCGCTGTCTCTCTTCTCCTCCCTCTCATCTCCTCTCTTCTCTCTTGTTTCTCTCTCCTGTCTCTCTTTCCTGTCTCCTCTTTCCTGTTTCCTCTCTCCTGTTTCCTCTCCTCTCTCTCCTGTCTCCTCTCCCCTTGTCTCCTCTCTCCTGTCTCCTCGCTCCTGTCTCCTTTTTCTTTTCTCTTCTGCCTCTTTTCTCCCCTCTCCTCGTCTCCTAGTCTCTTCTCTCGTCTCCTCCTTTCGTCTCTCCTGTCTCCTATCTCCTCTCTCATCTCCTCCTTTCCTCTCTATCCTCTCCTCGTCTCCTCTCGCCTCGTCTCCTCGTCTCCTCTCTCATCTCCTCCTCCTCCTCATTCTCTCGCTCTCTCTCTCCTCGTATCCTCTCCTCTCTCTCGTCTGTCCTCTCTCCTCTCCTTGTCACCTGTCCTGTCTCCTAGTCTCCTCTCTCATCTCCTCCTTTCTTCTCTCTCCTCTCCTCGTCTCCTCTCTCCTGTCTCTAGTCTCCTCTCTTGTCTCCTCCTTTCTCTCTCTCTCCTCTCCTCATCACCTCTCTCCTGTCTCCTAGTCTCTTCTCGTCTCCTATCTCATCTCTTCCTTTCTCTCCTCGCTCTCGTCTCCTTTCTCTCCGCGTTTCCTCTCTTGTCTCCTCCTATCTCCTGTCTCCTTGTCTCCTCTCTCTCATCTCCTCTATTCTCTCTCCTGTCCTCCCTCTCCCCTTTCCCTACTCGTCTCCTCTCCTCTCGTCTCCTCTCTCCTCCTCCTCCTCTCTCCCCTCTCCTCGTCTTCTAGTCTCCTCTCTCTCTCATCTCCTCTCCTCTCTCTCCTGTCTCCCCTCTCCTGGCTCCTCTCGTCGCTCCTCTCTCCTCTTTCCTCTCTCTCCTGCCTCCTCTCTCCCCTCTCCTCGTCTCCTAGTCTCATCTCTCTCGTCTCCTCCTCTCTCTCTACATCACTGCAGAGAGATCGTGAGTGAGAGCCCGGTAGCTAATTGCCATTCTGAGGGAAAGTGTGAGTCCAGTTGGACACTAGAGGAGCAGAGGAGATTAAAATCAATAGCTGGAGGAAGCAGAAGGGAAAAGTCTTTGTGACTGACAGTTGGCATATGAACGACTGCTGATGTTTTGTCAACGCCGGGTCCACCTGCTCAAATCCTCAGGTCATCTTTCACTCGGATCCATCTAAATCCTGATGTGTAGCAAAAAACGAAGAAAAACAGGATCAAAACTGTTCATTAATAGTAAAGCAATTGATCCGACGAGGCCTCTGTGGGTTTACCCCGGCTGCCGGTGATTGTAGTCGGCTCATTATCCATTCTCTGCTCCAGGTAATTGCCGGCTTGTTTTGATCAGAAAGCTTTTAATTAGTTGCTCATTAGCATTGTTTAATTAAACTCACCCCATGCCTTTTAGAACCCAGCCGTGCCCAAGCCGACTTCATTAGATGATGCCGGATAAGCGCATGCTAAAGATTGAGCCATAGATTTGTGTGGGATTAGCAACTGCGTTCAGGATTGTCAATACCACTGGATTTGCTTCATAATCTCGGTTTATTTTGATTTCATAAGTACCGCGTGTTTGAAGTCGATGCTAAGTGAATGTGAACAAGCAAATACTGAAGATTAATAGCTCATATATTGAACTTGAACAACTTAAACCGGGCTGTGAACTGTACTGTGACGTCAAATGTCTCATAAGTGAGAAAAAAAAAATAAAAATCTAATAGAGCTTGTAATAGAGCTTCTACACCTTCAAGACACTCAAAGGAACCACTCACCCATTCCACACACACATTCACACACCGGTGTACGCAGAGACTGGGGGCAAGGGGGGTTAAGTGTCTTTCCTAAGGACGTAACGACAGGATTCATCTTTAGGCGCTGGATTTGAACAGTCGACTTTTGGATCAGTGGACAAAAGCTCTACCAACTGAGCTACTGAAAACAAACAAAAAATAACTTTAAAGAGGTCTCCAAATGGTCTGTCTTCTGAATAATTTTGTGCATGTGTCTCTAATTATAAAGTGAATATATTTATATCCACTACTTGGTTTTATAAGACTACAGGCTAGAACTGAAGTTTTGCACTTGCACACTGCGTGGATGAAGCTGTGGACAAAACGGCATCAGGACAGAACAGAGGATGCTCCAGCAGAGACACAGACAGGTTTTCCTGCCTCTTCTCTCCTGTCTCCTCTCATCTAGTCTCTTCTCTCCTTGTCTTCTCTCTCTCGCCTCCTCTCTCCTGGCTTCTCTCTCCTCATCTCAAACTCTCGTCTCCTAATCACATCCCTTCTCTCTCGTCTCCTGTCACTTGTAGAACTCTCGCTTGTCTCCTCTCTCAGGTATGATCTCCTCTCTTTCGTCTCCTCTCTCCTGTCTCCTCTCTCTCGTCTCCTCTCTCTCATCTCCTCTCTCTCATCTCTTCTCTCTCGTCTCCTCTCTCTTGTCTCCTCTCCCCTGTTTCCTCTCTCCTCTCTCTCGTCTCCTCTCTCTCCTGTCTCCTCTCTCTCGTCTCCTCTCCTCTGTTTTCCTCTCTCTATCTCATCTCTCTAAGTCTCCTGTCTCTCATCTCCTCTCTTTCGTCTCCTCTCTCATCTCCTCTCTCTCATCTCCTCTCTCTCGTCTCCTGTCTCTCATCTCCTCTCTTTCGTCTCCTCCGTCTTGTCTCCTCTCTCCTGTTTCCTCTCTCCTGTCTCCTCTCTCTTGTCTCCTCTCTCCTCTCTCTCGTCTTCTCTCTCTCGTCTCCTCTCTCTCCTGTCTTCTCTCTCCTCATCTCCTCTCTCTCGTCTCCTGTCTCTCATCTCCTCTCTCCTCGTCACATCTCCTCTCTCAAGCCTCTCTCCTCTCCCTCATCTCCTCTCTCTCGTCTCCTCTCTCATCTCCTCCTCTCTTTTTCGTCTCCTCTCTCTTGTCTCCTCTCCTGTTTCCTCTCCTCTCTCCTGTCTCTCTCCTCTCTCTCGTCTCCTCTCCCTTGTCTCCTCTCTCCTCTCTCTCGTTTCCTCTCTCTTGTCTCCTCTCTCCTGTCTCCTCTCGCTTGTCTCCTCTCTCCTCTCTTTCGTCTCCTCTCTCTTGTCTCCTCTCTCCTGTTTCCTCTTTCCTCTCTCCTGTCTCTCCTCTCTCTCGTCTCCTCTCCCTCTCTCCTCTCTCCTCTCTCTCGTTTCGTCTCCTCTCTCTTGTCTCCTCTCTCCTGTCTCCTCTCGCTTGTCTCCTCTCTCCTCTCTTCGTCTCCTCTCTCTTGTCTCCTCTCTCTCTCTCCTCTTTCCTCCTCTCTCCTCTCTCCTCTCTCTCGTCTCCTGTCTCTTGTTTCCTCTCTCCTCTCTCTCGTCTCCTCTCTCTTGTCTCCTCTCTCCTGTCTCCTCTCTCCTGTCTCCTCTCTCCTGTCTCCTCTCTCTCGTCTCCTCTCTCTCGTCTTCTCTCTCTCGTTTCCTCTCTCCCGTCTCCTCTCTGCTGTCTCCTCTCCTCCTGTCTAGTCCTGCACTCTCACTCCATTCTACCTCTTTATATTCCATCTAACCATTACTCCTTCAAAACTCTTACCTCCAGTGCTTTATCTGTTCTTGTTTTTGTTCCTTCTCACGCTCTTCTACCTTTTATCTCCTTTATGTAAAAGCAGTTTGGACTTTTGAGGTATTTTGGTGCGTTTTAGGTCAAACTCAGTGTAATTGGATGTAATGTGATCGTGTCTTTTGTTGACTTTTATGTGAAGCTCTTTGGTCAGCTCAAGTTGTTTTTAAATGTGCTGTAGAAACAAACTCGAACTGAAATGAATCATTACCAAACTTATGGATCAAATATTTTGCTCAAGAGAAGAACTTCAAGTATATTTATTTATGGGTTTCTTTTTCCCTATGGTTTCAGAATGATGAGAAACTAGCACCATTACCATAGCAATGAACTATTTCAAACTAAATAATATATCTTTTGAATGGGAAGAAGGCCTCAAGATGTTGTGTATAACTGAAACTGAAGCTGAAACCCCAAAACCCACCATTTTGAGAACCGCTCTTAAGACATACCATTTTGTTTTGGACTGTTAATTACTTTGGCTACGGTCCTAATTTTCCAAAACTAGCTGGACGTTTTGTTGCTCATCCAAGCCGCTTCTTCAGTTCTGGTCAGATTACTGCTGGACACTGCCTTATATCTGTCTGAATGGACGAGCTAACTACGCTGAAGCTAACACACCTGTTTCTTTACGGTTTCTTTTTGTTAGCTAGGTCTATTGACGTGAACTGTGCCTGTGTCATGTTCTGCATAATCGTTCAGGCCCCTAATGGGTACTCTCCCGCCTATTAGCATACTGGCTAGCACTATTGTTTTCCTTATTTTTCGATTTTGGTCTGACAAAGGACCAACAAAGATGATCACCATTGCATCACCTGAATGTGCAGAAAAAAAATGAAAAAGCCCACTTATCCACAGGGGAATCAACAGGGGGTAGAATTGGACCCTCTTCCTGTTCATTTGTACTACAAGGGGGTCATGTGAGACTTACTGCCCCAAGCCTCCAAATTTCAGTTGACGGTCCTGCTCATCCAGAATATTCTCTGTTAAAGTTATAATAATTCATATCCATAACAACTTTAATCATTATCGTGATATAATCGTTAATCGCAATTATTTGAGAATAACGATAATGATGATCATCACACACAATTTCAGTATCGTCCCATGCCTAGTTCTGAGGATGGAGTTATAAATGGGAGATAATGTCTAAAGCCCTCCATTTCTGTTCAAATTTTTAAGAATATTTTGAGCTACCGCCGTCGCCTGATTATGTTGCATTGACCATGTAGCAGTAAGCGCACACTATAAATACAAATGCTTCCACCTCTTCTGCCTACATATGTGTTTATATTTGCACATGGAAGCGCGTCAGATAAACACTTCAGTTCGGTTTTCCTCTCACGTCCCCAGTGGATGCTGACAGTGAACAAAGTGTCAGTGTGTGAGAGAAGGAATGAAAGCCAGAGCTGGTGGGCATCACAATACACACAACATACACATATATACACATATATACACACATACACGTACACACATACACAAACATACACACATACACACACACAAACATATACACATACACACACACATACACATACATACACATACAAACACACATACATACACACATACACATACATACACATACAAACACACAAACACACAAACATACACACATACACATGCATATACACACACAAACATACACACATACACATGCATACACACACACAAACATACACATACACATGCATACACACACACAAACATACACATACACATGCATACACACACACACAAACATACACATACACATACACATGCATACACACACAAACATACACATACAAACATACAAACATACACACATACATATGCACACACAAACATACACATATATACACATACACACACACACACACACAAACATACACACATACACATATATACACATACATACACATAAACAGTATACACATACACATGTGCACACACAAACATACACACATACACATATGCACATACATACAAAGATATACACATGCACATACATACACATATGCACAGACAAACATGCACACATACACATACACATACATATACACATATGCACACGCACACACACACACACACACATACATACACATATACTGTATACACATACACATGCACACACAAATATATACATACATACACATATGCACACACAAACATACATACACACACATATACATACACATAAACATATGCACACACAAACATATACAGATGCACACATACGTACACATACATGCACATACATACACAAACATACACATACACATGCACACACATACACACATACAAACACACAAACACACACACATACACACACACACACACCACACACATACATACATACACACACAAACGTACACACACACGCGTACACATACATGCCCATACACACATACACATACAAACACACAAACATACACACACACACATCTGAGGACCCAAACCCACTGCTGCTGTGGACACACATCTGTCGGAGTGACTGCGAGTGTTGTGGACGTATCACTCTGGTGAGAAGCAGGGACTGGGGAGTGCGTGAGGATATGAAAACGAGATTTACGCTGGACGCTGCCAAAGCCGAACTGTCACAGCTACAAGCGAATCTGCTCAGAATAATGTTTTCAGACTTGACAGCAGAATGCACTAAAGTGAAAGAAGCTTGAGTTTTGGTTATTATGGTCTGTTTGGATCACACGGCCTATAGCAGCGGCAGATACTCACCCTGCAGACCATTATACGCCATTACCTTATGTGAGGATATTACATGCCGTGAGTGCAGTTTTGAAAATCCATTAAACGAGAAGTCTAACCAACAGATATTGGCCCATGACACTCTAAATCCGCACAATTGGCTCTGTGCTCAACGGTATCCAGCGAGTTCCAATCTGAGGGACAGTCAGCTCGACCCTTTCCGGCGTAATGTGATGTCTGAGGTTTTTGCCAAGTTCCTAAATCCTGTCAGATCAGACAGCGAACAGGGAGCTGCAGGTGGGTTACGGTTCAGGGGTCAGAGGTCAGGGGGTTAGGGTCAGACAGCGGACAGGGAGCTGCAGGTGGATGTCACTGACAACATGTTAAACACTTTATAAATGTGAGGAAATCTTCACCAGAGGACACTTCTGCTTTTACAAAGTGTCAGTGCTAATGCTAATGCTAATGCTATTGCGTCAGTGCTAATGCTAATGCTATTGCTAATTTTGGAGCCTAATAAATATTTAAATTATGTCACTGAAATAATCTATACCTAAAGCAATTGGGTTGTCCTTACAAGAATTTTTAAATTTTTTTCTCATGTTTTATTTAACGTTTTAATAGAAATTAGCATTAGCGTTTGACATCCACCCTCAGGTCCCTGTCCACTGTCTGACCCTAACCCTGTAATCTCTGACCCCTGACCCCTAACCCACCCGCGGCTCCCTGTCCACTGTCTGAGCTTTACATATTTAATTATCTTTATTTATTTTAGCTTGACTCTGCAAAAACCTCGCAGACATTACATTATTGATTCATTGTTCAATATATGACAGATGGAACAATACATTTTGGGGTCAGTATTTTAGCTGTAGAGGGTGGAATAAATAACTTTTATGATTCATTATAGATATAAACTAACTACTAAAATGCTTTTCCTATTCATTTATTCCAGCTTGTGTTTTTAAAATAGATTTTGGGGGATACTTCTGCTTTAGGGCTGTTGTATCAGTGGCATAAATTAGTTTCAGTATTATCATTTATTGTCTGCATTGCGTTTACCCATATATGGCACTTCAAAATTTCATTTCGTGACCGGCCGAGCTGACCACCCCTCGTAGTCGTAATCTTAAACCTAATTTTATGCCTCGATGCCAGGAATGTTCCATAGCATTGCATTAAACGCATCTATCTAACATTTACATGACATTTATTGCTCAAAAATACCTTGAAAAACATGTTTTCTCAATAGGACTGGGGGTGCCTCTCCATAGATTTGACCTGTAACTTGTCCATCTCCTTGTCTCCCTGCAATAGATTCATTGCCACCCTCTGGAACATTCTAAATAACGTAATAACATCCCCATAGAGATAAGCAGGTGATGTACTCCCCGACCACAAAAGTTACGTAATGCATCTTTAAAGCAATATCAGTTAAAACATGAATATGAATGAGTCTATTCTTTCACTTGGATGATTGGTATGTAAAATAATTGTGCTGTTTTTCGGCTTTTTGACAGTCCAGAAAAACGATCTGAAACGTAATGACTTCTGAAGGTTATGAAAGACAATTGTATTTGTCTTTTTACAAAGGCCTATTTTTGTTGGAACATTTGCAAGTCTTATGGGCAGGTGAGAGAAGACGTGAGCATATTTTTACATCGTGAAAGCTCTTTTTATGCATGCCTTTCTCGCTGCATGAAATTGTTTGAGCAGATTTCATTCCTTTTGACAGCGGCTCAGTTTGTAGAGTGTCCACTGATTCCAAGGTTGGTGGTTCAAATCCCGCTCTGGACAGGTGAATGTGTGAATGGGTGAGTGGTTTCTTGGTTATAAAGTGTTTTGAGTGACTTGAAGGTGGAAAAATCACTGTAAAAAATGGCTTACCTTCATCAGTTTCCCTAGTACTGAAGAAATGTGGGTCAAATGCGTATTACAAATTAAGGATAAAGTATCTTCCTCAAAGAGATTAAAGCAGATGTAGTACTATATACAGGTGAGTAATACATTTTTAAAGCAGATCTGTTCTCCAAAATTGATTTCTTAGAGCTTTCAACCTTGTTATAGTTGTTCTCGTTTACCCTCTCAAAGTTGTATTTGAAGTGATTCATGTTTGAGTCATCTTTAATTGCTTATTTTCAAGACACCAATTTGCAGATCTACTCCTGTAGCTCCACTGGTACATGCCCACTGTGATGTACACGCCCACTGTGATGTACACGCCCACTGTGATGTACACGCCCACTGTGATGTACACGCCCACTGTGATGTACACGCCTATTGTGACATGCCCACTATGACACGCCACTGTGACACGCCCACTATGACACGCCACTGTGATGTACACACCCACTGTGACATGCCCACTATGACACGACCACTGTGAACCGCCCACCCACTGTGACACGCCCACTGTGACACGCCCACTATGACACGCCCACTGTGACACGCCCACTGTGACAAACACGCCCACTGTGATGTACACGCCCACTATGACACACCCATTGTGACACTCCCACTGTGACAAACACGCCTACTGTGACGTACAGCCCACTGTGACACGCCCACTGTGACACAACCACTGTGACACGCCCACTGTGACAAGCCCACTGTGACACGCCCACTATGACACGCCCACTGTGACACGCCCACTGTGACACGACCACTGTGACACGCCCACTGTGATACGCCCACTGTGACACGCACACTGTGACACGCCCACTGTGACACGCCCACTGTGACACGCCCACTGTGACACGCCCACTGTGACATGCCCACTATGACACGCCCACTGTGAGATGACAACTGTGACACGCCCACTGTGACACGCCCACTGTGACGCACACCCTTCCCTCTCCAGTTTTATTTTCTTAATCGTTGACACTCGTAGGATTCGCAGCGTCGTGTAGTCATTTTGGTACAAATTTTTTAAAAGCCCGCTACTCACTACTGCGATGTGCAGCTATCCATAGGGGGCGCCGACAGCATATGGCGCTTTGTTGTGATGACGTTTACGGTGACGTCAGCTCCCATTGGACACCACAGTCAGCGGACTTGTTTCTTTTTTTTAAAGTAATTTTAGATGAATATTGTGATTTAAAAGGTGTATATTATAACAAAATGATCCACAAGTGTCAGAGATTATACCTATAGAGACACAGGCTCAGTAGGTCTTCTCTAAATAATAAATTTACTGATTTGTAAAAAGTTAGATTAGATCACATTGCATCAGCGTCTTGAGTCAGATACTGCTTGCACTCCCTTATTTACCCCTAACTCGTTTTAGTTTTACAATTCCAGCCATGATACCTCTGTTGATACGAAGTCCATCCTCTCGAAACACTCCCGTCTTATGACATTGCTTTTAGCCTATCATGTTGACATCATAAACAACGGCGCAATTAGATTTGTGTGATCCGCCGTGCCCATGTGTTCCTGTCACACGCCATCAGCTCAGCACAACCCCAGCAGCTCCCCTCTGAAAACGGCACGCCATCCACGACTCTCCAGCTCTACATTTGTACCACGGCGGTAATATATCGAATTATCTTGCATTACGTCTCTAGTCCTTATCTTCGAGATGTCCGTGATGATCCCCCTCCAATGCGCCCGCCGCCTTCTCTACGCCCATTGTTCTCCTTACAAAGCATTTATATACATTACTATGCCATCTCCTCAGAGTTGGATTAAATCTTTGCACAGTTCCATCACTCATTGCCTTATACCCATCACTGCTTCTTCTTCATTCCCTCCTCGCTATTCCCAACGGAGGCTCCCACTTCGGGGGGGAAAGAACCATAACGCAGCTGGAGATGTGAGCACGCTTAGAAGCTCGGTGTAGACATTGAGGAAGGTCTTTAGGAAGTTCAGGGAGGTACACACTTACGGAAACCAGATTAGCGTGATGTTGTTTTTTTATGAGGGTACAGTAGAGCAAAACGCCCCGTTAGCATTCCGTTCACGCAATACCTGGCGAGGTGCAGCGCTCATCTCCTGGCTCAGTGACTTTAATGGAGAGCCAAACACTGCTAGCTACAAATTCTGCAAAAAAGATACAGAGAAAGCTAGTCTGCGGGGATTTCAGTGCGGCAGAGGCAGACATTCAAAACAAATCAATGGCTTTAGTTGTACATTTGAAATAAAGGAAGTGTGCAATAGCTAGCTGACCTTCACATGGCTCCCTCTCATGCACACACACAGATTAGCCAGTGTGATTTTCAGTGGGAAGAATGAACTCACCGATGCATCGCGCTAATTTCGTTTAACATTTGCGAGAATGAGAAGAACAGGTCCCAGGGAAATGCCAGGGGCGAGCGTGAGAGGTGGAGGGGGCGGGTTTTGAGTGGAGTCGCAGAGGCCCAGTCAGCACTTTGAGTTGAATGAGGAGATAAGCTGCGAGCTATCTGTTCATTACTGCACATATGAGTATTTTTTAGCCAAATCTGTTGAACCCAATCCGCGGTTCTGCTCTAGATTTTTTCCTTACTCACCGACTACAGGGAAGTGCGCAGATCTTTGCACTGCTGTAGTTCAACAGTCTTATTCAACTAATGGTTTAAGATTATATGGGTTTATATGGGACGACAGCAGGAGATTTGAGTGTGAATCGTGAAATATATTGCAGCTCATGTTTTTGCAGTAGATTTTGGGGGATACTTCTGCTTTAGGGCTGCTGTATCAGTGGCATAAAGTAGTTTTAATATTATCGTTTATCATCTATATTGTCTTATATATGGCATTTCATAATTTCGTATCGTGACAGGCCGAGCCAAAGGTGCCTCTGATTGGAACAAGCCAGCTCCCGTTGTGCGCAGAGCCAGTTCGTCGTAATCTTAAGACTAATTTTATGCCTCAGTGAATCAGTGGAGTTCTGAGTGAGTTAGCTAAACATTTGAGAGTGAACCATGAATGTAAATAGGCTTTTTTAAAAACATATAAATGCACAATTCCCAGTACTTCTGTATAAAGACTTACATCATAGAGATACTGAACATTTCTGAGAGCTGAGAGTTTATATCAAGAGCGGGATTCGAACCGCCAACCTTCAGATCAGTGGACAAACGCTCTACCAACCGAGCTACTGCCGCCACAGTGCTCCACTTCTATTTTTAGTCGGCTAATCGATCGGCCTGGCGTGTTTTTGGCGACACTCCTTGACCTTTGACCGTGTTTGTTCAGGCAGTGACAAACTTGCGTCACGGAGACAGTTGTTGTACTTCCTGCACGGTCAGCAGCGCTCCGACACAGATGCTTCTCAGCGATTTGTGCAACATAAAGAGTAAAAAAGATGGCGGCACACTTGACTGCTAATCCTATTACGTGAGAGTGCTGCTCTTAGAGGGCTTCAACCTCACTTTTATTGGAAATCCTTTGCCGTTATAAAGCTTTTTAGCCTTTGGTCCGGCGATAGCGATCATAAATCCATGGCTGTGCCTCTGGGCATGTTCCTTTGAGTTTGTATTATTGACGCAGCTAATTGACATCTATACACAGTTTGCTCATACAGTTTATATTACCTTTTATCCATACAAATTTTTCACCTGGGAGCGATCTTTGTAGAGGCTTTTTCCCCAGTAAGTGGTCACTAATGCCAGTCAGTTTAGCTTTATTATTAGTCCATCTACATCTCCAAAACGCTCTGTTCCACCTTGTGATGTCATGAAGCAGTAGTGTTCAAGTTAACGGCTCCTTTTATGAAGGGAGGAGCTAGCGACACTGGAACGTATGTTTGAGTAACATCTCCAAAGCTCAAAATGCCCTGTTCCACCTTGTGATGTCATGAAGTGGTAGTTTTCAAGTCAACATCTCCTTTTACCTTTAGTTTAGTAGAAATTGGCAATTCCAGGCCTGAAATGATCCAAATGATTCTAGTAAAGGTGTATAGAGTTTAAAAACACAGTGGAGCACTTCCTGTATTGAGCGACAATAGCTCAGTTGGTTTGGTGTTTGTCCACTGATCTGAAGGTTGGCGGTTCAAATCCCGCTCTCTACATAAAACATCATTGGTTGAGTGGTTAGATCCACTGACTCGAAGGTTGGCGGTACAATTCCAACCCTCACAGATGAATGCTGTCTGTTGTGTCCTTGGGCAAGACACCCACCTCGCCCCCAGTGTCTGCGTACACTGGTGTATGAATGTGTGTGTGGATGGGTGACTGGTTCCTTGTTGTAAAGCGCTTTGAGTGCCTTGAAAGGTAGAAAAGCGCTATAAAAATGTGACCATTTACCATTTTTACCATTACCACATGATGACATCACAAGGTGGACCAGAGTGTTTTGTGTTTGAGAGAAGACCTCAGCGCAAATATGCAGGGTTTGTGTGTTAAACATGTGTGAATGAAACTAAACACAACTCCAGGTCTGTTTGTGACTCCTTTGTAGCTCATTGACATCACAGTTTACTATTTAAATGACCTTTGATCCACACCGATCTTTCACCTGGGAGCGATCCGTGTCGAGGCTTTTTCCTCAGTAAGTGGTCACTAATGCCGATCAGTTTAGCAAAAGTCGAGACAGAAAAAAAAAAAAAAGGAAACAACCCATCTTGGCCGTAATCCCTCTAATTTCCTCCTTAGCCGATCTCTAAAGGCTTGTGCTTTGTCAATGCCACTAGACCAAAGAATAACTTCACTCCTTCACCTCTGCGTCTCCCCATCCACCATCCGCCATCCACCCCTCCCTTTTCTAATTCGTCTCATTTCCGTTTGAGTTGCCACCTCCTCCTGGCCGGCGCCTGCTCCCGGGGCGTGCGGGGCGGCTGCGGCGGGCTGCTCCGTATTCTGGGGCGGTTGTTTCTTTGGTGGAGAGTGATTGTGTGGGTGGCAGGCAGGTCAATTGGAAGAAATTGCACTGCAGCTACCATGGAGCGGAGGCGAGGGGGAGCAAACTGGATATTAGCCCTATCCATGTAGGCTGGGGTGTTTACAACATCTATTCCCAACCCAAACCTCTGCCACTGTGATCGGATTGGTGAGGTCTGACGACTGGTGAGACGCAGTTTAAAGTATTTTTTACAGAAGAAAAGAAAAAAAAAATGTAAAGGTCCCATATTACACTATTTTCTGATCTATGTTATAATGTTTTTACTCATCACAAACAGACCTGGAGTTGAGTTTTGCGTTTTGAGTTCTTCTCTCAAACAGAAAACACCCCGTTCCACCTTGTGATGTCATCATGTGGTAATACAGGAAGTGCTCCACTGTGTTTTTAAACTCTATACACCTTCACTAGAATCATTTGGATCATTTCAGGCCTGATATAGCCAGTCTCTACTAAACTAAAGGTAAAAGGAGACTTGAAAACTACCACTTCATGACATCACAAGGTGGAACAGGACATTTTGAGCTTTGGAGATGTTACTCAAACATGTGTGAATGAAACAAAACACAACTCCAGGTATGTTTTTGAAGAGGTAACAGCATTAGAACATGACTTAAACCTCACTAAAGTCAATTTTGTGTAATACAGTATATGATTTTGTTTCTATCTGTCTGTCTGTCGTAGAGATAAAACTTTTCTCGTAATGGTTGCATTTAAGAAGCCAAAGTCGTCATCTTCAGCTGTTCACACGTCACTGTGACTGTTTGGACCTGTCTGAGGAGTGTCTGTATTTGAAATTAGAGCTCCATTTTTATGAATCACAATATGACGATGTGCCAGAAGTATTTTAAAGGTCCTATATTGCACAAAACTGAGCTTTTATAAACCATGTTCTAATGCCTGTTACCTCCTCAAAAACATATGCAGAGTGGCGTTTTGTTTCATTCACACATGTTTGAGTAACACTTTATTATTAGTCTGTCTACATCTCGAAAGCTCAAAATGCTCTGTTCCACCTTGTGATGTCATGAAGTGGTACTTTTCAAGTTAACAGCTCCTTTTACCTTTAGTTTCAACAGACATAGGAAATTCCAGAGCAGAAATCATCCAAATGATTCTGGTGAAGGTGTATGGAGTTTAAAACGACAGTGGAGCGTTTCCTGTATTGCCACATGATGACATCACAAGGTGGAACAGAGTGTTTTCAGTTTGAGAGAAGAACTCAGCCTAAATATGCAGGGTTTGTGTGTTAAACATGTGTGAACGAAACAAAACACAACTCCAGGTCTGTTTGTGATGAGGAAATAACATTAGAACCTGATTTACAGCCCTCTATAGTCAGTTTTGCGTAATACGAGACCTTTAAATGATCTCCTCACGCCATGTTCCAGCTCGGTTTGTGTCTGTGGAACTCGCTGCCTCTTGAGCTCAGAAAAAATGACATTTTTAAACACAATTTAACACATTTTTTTTTTATTCCAGCAGGCATTTGTTTGGTCATATCTTAACATTCTGCTAAATGTTAAACTGATTGATTTGTTGTATGTAATGTGTTAAATGTGTTGTATTTGTATGTGTTTATTATCCCTTTGTGTTTTCTGTTTTATAAAGTGGGAGTCTGTAGAGTGTTGGCTCCGTAAAGCACTTTGTAACTTGTTTCTGTAAAATAAACTGTATTATTGTTAGATCAGTGTGAGTAAAGGCCGTGTCCAGATGATTGGTTTTGGTCAAATCCATAAAATTGTAGTTTTTCATGCGGCGCGTTTACCCTCGATACAGAAGTTATTTATGTAAATCTAGAATTATTCATGTTAAGAAGTGACATTCCAACTTCCGACATAAACAGCGGAAGATTTTGTGTCAAGAAAGCGGATCTGTGTACTGGCAGGTCCTTAATCTCATCCCTGATCTGTCTCGTCAAAGGAGGATCGGCGCCTCGATGAAGGTCCAAGCTGATTTGAACTTTTTTTTTTACTTTTTTCAATAATTCAAATTCATCCCGACACGTCACGACTGATTTAAAACAACACGATCCTTTCAAAGTTAATGGTATTTCCTCCGAGAATTCAAACATAAGGCACTTTAATTTCTGCCCAAAATCCGTCATTACTGTTGGATCTCGAAAAGCAGTCATCTGGCAACATCGCCCTGGAGACGAGACAGACAGGAGCGCTTTGAAACGCCTTGGCTTTTGTCGAGAGATGGAACAAAGCGAGCAGTGAAAATGTACACACCTGAAGTTTGGGTTTATGCCAGCGTTCTGGAAACCGGAGCTGTGGGGCTTTCCTTGGCTGACTCGGCTAACAAGGCTGCAGGGACTCGAGTCACAAGGCGGAACGTTGGCGAGCAGGTAGAACGTTTGGAATTGTATTGGAAGTGTAAAGAATGTAGAATGCAGTTTGAATGGTCACATTTAGGAAGTCTCAAAGGCTCCATCCGAGTAACAGAATTTCACCTGTTCCATATATATTACAAAATCTGTTCACCCTTTATTTAGTGTCGAAATATAAGCTTCGAACGTACTTGTTTAAAGGGCCCATTAGACGCTATTCTCTAAGCTGTTATAATGTCGTTACCTCCTCAAAAACAGACCTGGAGTTTTGTTTGTCTATCTCTCCAAAGCTCAAAATGCTCTGTTCCACCTTGTGATGTCATAAAGTGGTAGTTTTCAAATTAAGCTTCTTTTACCTTTAGTTTATTCGAGATTGGAAATTCCAGGTTCTAGACTTATCCAAATGATTCTAGTGAAGGTGTGTGGAGATTAAAAAAAACAAAACTGTGGAGCACTTCCTGTATCACCACGTAATGACATCACAAGGTGGAACAGAGTGTTTTCAGTTTGAGAGAAGAACTTAAAGCCTAAATATGCAGGGTTTTTGTGTTAAACATGTGTGAATGAAACAAAGCACAACTCCAGGTCTGTTTGGGACAAGGAAACATTAGAACAGAGATCAGAAAATAGGGAAACACGGGCCCTTTAAAAAAACAAGTCATTTAAAGCTTTAAATGTGAAAGCTTCTACAACTACAGCTGGACAATTTAAGAAGAATTTTGTTAAAAGAACATTGTAGTAATCTAATTTTGAGCAAATAAAAGCCTAAGTGACTTTTTTTTACCTCACATAGACATAAAAATGGCTTGATTTTATAAATGAACAAATCTCCCAAGTCTCGCTCAATGCCCCTAAATATGTTTCCCGACCGATTCCGTCATAACCTGGCGATGTGGTGAGAACTGTCTGCACTTCCACAATCACGTGTTCTTTAATCGGAAGTGGCAAAGGCAATTTCTGAATGAGACCTTTGGTTGTTGTGATGAGTAATTAAGATTGGCCTACAAAGATGTTAGTGTGAATATTTAATGTTGACAAAGCAGGGCGCGAGCAGACACAGTTAAAACTACACTTCATGTATAATTCATTGGCGCTGACAGGGATTTCTCTTGTGTGTGTGGCTCTGCAATGAACTCTGGGATGTCGTTGAACAGGAGGAGGACCGAAGTGGAGTGGCACCTGGTATCTTGTCAGGCACTTTGTTCATAGTAATAAAGGGTTGTTGTGAAAAGCATAGGACACTGGGAATGGTAGTGTTCTAATAAAAAATTAAATATGGCGGAGGGTTTTCAGATCCAGGCAGGTGGTGTTGTGGAATCTTGACGCTTTTACTCATACAACCAGTGACGTACGGTGAGGTTCGTGGCTGGTGAGGCATGTAAACCAGGTGTCGGTACATTTGGACCCGAGCGAATTTCTCTCCCAGTAAGTGACTTGGGGCCAGAATGAAAAAAAAAAAATTCAAAATAAAAGTCTGTATGAAATAGCTCTAATAGTATGAAATAAAAAGCAAGCTGGTTTTGTATTGTTTTTATCCTTATTCTGTTTCCCCAATTTTCAGTGCATTGAACTTATTAAATTTCTTACCATTTTGTACGTTGTTTAAAAAGAGCGAGTCTTACGTCCCGTCGTCTGGAGCAAACCATTTAGCTCCTTTAGCGTTGGTCTTTCTTTAATTATAACGTCCTGCTTCGACCGAAAGTCCAGTTTAGAAAACTGCTTGAGCTTTAATATGTAATCTTCCTCCATTTAAAAAGTAGTGCCAGACATGAAGAAAAAGTGAACGGATTACTAAACTTACTATTTCTAAATTCTATCTTGCTGTCACTATTCTGCAGCCCCTATTCTGCAGGAGTTACACGAATCCCTGGGCTCACGAGTGCCCCCTAACATGAGGCAGGGTAACTACGTGCCTCACCCGGCGCCTTTTCACAGCCGCTTAAAGCGGCAGTGTCACTGCTGAGCTACAGCACAGTCAGTCCATGTGAGGCACGGACGGCCAGTGCCTCACAGCACGTCTCTTCTCAGTATTTCAACGGTAAACTTAAAAAATCAGCAATTTTGAATTAAAAAAAATGAATTAAAATTGCAAAGTTCAATTGAAAATAACTTTATAGTACAAGTGATTGGATAAATATAAACCTTTCATCTATTTTTTCTCACGGCCTCATCTGCCGCCCCTGACCGCATGTCACTGCATACAACTTATACAGTCTACTTTTTTATATGAACAAGTTTGAAAATCTACTGGAATGTCAGAATGTCTTGGAGAAAATGAGCTTGTGTTATTAACCCTACATCGTCGGATGCTATTGCCACTGATAGACTCGCGGTTGTGGACTTTCCATTACCGTAACTCCGTAATCAATTGTGCGCTCATATAAATTCAAAACGCATCTCAAAGCAGAGGCATGGAGCTCTTTAAATATGTTACTGTCACTATGGTAATGTGCTTACCCTGTCCCTCGAAGACGACCAATCAGAGCGCAGGTGCCGCCGAGATTCTCCCAGCCAGTTATTTGCGTCAAAGGAAAAAGAAGGATGGATATGTAAAATAGAGGAAGTTATGTGAAAAAAAGTATCAGCATATACTTTTGCCTTTTTTTTAACATGAGTTTTATGGCTAAAAAAACTGAAAAAAAAAGTCTAGGCGAGCTATAATGGTCTATAACGTGCTCAGTCCTTACAGGGTTAAGAGCATTAGCTGCGTTAGCACAGTAGCAACAGTAGAAGTAGCACTTAGGACTTATTAGCGTTACCGTTGTAGCAGCTTGGAAAGTGTTTCTAGATTCTACAGTTGCGAGAAATATTTGTGGTGGATGAAGTACTCAATTTTGTTTAGTAAAAGTACAGACACAGAGGTAAACAGCGATTGAAGTAAAAGTATCGTATATAGTATATGAAAAAATCTACTTAAGTGAAAGTATTGAAGTATCCATTTAATAATGTACTTTAAGAGTAAAAAGTAAAAGTATTTCACACAAGTGTTGTTCATGTGTTAAAGTGTAAATGTAGAGATACCGATCAAAATGAGACATATTTTGTTCAACAGAAACAATACCTATCAGTTTCTTAATTTTTCTTATGAGTTTTGTGTATTTATTTTTGTTTTGCTCAAAGCCGAAGCTTGAACTGGAAAACTTTAGTCTGGATATTTCCACGAACATGGTAAAAATAACCTCTCAAATCACATGAAAAGTACTTTTACTTTTTAGTCCTGTTCACAAATGCAGTGGAGTAGACAGTACAGATACTGCTCTGAAATGTACTGAAGTAAAAGTAAAAATTACACACTGTAGAACAGGGGTGTTAAACTCATTTTCACAGAGGGCCACATCAACAAAATGGTTGCTCTCAAAGGGCCAGATATAACTGTAAGATAAATGTAACTAAATGTAATGTAAAATAAATGCAACTACTTTTTAATCTTGTTAATTAACTGTTTCTATATTTATTACTTATTCAAGTTACAATTATTGCATATGGATTTGCATAGATATGAAAAAAATGTCTACATAACTGTGTATCTCCTGATAAACGGACATTTTAACACAGTCATACTTTTTAATTTACTTTGTCACGGGCCACATAAAGTGACATGGCAGGCCACATTTAGCTCACGGGCCTTGAGTTTGACACATGTGCTGTAGAATCGTGCACAAGTAAAGCACAGATGCATAAAAATTTGACGCAAGTAGAGTTTTTGAGTACTTCTTTACCTTCCACCACTGAGAAACACCACCCGGGACATTTTTTTTTCAGTTTGGATTTGTGTGTGTTTTGTGTGTATTATCTCAACCAGACAATACACAGAATCACGGCTGCTTATTAAATTGGTCTATTTTATAAAATGTTGTGAAGGAATCAACTAAGTCTCTCCGAACATCTCCACAAAACGACCCGATGCCTCCTCCCACCAGCTCTCCCCTCTTTTTCTATTACTTGATTTTGTGTTTGTCAGAGCTCTTATCTGCTCGCCCTCAGCCTCGATCTCCACAAGTCCAAGCTTCATCAATATACTGATTTTGTCCTTCTTCCACCCTCTGCGGTCAAGTTTTCCTCGCTGACGCACACACAGCAGCTACAGCGCGTGTTTACAGCCGCACAAGACGTGTATTAGAAATGGTAAATGGTGATGTTTTTATATAGCACTTTTCCACCTTCGAGGCTCTCGAAGCACTTTACATTAAGGAGCAACTCACCCATTCACACACCAGTGCACAAAGACACCGGGGGCGAGGTTAAGTGTCTTGCCCAAGGACATAACGACACCATTCATGCGTGGGAGCTGGAATCGCACCAGTGATGTTCACGTTGAGAGCAAGAATCAAACCTCCAAGATTAGATTAGTGGACAAACACTTAAGCCTGTCATGATAATTACTATATTGACTTATATAAAAGATGAAAAAATATATTTTTTTTGGGGACTTTTTCTTTGCACTGCTTAGGGAATTTGTGGTATATTTTTGGCTATATTAATATATTTTAGTCAAAGAAGGTCATTACAGATGCAAACTAAGAATTAAAATGTTTTATCATGCTGTTTATTTATTTCAGCTCATGATTTTTTTAAAAATATTGTAGATTTCTAATAGTTTTTGTGGTTTAAATCTGCTCTTGGGTTTTTGTGTCAGTGGCTGTAAAGTAGCTTTGAGTATTTCCAGTTAGTTTTGTTGTTCTTATTGTGTATTTATTTATCTTTTTTTTTTTTTTTTTTTTTTTTCCTTCTTTTTATATGGCCATTAAAAGGGGACCTGGGGGAAAATAGGTGGGAGGTGTTGGGGTTTAAAAAGGGGAAAAAAATATATATATATATCACACTGTAACTTGATTAAAAAAAAAAAAAAAAAAAGCAAAAAAAAAAAAAGCAAAAAAAAAAAAAAAAAAAGAGTTCCATTACTATTATTTATCTTTAAGCAATGTATCTTCAATGTACACTTCAAAATGTGTTATCACAAGAGGCACCAAACACTCTACCAACTGAGCCACTGTCGGCGAAATGCTTTTCACAGCCATACTGGGAGCAATTTTATGCAAGAAAGCAAGAGGACTCCGAGTTCTGATGTTACATTTTTTCTTTAGGCTGCTCACCGATATTTGTGTGGATGAAGATGGATGGCGTGATTAGGAAAGCGTGTATTGACATGCGTTAGTTGCTTTTTAGTTCAGATGTTTTCTCATTTCCTCGCCGTATTGGACTTGGTTTGTTTTTTTAATGGCTAAAATTGATTGCATTGTTACTCTGCGTCTCTTTCTCTACGCAGCTCTCTGTTCCCACACCTTTCACATTTTTTCTTTTTTTTTTTTTTTCTGGTTGCGTCCCTAGCTAGTTGCAGGGAGTAAATAACTATTGATTTCACTGTGGCTAGCTAAGATGCTATTGTGCTAACTGCTCCTTTTGTCTTTTGTTTCTCAAGCGCAGACTCACTTTTGGCTCGTCACTTCGGTTTTTACAAATTACATTTTTTATGGTTTCATATTTTGGTCCAGATTAATCCTTCAAGTGTCTGGTACTTTCCATGCTATGAGATGGAATTTGCACAGCCAGAAAACCACAACTTCTCTTGCTCCACAAAATGTGTTTTCCTGATGTTAAGTTAACCCAAAACGACCCAGTCCTGGCATCAGTTTGATACGATTGAAGTCGTGGTACACAGTGTACTGCACACAAGGCGTCCAACAGCTGGTCAATATCAAACAAAGAGATCCCAGAGAACTGTTCATGAATCTGTCAAAGAGCTGGTATAAATCACACACAGTTCAGTTCATTATGTAAGTAGAACTAAGTACTTTTTAAATGGTTCTAACTTTTTACAATGGGCTTATATAAGGCAAGGCAAGTTTATTTGTATAGCACAGTTCATAAACAAAGTAATTCAAAGTGCTTTACTGAATAAGAAAGACATTAAAATCTTAATACAGCAAATCAGAACATAAATAATCATCATAACATGAACATTAAAAGAGAAGAGGCAAAATAAAACCCTTTCAGTCATATGCACAACTAAACAGAACAGTCTGGAGCCTGGATTTAAACACTGTCAAAGTCGAGGCCTGTCTCACATCTTCAGGAAGACTGTTCCAAGTTTTAGCTGCAGGAAACTGACTCCCCATGTCCTAAACCTGGAGTAAACCAGGACTAAACCAGGATGGTGGTCCCTGAAGTCCTCAGAGTGTGAGATGGTTCATATGGCTCTAACATGTGGGAGATGTTCTTTGGTGCTGGTCCATGGAGAGACTTGTTCACATGCAGAGCTGCTTTAAAGTTTATTCTCTGAGCCACAGGAGCCAGAGCAGAGACCTGAGCACAGGACACATGTGTGAAGTATGTCCTGGTTCTGGTCAGGACCCGAGCAGCAGTGTTCTGAATGTACTGCAGCTGTCTTAAGGCCCGTTTGGAGAGGCCAGTGAGCAGGTCGTTACAGTAGTCTAACCTACTGGAGACAAATGCATGGATAAGTCTCTCCAAGTCTGGTTTAGACAGTATACACTTAATTTTCGCACTGTTTTTTTTATGCAGTTATTGATTAAATTTGGCTGTTAAGGCTAAAACTACTACAGATACAACTACCTAAGTGAAAGGATTGGTCAGTACACTATTACTGCTGCACGTTTATACTCCTACCGCTAATACTTTGGTTACTACTACCACTGTCATCACTTCCCTTTTCCCTCCCCATCACTTTGACAAAACACTAACACACTTTGTACCTCTACCAAATGCTTAGTATTACTGTGTTTAGGTTTGCATCTTCCACATTCATTCTGCATCAGTGTTTCTGTGAAAAAGCAAAAAGAGAGCATCCAGACTTGGGAATGGCAAATCTAGCAACTAAACAATGTTATTTGGAGCTGCATTACTACTACTCTAACCCACCAATTCACTTTCTATTGAAAAACTGTGGCCCCCTCTCTTTGTAACTGCTGCCGTCAGACTTGTCATTTTGGTCTTAAAATGTTCGTATTAACCCGCTCTACATGATTCTTTGTTTTGCTATTGTGTCTGTAAATCAAGATATGAATATTAATAACAGACAAATCAGACGCCTTCTTTTCCTGAGGTTGCTCTGCTAGCGTTAGCAACAGGTTTGATTGACAGGGTTGCTAAGCGCCCGATCCCTGCTAAACCAGTGGTGCGGGCGGGAAGGGGGCGTTACCGTCAACAGCCTCGCTCCGGATTGGCTTTTTGGTTGCTATGATACTAGCGATCGGAATTCCAAATAAGGAACCGGGCTGAAAATTGGCCCCTATAACTACTCTGGCCTCGATGAGCTTCATTTGACTGGAGCCGAACGCTGTAGGTGACGTCACACTGACTTAGTCCACTTCTTTATGCCCTCTGTGTACGCCACTAAAGTAACACAAAATATGACCTACATTTTCCAGTGTTGAGGCTTCTAACTTTCCACTTCCTTTATTAAAGAATATAACTGCAAAATGTTTTCTCACTTAAAACTTGACCTAAAACAACCCAGCCAACCTTTATCAGATCCGCAAAATAGATTACCAATTTGACCGGCGTCTGGCTTCACGGGGACAGCGTTACAATGCGTGAATGCCTTTAATTCTTTCATTAAATCACTGCTGGGGACACATGTGTTCCTCCGCACCATGCCCACCAGAGGCTAGCGGCTAATTCAATCCACAGCCTCCCTGGTTAGCCGCGCACGCTAACACTAACACTCTTGATTCAAGCTGACACCGCCGGGCTGGAGATGCTGTCTTCAGATGCCAGGACACATCTGGTGAGACTCTTTTAGAAGTTTATATGGGCAATTTTATACTGGAGGTTAAAAACTAGGACATTTGGCTTTCTTCGCACTCTGGGTAAATATTGGTGGCCAGAGACTTCGCAGCCTCATTAGCAGTTTAATCAACCAGCCCTGGGAGGTAAGCGAGCAGAAATTACAGTTATTAATAGAGAAACGCAGTGTCCACCAGGAACTGTTTATAGGTATAAAAAGAGCTAAAACAACCCAAGGCAATTATGACTTTATGCAGCTATATAATTTGGTCTATCTAAACAAATTAACCTCCGGGCTAATGCTTTCGTGCGCAGTCGTGAGTGTGAGTCATGCTGTCACCGTGGCGATGGCGGTGTGGGAGGGAGACGGATGAGTGTGCGCCGCTGACCTGACTTTGGCCTCAGACACAACACGGTGAGAGACACAAGAAGAGACAATAGGAGCAGCAGGTTAAGCTAGGTGATGTTTGGTGACATTTCAAATACTGTTACAGACAGTATAGGTGCGGAGATAAAAAAGACAAAACATAAAAAACAAAAACAACTGGTATGGCACGGCTCAAATAAGTACTCAGAGAAGGTATAGGACTAGAACAGGACCAAATAAGGGTAAGTGTAAAAGAAATGTGTTACTACTACTACTGTTACTATTACTATTACTACTACTACTCGGGGGAGTTGACTGGAGGGACAAAGGGGTCTGTTGTCTCCGGCCCCTGGGGTCGTAGGGACCCAGAATTAGAACCTCTACCTACCAGTTAATATTAGAGAGGGGCCCGTGTAACCTTCTTGCCCAGGGACTCCAATTTTCTGTCAACAGCCCTGCTACTACTAAGAAGTAATACAGATTTTTTCCAAATATAGTGTAAATAATCAATAATTTACTACTACTACTACTAAAATTACTCAAATAATCCATCACTTTTCGACCACCGCTGCAACTACTACTATTACTACTTGAGCAACCCTTACGCAAGTGTAAAAAATACCAAGGTCCCACTTCTTCTACTTCTAATACAACAAATCCTTCATCATTTGAAAGTAACAATGAATCCATTGGCCACTAAGGGAAAAAAATACTACTCTAAAACTACTACTTAAACTCAAACTTAAACTCTACTACTGCTGCTACTAACACTAGCAGTACAACTACTAGTACTTCCACTACCACTACTACTACTACTCATCTTCCTCCTCCTACTGCTGCTACTACTACTACTACTACCACTGCTGCTTTCTAGTGTCGAGCTACTCAAGTAGAATTGATTAATATGTGAAATATTGCCAATTTTTCTACTTTAAGGGAAGTTACTTGTTAGAAGTTTGAAAACGCAAGGGTTTGAGAGTTGAGAGTACAGCGTAAAAGTAACTCCCTTCTTTCCGCTCCTATGGTCAAACAATTTAATACAGTATACTTCCATCACTCCTCTTCTCTTCCTTATTTTTAGCCGTTGTCAAACTCGAATGCCTCTGCACTGCTCTACAAAGCCCCCTGTGTGAGCCCAGGATAAATGGAACTGACACCCCACACACCCTTCTGGATTCCTTCAACTGACCTCAGGCCAAACCATCCTCAAAGTATCAGACTCACCGCAGCTCTGTTTACTGTCACCGCCGGCTGTGGCTCCACTATACTTTTCCATATCCTCCTTGTGTTTTATAGAGCGCAGATAACCCATAGGAAGCAACGTGGGGACTCATACATCACTGTAATTCTAATTCTCCGATAATGGCAATGATTTATAGTGCGGGGAAGGTGCCGCCATATTTGCCGTGTATGCGTATGTCTTTAATCATGGGAGACACAGGCAGAAGTTACAGTGATAAGATAGAGCAGGCTAAATGTGTAATGTAAATGCGTTTGCGGGTATTGTCACATGTGTGTTTGAATGAGGAGTGGCTTTATTTTCAGCCTGTTTATATCGACATCTGTTTATTTACTGTAAATTACCGGCGGCATTCGTCCTCACTTCGGGGGCTGTCAGAAATGCTAATTGCTCCAGTCTTTGCAGCCATCCATCCTGACAATTTGAAACGGAAATGGTACTGTCACCTATCCAGATGCAGATGTGTATATATGTGGATCACAGACTGTATAAAGAAGTGGACTAAGTGAGTGTGACCACAGCGTTCGGCTCCAGTCAAATGAAGCTTATCGAGGCTAGCGGTTATAGCGCCGAATTTGGAGCAGAGTTCGATATTTGGAATTCCGACCACGAGTATCATAGCAAACAAAGAGTGAATCTAGACCGAGGCTGTTGAAGGTAACGCCCCTTCCCGCCTTCACCGCTGGTTTAGAGTTTAGCAACGCTGTCAATCAAACCTATTGCTAACACTAGCAGGAGCGACCTGAATTTTCCGTTATAAATGTTCATATGTTGATTTACGATAACCATAGTGAAATACATGTACATTTTAACACCAAAATGAAGAGTCTGGCAGCAGCACTTCCTATTTGGAACAAGTTAGCTAGTTACCGGTTAGTTCTGGAGACTGGCTTTAGAGAGTTGAGACTGCTGTTGTTCTGCTCTTGTTTTGGCGTTGGTTAGGCCCTACAGTCATCCTTGCGTTCAGAAAATAAACAACCAGAAGGAATTTGGCATGTTTGCTCACACCAGAACACTACAGTATGTAAATGAATGAGCTGGCTGACAATAAAGTAACCTTGAACCTTGAACCTTGATGGCACAAGCAAAGAAACCTCTAGTAGTTACTTTGTGTTAAGCCTGGCTCACACTACAGGATAATTTGCAATGGTAAATAGTCATATTTTCATGCAGCGCTTTGCAGCCTTCAAGACACTCAAAGAACTTTACATCAAGAAACCACTCACCCATTCACACACCCATTCATACAGCAGTGTACACAGACACTGGGGGCGAGGTGTTAAGTGTTTTGCCCAAGGACACAACAACAGAAATCATCTATTTGCTTCTCCCCGACTTCAGGAGAGCATGACCTGATTTAGGATCCTTGTATGCGATTTTTATGCCGCTGTGCTCCTCGTGTGTGGTGTTCGAGCGACTCTGTAATATCGTAAATTCGTTACCACAAAACATCACCACGGCAATAGCCGATAAAACGGCGCGTCAGGGGCAGATGGCGTGACGGACACAGAGCCGCAAGATACAAATTCAGAAAACGGCAAAAATAATTTAAAGACGACGTTATGACTGACCTCTGTAAAGTTGTTTAACTGCAGATTCTTATCCATTAGAATCTGTCCAAGTGATGACCCCCAGTCCACAAGACGGCGCTGTTGTAAAGTTTGAAGTGTTTCTTTTCTTTTTTTTAAGTTAAAAGATGAGAGTATTTCCCTTGTGTGTGTCTGTTTACTTCCACACAGTGAGAATCAGGCTGAAGCTGCTGCAGATTAGCGATAGCGACTCTACTACTTCCTGTGTCATTTATCTCCAGTCTTCTGTGCATTAAAAGCATTTAATCGGAACCACTGCGCCACATTTCACTAATAATAACACAGTTTTGACTTGCAGCTAAACTAGAAGTGCAGTGCTCTGATTTTTGGAAGACGTTAGAGTGTCAGAGTGAGTTGTTTTACTGTAGACAGGAAACAGCTGAGGCCAGATGCACTCAAAACCTTTAGCTTGTGGTGTGCGGACTCTTCGCTGCAGTCTTCAAAAATCCTCGCCGATTCTCCTCATGTCTGTGGTCAACCTTTTTTGTCACACGTTTAAAAATCATTTAAAACTGAAAAACCCTGTTGGTGTGTGTGTGTATCTATATCAATTCTTTGTATTTGTTGTGCAGGATTGGAGGCTCAAATGGCAAAGTGTTTACCCCTGAACTAGAGGACTCTTCACTTATCACTGTAATCTGTTTGAAGTGAGCTGCTCTGTCTGAGTGTTCCATCTTAACACTAAGAAAATATGTGTCTCTTATCTTGGACGGTATGTTTTAGCAGTTTACCATTCACATCCCATTGGTCCCTGGCACCTTAGACACAGTTCCAGGGTTATTTCTGAGTTATCAAATCCTCTGAAAAATGTGTGAAGTAAACTTTACAGCAATAGCATCATTTCCAAAGTGCAGGACGAGATGGTAAGTGGTAATAAAAACCCAATTTATTAAGCGCGTGTAGCTGTGTAAATGTCATGGGTTAGATATTTACTCAACCTATAAATATTGAGTGAGATATTAGTATTTATTATGTTTGAAGTAGAGTTAAAGAAAATCTCATATAAATCAACTAGTATCAAAACGAGGTCACTACTTCCTGTCCAAAATTAGTCTGGACAGGAAGTAGTGACAAATGAAAGTCACTTAAGTCTTGTTTTTTTTCTGATTCATGTTAAAATTAATAAATATTTAGCTGTGGCTGGATGTCACTCACATCATGTCTGTGTAATCCCTCAGGTCTGACCTACGGCAAAAAAGTAAAATCTGTCAACTGGACATAAAAAGTGAAGTTTCGCGGCTCATCCAAACCGCTTTTTCAGTTCTGGTCTGGGGAGTTAAGAAGCTATTTTTGTTAAGAAAGACAGTGCTTCCTTAAACAGAAATGGGGCCCTGAGACATCATCTCTCACCAATTTATAATTCCATCCT